>CAJHNH020007601.1:0-394449 GCA_905116865.2 Candidula unifasciata
TAGTCACCTAATTTAAAATTTTTGTTTTATTATTTCTGCTTTTCGTCCTTCTTTAGGGAAAGTTTTTTTTTGTTATTTTGAAACCCCCCTCTGGGGGTTTTTTTCCAGGGGCCGCAATATAGGGGTCATCATTATGCCAAATGTCCGAAAGCGTTTCGGGGGCCCCCTCCCGGGGATCCTCTCCCCTGGGTTCAAATTTTTGTCCCCCGGGGGGTTTTTCCTTGTGTGATGTCCTGGGGGGGTAAAAAAAAATCCAATCCAAATTTTTTGATTTTCAAATTTTTTGTTTTAAAAATTCCCTTTAAAATTTCAATAAAAGTTCTTCGGGTTTTTTTTAAAATTAATCTGAAACCCATTCTTTATAAAAAGTTTCAAAGAGTTTAATTTTTAACTGGTGTCTTATTTTGCAGGAAATTTAAAAGTTAAAATTTGTTAGACCCTAATTCATTAAGGGGAAAAACTTTTTAAACTATAGACTTTAAAATAAAAGGGCAATTTAGATATAGAGTTAATGATGTTGTAACTAGTATCGCATATATGGAGACTACATTTGAGGAGTAGCACTATCCTTGGAGGATGGGAGTGTGTCCAACTGGCCACAGATTTGTTTACTGCCTATTTTGCACTGCGGGTCATATGGGGTGATTTGTGTCTTGGCAGGTACTGCGGATTCGCGGACACATTATACGACTGTAGGTCGGGGAGTCAGGTCATGACTCCTTTTCACAACCATGGATAAGTCTTTGTGGAGATAGTCCATGACGCCCACTGTTATAAATCACGGTGTCGTTGGTTAAACGGCTTGGGAGTGTATACAGTGGCGTCTTACTTGCACAGTAAGTGAAGTAAGGTGTAACTGGGTCCCGGACGATTTGAGTGTCCACCCAAATTATTATTTATATCATTACCCATATGATTTGAAGGTGTAATGAGTAGTGACGTGTTTGTGTCAAGGGCTGATACCATTTCTACCCATTAGGGAGGAGCTTACCCCATTGAATGTATATAACCCATTAAATATGTGCCAGATAGTTTTGTCCTTAGGTGATTGACCCAAAAGTACATGACATATTTTTTTTTTAGGTAACTAAATATTGACGATAAAATTTAAAAACATGACTGTACATGATGGCAGGCCATGCTTTGCTGATACTTGACTTTGTCAGGAAGTATCAGTTCAGAGGAAGGGTGAATGTCACAACCCTATTAAGTACAGTCAGTGTACCACACCGTAAGGTGTGCACCCAGGGTTGACACAGAGGTCAGGGCCGTCACTGGTCGAGTCCGTTCTGTGATCGCACGGCGAAACCAGCGCTCAGGATAAAGCAAGAAAGCTTGAACTGTGTTTTAGTAACACGATGACTGCTTCTGGGACTGAGCTGGTGAACGGGGTTAAGAGACACGAGGTAGAAGGAAGAAGGAACATTCGGTGTGCGTCGGTCAGGAAGAGAGGACGTTTAGTGACTGGATGGTTTATGTTATAGTATTAAAGTTAGGATATATTTCTGTTAGTGACTGGATAGTTGATGTACAGTTTTGTGTTAGGATAGGATAGTTCTTGTGTAGAGTATTTATGTATATGTGCTGTGAGAGAGTGGCTAACCTGGACACTCTGACCCTGCACTAAGACAGAGACTGTGACAGTTTGATTGGGTCAGCGTGGCGATAGAAGAGAGCGTATCCTGCCGGATTGTGGTTTGTACACCAGAGTATTGCCTGTCGCACGTACTGGGGACGGGGCGATTGTAAAGCCCGTCCAGCCAGAGGGTCCAGGCAATAGGTGGCCACACGGCGGGAAGTCAACTGTCTATGTATTACCTGTACTTCCAATAAAGATTGTCGTGTGTGCTCTGTGTGCGTTCGGGTTCAGTGTGTGTTGTAGGTTAGTCTGTCTGTCATAGGCCTAGTTAGCGAGCCACGGACCGGCAAGGTCATACCAGAGGTTTGTGACATGGACCAAGGTCAAACCACACCCCAAAAATGGTTACTATAAAATCATTACATATGAAATACCAACTGGTTTATACAGTTAAAAAAAAAAACAACCTCATTAACTATTTCAGTCACACAAGCATTTAGTATCAGAGGCCTAAGGGGTATTATAGAGAAACATATAATATGTGCATCTTGTGTTTATTGGGCTTTTATATAGAAACCTGTGAACATATGATGCGTTTCTAGAGAGTGAAAGATTTAACATGAACTCATTTTAGAAAAATACTCAATAAAATTAACACAATTTTATTCCCAGCAGGAATGTATTAGGATTATTATTAGCTCCTGTAAGCTGTGCATTTTTTTAACACAAACTCCATTTTCTGTCTCTTGGAATTTCAGTTAACAATGTTTTAGTGTAATAATATGCTCAATACAGACAGAGGCATTAACTCTTTGAGTCCCAGGGAACGCATCACGCGCTAATTTGTTACAATCACCCAGCCCAAACGACGCGTGACAAAAGAAGGTTTTTAATTCACCGCTGACTGGTCATAAAACACGGACCGCTCAATTTCAACTTCCTATCGAGTTCTTTGTGTCTGATATCAGGCGTGCTCATTTAAACATGTGGTCTGAAAGCCAAATATATAGTATATTTGTGAGATTTACCAATTTAGTAAGTCTGAAGTCCACAGAAATTTCCAGGTGGTCTGCCAACAATGTCTACTCAGTCATGTAGTGGCTACATTATTCAGGTGCTACACTGCTGTTTACAGATTAGTGTCTTCCATACATACACAGTTTGGTCATGGTGATTAACTTCTTTGTTATTCCAAAGTCATTCATAGCATTCCATAAAATGTTTCTATGTATACTATAATACGCCTTTTCAAAACACTTTGTACTGCTGAAATGCAGTAAGCCGTAGACAACAGGTTTCCAATCCATCGGTTGTGACATTTTCTGTGTGGTTGCCAGGCAGTGATAGGCTATAAATATTTACATAAGGGAACAAATTAACGTCATGGCATCCTGCACAGAGATTTCTTTGCAGAATGTGGATGCTGCTCAGCTTGTGATTAGTTGATTCTAAATGATGCATACATGCTGAGTGCCTAGCCTTGCCAATTGTTATTCTTCTATACCAGCAAATTCTGTGAAATATAAGGAATCATATGTTGATGTAAATCAAACAATACAGCTTCCAGGAAGCTGAAGCCCAGGGCATTATTTTTTTCCTTCTTTGGTTAGCCAAGCAGTCAACCATGACCCTAGCAATCAACCATAACCCGAGCAGTACTGTATAGTGCAGACACCAAAGTCATCATTGCACCAACAGCTCCAGACTACATAGTTTAAAGTAGAAACCAAATATTATCTCTAGGTCTGGCTTTTCACTCCTTTTTATCCAGCAATCTGATTATAATATTAAAAAAGATATGCAAAATTGTATTTTGAATATTTAAAAAATTAAAACTACCTAACATCCAAGTTTATAACTTTAGCAATTACCACACAAAGCAGACTTTTGAATTAGGTAACTGTTTATTTTTTTTCAACTTATATTAGGGATGTCGATTTAATATCCATCTAAACACGTGACTAATTTGTGTGTGTGTATGTGTGTGTGTGTGTGTGTGTGGATAATTTAAAGCCTCACTCCAGTTCCTATCTGAGGCCCTAAATATAACTTAATGGTTAAACAGAGTTTCTGAATGTTGAATCACAGCACTCAGGACACTCCCATAAGTGCTCCGTCCCCATCTTCAGCAACAAGGGCAGAGTTAAAATTCCGATGGTACCAGTAAAATTCTGATCGTATATCTGTCTCGTCCCTCCTCGAGTTTCGAGCGGCGGCAGATCTCCTTGTAACTCCTCGCAGTGCCATTCTCCTCAGACCTTAATGATCTATCTGTTCCTCGGCACTGTTCACTCGCTCCTAAAGGGCCCTCACAAAATCCAGCTTGTCATATATCAGTTCACCACCAAGTGGTGCAGAACCGGCCAGTCTGTATGCCTACTCATTTCCCAACACAATGGCGTGACCTGCAGAAAATATCCAAAGGATGCTAACTACCCAGGACCTCTGAAGTGATGCTTGCCACTCTGCACGGAGCATGCCTGTCTCCACCTTTCTCAGCATGCTCTGTGAGTCAGTTACAATGACGACATGTCTGTGCAGCTGATTCTCAAGCCAACGGAAGGCAGCACCACCTCTATTCTCAAGCGACGTCCATTCACCTTTGCTATGAACCCCCATGCACTTCTTTTTCCCCTCACCACAGAGTCATATGTATATACAATCACATCACTTTCTGAGACTTGTGTCTAAGTGATTCTCATCTGAATGGTGGCATTTTGTGTCACTGTGTGTTTCTTGCTTGTTGTGCAGTCCTGATGGCTTAAATGTCAGTCAGTCAGATGTGGATTTAATAGTTATTGATTTACAGCGTACACTTAAAAAAATATTTTAAATATATTTTTCATGTAAATCTATTGAATATAATAGTATTTCTGATAAATTCAATAAAATAAATGGTTTATAGTCATGGTTTTGTAAATTTATTGTGATCTTAAGTCTTTCAGTCACTAGCAGTTATGACTTGACTCGTCAATTCCGAAGTAACTTTTTCATAGAGTTAAAGTTGTTTAGATCCAGAGAAGTTAGCCACAAAGGGTGGAAGTAAAATTTGGGTTAACGTAGGTTATTATAACAGCGACAGGAGTAACAAAGTGTTTAGGAAGGCATATCATGTAAGAAATAACTAGTAAACACAGGGTGAGTTGACTGGGACTGAAAGTTACATTTGAAAGTCGCAAGCAAAGTTTTTTACCATTACTTTACATAATCATTTGACTTGTTTTTTTTTTGTGTTGCATAAATCTGTACTATATTATTCAAAATATATATATATATATATATATATATATATATATATATATATATATATATATATATATGTATATGGTCAAGAACCTTTGGTAACAAGCAACAGAATCAGTAGAGAAACAAGATTATTATGGCCTGAAGAGAATAAAGCACCTGGATGTAACCAGAAGGTCTGGCCGGCTCACTACACTCACAGGAAAGACAAGATGGACATTTAACCAGACTGTGACTGATTTGGTACCCCCCCCCCCCCCCCCTTCCCTCTTTTTTCTTCTTTACAAAAAACCTCTTAAACTTGTTCGTGATTGGCCAGATTCAGCAGTTTAGGTTTTCTACTGGATCAGGTAACACAATTCATCCTGCCCCTTTAGTATCTTTTATGACTTACATGGTGTTACTGTTATTTTGTTTCCCTCGTCAGCACTGGTGATACAGTTGTGAGTGTATGTGGAGCAAACACAGAGTAAAGATATATAATATTGTTTCTTATTTTCTTAGATAGAAGACAGTGTGATAATAAATGTCCTACTTTACCTGATGCAGTTTATATAAATCTTTAGCTTCATCCAAAGAGGAACACTTGGGCAGCTCCATTAAACAATATTTTTCTGCTTTCACTATCCAAGGCACAAGCTGTTCTTGCAGATTTTGGTACTTCTGCCAGTGAGTGATGTTACCAGAAAGGGCATTGCTCATCTCCTTGGCACGGATACAGGTGGCTTCCCATTGTCTTCGGATTCTGTTCAATTTAGATTTTAGTGCTGATGTCTCCTTTGCTCTAAAATTGTGTGTTAGTCCTCTTGCCTCTTTCTCTAGATTTTCTAGAGTAATCTGGCCTTCATAAATATTGTTTGCAACTGTCTGTAACAAAAAATAGTACTAAATTATTTCAAAGTATAAGCAAGGGAATTTCAGCCTTTTTTCAAAACGGTAAGTGCATAATACTGCAGAACAATAATACCACATTTATAGCGTATCAGGCAGAGGAAATTCTGAATTGTGTAACTTAATTTATTCTGTTTACTCTTGTGGTACCATTTCTCTGTCTTTCCTCTCTCTCTCTCTCTCTCTCTCTCTCTCTCTCTCTCTCTCTCTCTCTCTCTCTCTCTCTCTCTTTGTCACTCTCTCACACACACACAGACACAAATATAAAGACATAAATAAGATTCTGCAATTCAAAAAATCCTTTATCACCTAGCATAGAAAAGCACTGATAATAATGTTAGCCTGAGGATTTAGGGTCGCCTGGCTAGTGCAGTCGCCATGGACTGTGCAGGCTAAGATGTTTAACCCTTTTGGTGCTTTGGACATATTTGGCCATTTCCCACACACTGCTACACATATCTTTGGACGTTATTTTATGTGCTATGGACATAAAAACACGTTTTTCGACTTTCCTTACAGATTTCTATGGACTACTTTCTCGGGAGTCAGAGGGAAAAAAAATCATGTGCTATTTTTATATCTAATTTACCCATTTACGTATGATTAACTGGCTACATAGAATATTCAATGCATCATGTGTATAACAAACTGCTTCTATTGACTGGCAACATTTATTAGTTGTACCATTGTGGAAGAACAAGGGAAGCAAGTGAGAATGCAATCAATACCAAGGCATCTCTCTTTTAAGTCATGTTTGGAAAATGTATGCTAGGATAACAGAAACGAGGCTGCAACCAGTGATAGATCCACAGTTGACAGAAGAACAGGTGGGTTTCAGAAAAAATAGAAGCTGCACAGATGCAGTCTTCAGACTTAAACAGTTCACTGAAAAGAACATCGGATACGATCAGAACCTATTTGTAGCAAATGTAGACCAGAAGGCTTTTTAACAGGGTCAATAGACATAACTTATGGAAAGTAATGGCTCAATTTGGAGAAAGTGAACACTTCACTGAAGTTCGCAAAAGCTTATATAGTGATTGTAGAAGCATAGTTAGAATAAATCAGGGAACATCTAAACTATTCAAAGTAACATCTGGAGTAAGTGTGATGAAATGACTTCAGTGTTTTCAGACGTTATTAGGTATAATAATTTCTTCGGTTCAATAGAGAGACAAAAAACTATATTTATTATACACTAAGCCCAAATATTACTTAAACCATGTGGGAATTAAAATTGTTTCCAATCCTAAGCCCGGACAAAGCAGCCAGGCTTTGTTTAACATTACATCACATTACCTAATCTAGCTAATCTTCCTACCTGAAAACCAGACCAGAATGTCATAACTGTTACATAATAGTCCAGACTGGGCCCTTTGAACAGACCAGAACAGGGGAATTAACCTGGTCAAGTAGAAAACTCCAGACATAATGGCTCCCCTTTTGGTTGTTGTTTTTTTTTTGCACATTTTCAGTGACACTGGCTGGAACTAGATTGCCCCCACTTAATCAGAGAGGGGTGTCAGAATTTACTGACAAGGGAAATTAAAGATAATTGGATCTGTAAGGTACCTGGGTTGGGGAAAGGATGGGGGGGGGGGGGGGGTGGCTAAAATCCTCTCCTGTAGGACAGGTTAGATACTGGTAAAGGAAAGGAGTTAACTTTGCAGATGGATTAGGGTACAAATTATACTGCTAGGCAGCTGATATTTTACTTCATAGTGCTGCCAGTAGGCCAACAAGTTAGATCCTCAGCAGTAGAAAGTCATTTTAGCTGAGTGAGTTTTGTTTGGCAATTTGCTGAAATGTTACCATGTATTACTGTATATTATTTTCAATCTTTTATTCAGCGGTTAGGAGGCTAACTAAGTTTACTCTACCATTCCTGATTTATCTAACTACACATTCTGCTTGAAATAGTTCTTTATGAATATTTAGTTATCTCAGTTAGAGAGCTGGTTTTCTACTCCTAGTTCTTGTGTGTTTGTATCACATGTTTTTCAGTGTATGTTATCATGTTTATAAAATAAGACTTGAATGATGATATTTAATGTGATGAAATTATGTTTCAAACATCAACCAAAACATGTGCCTTGAATGTGCAGCCATGTGGTGGCGTTTGTGAAAGCCCACCACCATCATCATCATGTGCCATGCATCTCCTCAGATCACGATCCCTGGTTGACTGGAGCAGCTCTCTTGATGATATCCCTCCATGCTATCGTTTTAGCCCATTCAGCATCATCTCTCTTGGTCTGCCTCTACCCCTTTTTCAACTGATCTTTCCAGTTGTCACGATGTTCTCTAATGTCTCTCTTCTCATTATGTCGTCAAAGAACAGTGTTTGTCTCTTTCTTATTGTTGTATATAGAGATCTACTTTCATTAGCCTCTTTCAAGCAGTCGTTGTTAGTTACTCTGGCCGACCAAGGTATTCATAACATTCGTCTCAGAAAAAACATCTCGGTTGCTTTTAAATTCTTCTTAATTTGTTCAGTGACATTCCAAGATTCGCTGCCATACAGCAGAACAGGTTCTATGTAACATTTTAGCACCCTCTTTCTGACATTAAATGACAGCGATTTATTGCATAAGATATTTTTCATTTTCTGAAATGCAGCTTTCGCTTGACCTATTCTGCTTTTAATCTCTGTCACACATTTTCTATTTGATGATATGATTGTTCCCAGATTTTTAAATTTATTGGTCAAGTCTTTTTTTCCTTTAATTGAGATGTCACAACGTGGAATTATCTTCTTCTTTGATATAACCAATAATTCTGATTTCTTAATATTGAGTAAAGGTCCTTTCTTAGCACTCTCCATCCCCACAATATTCAGCAGTTGTTGTAAATCAGTTACATTTTTAGCTATCAAAACTGTATTATCTGCATAAAGCACATTGTTTATATTGTATCCTCCAACTCTTACTCCTGCATTCTCTTTAATTTCCCTCAAAATTACTTCACTATATAGACAGAAAAGGTCTGGGGAGAAAACACATCCCTGTTTCACTCCTTGCTTTATCTGTTCAAAAGTACCCAATATGTTTCCCACTTTAATTGCTGCTATTTGGTTCCAGTAAATGTTTTTAATTATTCTGAGATCTTTCCCACCTACAATGATGTCTTCCAACATTTTTAAAATCTCTTCATGTTTAACTTTGTCAAATGCTTTGGTATAATCTATAAAGCACAAATATAAGTCCTCTTGTATGTCCATTGATCTTTCTATCAGTGTTAGTAATATGTATATTGAATTACTTGTCCCTTTACCTTCCATAAATCCATACCGCTCTTCACTGATTTCCATTCATATTTTTATTTTTGTTTTTCTCATTATAATTCTAAGTAGTAATTTGGTGGCATGTTTTATTAAGTTTATTGTACAAAATTCTTCACACTCAATTGCTCTTGGTCTTTTGGGTAACGCAATAAATACAGATTTCATCATGTCACTTGGAATGTACCCAGTGTTATAAATGTCATTTAACAGTTTAGTTGATATTTCTACCCCAAATTCCCCCAGTACTTCCATTTCTTCTACTGAAATTTCATCTGGCCCAGCTGACCTTCCTTTCTTCATATGTTCAATAGCATCGCTAACTTCTTCCTTTAGTACAGACCAACCTTCTAAATTTCTGTCATGGTAATTCTGCTCTCTTTCCATCAACTCTCTTATGTATTCATTCCATCTAGTTATTATATCATCTTCCTCCATTAAGATCTCTCATGCATTTGATTTCAGACATCCTGTGTTTACTCGTATCTTTCTTCCAGTTAGATCGTTAATTTGTTTATGCACACTTTTTGCATCTTTAACAGGACTGTGTTCAATTTTATTGCATTGTTCATTTAGCCACTCTTCTTTTGCCCTCATACACTTATGCCTTTTTTCTTTATTTATCTTGTCATATTCTTCTTTGTCATTCATACCCTGTTTTCTGTTACCCATTAACTTTAAAATGTCTTTGTTTATCCATTTCTGTTTAGCTATTCAGTTGTTTTTCTGGTAAAATCTCTTTGCTTGTTTGATGGATAGACTCTTTCAGCATTTCCCACTGATCGTTTATTGTTTGTATTTTTGGTATTGCATTGTACCTGTTCCTCACAACCACTCTTTATCGCTCCTGAATGTCTTTATCCTTTCTTAGAATATCCTTGTTTAGTCTACAGTTTTTCATCTCTTTCTTTCCCCTCTTCAGTTGTACATTTAATTTTCCACATAATAGGACGTGGTCACTGTTACAGTCAGCACTTGGTCTTGTCTTCACATTTGTTAGTGCATTTCTAAACCTTCTGTTAATTAGTATATAATCTATTTGATTAAATGTTTTCTTATCTTGACTTGTCCATGTGTATAATCGTCTCTTAGGTTGTTTAAACCAGGTGTTTCCAATCATCATATCATTTATTTTCACCCACTCTACCAGTTTCACCTCTTTCATTTCTTGATCCTAAATCATAATCCCAAACTACAACTTCCCTGTACTGGTGTTTATTTTGAGTCCTATTTTAAGGGCTGTTGTTGAAAGTCTTTCAATCTTTTCCTGAGCGTCCTCAAGATGGCTTGATATAAGGCTGATGTCATCTGCATAGTCCAAATCCTCTAAAACAGAGGGGAGTGACCACATCATGCCTCTTTTTCTATCTCGTATAACTTCCTTCATCAGCGAGTCAATGGCCAAATTGAACAAAAAGGGGGATAGTATGCATCCCTGTCTGACTCCTGTGTTGACAAAGAAACTTTCTGTTGTATGATTATCACAAACTACCTTGCATTGAAACTCTAAGCAAATGGCTTTGATCAAATTTACTATTTTCTGTGGTACACCACACTGACGCAAAATCTTCTATAGTGATTCCCTATGCAGGCTATCTAAGGTTTTTTCAAAATCCACAAACTGCACTACTCCATTCGTTACTTTGTTCAATTATTTGACGCAGTGTGAAGCCGTGATCAATACATGATTTCCCCTTTCTGAATCCTGCTTGCTCTTGACTTATTATACAATCAAGTGCTCCAGTCATTCTTTAAAGAATTATCTGGCTAAAGATTTTACTAGTTACTGACACTAATATTATACCTCACCAAGTGTTATAGTTTCCTAAATCTCCTTTCTTTGGTAATTTAATAAAAGTAACTTTTTTCCACTCCAGTGGGATTTCTTCTTTGTTCAAGATTTCTTGAAAAATCTTACACAAAAGTTTGTGCATTTCAGTTTCCTCCACTTTCAGCATTTCTGGGCAGATTCCATCACACCCAGGTGCTTGGTTAACCTTTTGAGCTTTAATTGCCTCCTTAACCTCTGCCTCTGAAAAAGTATCTAGGCTAATCTGTAGGTCTTCCTGTGCCTCATGTATATCAGCAAGTACAGGTGGGTCTAGACAGTTTAGTAATTCCTTGTTCTTTCCACCTTTTTAATTTTTCTTTATCAGCTGTAATCATTTTCCCACTCTTTGTTTTTAAAGGCAAATTTTGGTGCGATACCACATCTCCTTTCAGTTTCTTAGTTATGTTGTACAATGTTTTGATGTCCTGCTTATTTGCTACTTCCTCTGCTTCTGTTACTATTTTTCAATATACAAAACTTTATCTGCTATTGCTCCTGCTTTAACCTCATTGTTCTTTAGTGCATATTCATTAGAAAGTTTTCCTTTCAATCTGGCTGATTTTGCATCTGACATTTGTCTTTTAATGTTTTTCAATTGTGCAATTTTCTCCCACGTCGATTGGGTAATCCACTTCTCTTTTTTTTACCACCTATATCCTAATGTTTTCTCCCCTGCTAATTTGACTGCTTTATTAAATTTGTCATAGTTACCATTTCTGTTTCTTCTTGTAAGATGCTGAATCTGATTTTGAGTTCTATCTTAAATTTCTGTTTGATATGTGTGTCCTGCAATTTTCCTACACCATATCGCTGCCGCTGCCCTATTTATGTCAACTTTTATGACATGCTTGTTGGGAGGTGGGGGAGGGGGTGACGAGGGGTGGGGAGAGCGTGGGTCTATTATGTTTCCCCCAAAATGGGGCCCTGAAACCTAAACAGCGATTTAAAAAATATATATATATATATATATATATATATATATATATATATATATAATATATATATATATATATATATATATATATATATATATATATATATATATATATATATAAAATACTGGTTATGTTCCAAAAGACCTGAAAACATCTACTTTTGTTGATGTGATTGATTGATTTGATTCAAGAACTGACATCCCAGCACTCGGGGCATTCCCATAAGCGCTCCATCCCCATCTTCAGCAGCCAGCAAAGAGTTCCGATACTAATGGTGCCAGTAGCTTTCTGATTAAACGTCCGTCTTGCCTTTTCTCTGAGCCTTGAGCTTCTGCCAGAACCTCTCGTCACCTCCAACTGCATCAATCTCACGAGACTGTGGTGATCCATCTGCTCCTCCGCATTGTACACGCTCTCCCACAAGGCACTAACCACGTCTGCCCTAACATGTAGCAGTATTCCACCAAGTTGTGCAGAGCCAGCCAGTCTGTCCGCCTGTTCATTTCCCAACACACCGGCGTGCCCTGGTGAAAAAATCCAGACAATACTCCTCACTTGTGTCCTCGGCAGCGAAGAATGCCACTCTGCACGAAGCATACCTGTTCTGATCTTCCTCAGCATGCTTTCTGAATCAGTTACAATTACAATGTGTGTGTGTGTCGTGTTCTCTAGCCAGCGGAAAGCTGCAGTGACCGCCTCCACCTCCATTCTTAAGCTGGATGTTGTGGTATCATATGCTAGGCTCTCCTTCACCAAACGTCGACCAATAACTTTTGCTAAGAAGCCCCAAGCACTTCTTTTGCCTCTTGACACTGAACCGTCTGGGTAAATTATCAAATCCTCTGAGCGACCATTATCTTGAATTAATTGCTGAATTTGCACCTGCTGGCCAGTCTCTGCATTCCCGGCTCAGTGTGATAATGACTCTACTTTAGTCACACCCTCAAGAAGTTTCTCAGAATCATACAAGACAGAATTCAAGATAAAATAACTAATAGAGTTTCTCAGGAACCAATTGTGTTCCAGAAATACAGTGGCACTAGAGAAGCCAGAATTTGTCTAAGGGTGCTCACTGGAAATTATATAGAAGTTCACAACAATATTTATGCATGTTTATACAAGTGGTGAGAATGCCTTCGACACGGTGCAACATGAAAAGTTTATTGCATGCTTCCAAAATATAGTATTAGTTGGAAATAGTGTCAGAATTATTTGTAACTTTTACTGGGAACAAACAGCAACAGTTAGAAACCATATTGACTCACCAAAGATAAAGATAAAAGGTACATAAGGGATGTGTGTTATCTTCTAGCCTTTTCAACTTATACACAGAAAACACTTTTAAGTTGGAGAACTGCCTGGACCGAAAATCAATGGAAGAATAATAAACTATCTATTAAACTATTTCAGATACAGTGATGACAATATTACTAGCATAAAGTAAGCAGGAGTTACAGCACACAGTAGATCAAGTAGAAAAGACAGCTTGCAGAGTAAGGTTTAGACATTAACATCCACACACAAAAAAAAGCTATGATCATTAACACTGGAAAAGAGTGACCTACAGTGAACATCACTGTAAACAGAGAGATATTAGAATAAGTAATGAGTTTCTCCTATCTCGGACATGTAGTAACAGAATATTTTTGACAACTAGAGAGATAAATAAAATATTCAAAATGTTAATCATAAAATGTTATCCATACTCAACCCTTCTGTAAGGGACTGAATCCTGGACAAGGAATAAGCAATTAGAAAATCAAATTGAGGTCTCTGGAAATGTGGGTATACAGAAGAATAGGTGGTATTTCATGGAAACAAAAACAAATCAAATACAGAGGTTCTAGAGACTCTGAATGAAATGAGAGTTTCTAAAAGAAATTTGAAAAAAGAAAAAGTTTTGTTTAAAGAGACAAGTTGAATATTTAGGCCACATTAAAAGACATAATACTCTTTCAAAAACCCTAGTGAGGGGAAATGTTGAAGGCAAGAGGTAGACAAGGATACAAGTGATAGGACAACATTAAGAGATAGATTGACAGCAGTTTGAACTAAGACAAGAAACAGTGTACGGGATTCATTGCAGCCAACTGTCCTTGTGGGGAGGGTATCTGATTGTTTGATCACAAAAAGTTTTTACTGCATAACTGAGTTATTTGTAAAAGGAGTTCTTAAAAATGTATTAAAGAAAATGTCACTAATGAAGATAACAAACAGGATGCAAGTTTATAACCACCTACTAATGACCAAGTTAGGGCTTTCTTGATACCCAGTACAGAAGTGCAGCTTTTTTTTTTTTTTTTTTGGGGGGGGGGGGGGGGGGGAGGGGGGGATCCCATAGACACTTAGCCACAAGATAATAACTGATAAACAGAAGCAGCAGCAATAACAAATACAAACCTGAAGCTCCTGAAAATGGATCTCTGGGGTGATATTTTTACTCTCATAAATCTCATTCAGTCTGGTTTCCTCTGCAGTCAACCAGTCAGAAAAATTAAAGAGCCTCCCACTGTACTCATTCCAGTTGTCCAGGGCAGCCTTCAGTTCAACTAACTTTGCCTCCAGGTGTTGAGAAACATCATCAAGTTTATTTTCAAAGTCAACAACTTCCCCTTTCAGCTGTTCTTGGTGGACTTGACCAGCTCCTTCTGCCAGTGTGGCATTCAGTCTGGCAATCTGCATCAAATTACCCTGAAGATTGCTCAATGTCGTTTGCAGCTCCTATTTATGGAAATAAAATGCTTACTAATTCATTTAAGCAGTATAAGCATTATTTACAAAGTAAAGGCACAAAGTAAATGTTAGAAGTATTAAATTCAAGACTGAAAAACAATATCTATTAAAGGTTTTACCAGTAAAATACACTCAGCAAAATTAGGAATAATTGTGTAATCCAAGTGAACAGATCATAGTAGTATACGAATTAACAATAACAAGACAGGTGAAGACTCTTCATTTTTCTTTACTCATACTTCACCATATGGACTGTATTGTTACACTGCTAAATACATGCTAAAGATAGACATCGAGACTGCCACAAATTTCAGCGACTGTTGGCTGAATGTACCCAGAGAGACAGGTGAGCTGAATGGTAGCCCACAGAAACAAACATTACCATAAGGCTATTCAGGAGTCTTTGTGATCTCTCAAATACATCAATATACATGAAAAACCTGAACAGTTTTTCTAGACAGTCCTTAAAAAACAGAAACTACAACAAATATTATCACATGCTCTATTCGAGGAACCAGTCTTTCAAATTTTTGAGTCCTAAGGAACCACCATGCGCTAATCGGTTACTACCCAACCGCCCATTTGATGCGTGGCACGTAAAGGTTTTTAATTTATAACTGACCAGTGTAAAAACCCGACCCACACAATTAAAACTTCCTCTCCAATTTTTTGTGTTTGATACCACACAAGTTGATCATCAGGTTTACTTGGAAACGTGGTTAAAAGCATAAAATATTGTATGTTTGTGAGGTTTACAGAGTTATTAGGTGTTTATTTAGGGCTTTAGAAGCATCAAATTTAAATTAAACACATGTTTATCAGATTATCCAGTTAGATGGGAAAAGTTGTGGGATAGACTTTTTTCAGTCACTGATAGAGTCAAGCTCTGATGAAGGATAGCCTGAATCTCATGCAGAGTGTACAACAATAACAAAATTAGCTGGTACAATGAGAATAAATATGATTTTCTTCAGTGTCAATTCTTGCACTATTATTCTTTTTATTTAGGAACATAGCTACACAATTACAGACAAATTGAGTATTAAATACACTTTATTTTAGTATTAAATGCACTTTATTTTGTGAAAATATCCTAACTGTTTTGAGAGGTCACTTCTCTTTACCGAAAGATGGTGCTTTGTTATGATGCTACAAAAGTTTATCTGGAACAAGATCTAATCTACAGATTGAGTTTATATTTTACTTTTACATTATTAAGAGGTTTATATTCATTTATTATTCATTTTGGTTTAACTTTATCAAGTCTGCCTTGAATGCCTTGGTGGTAAGTGGAACAATTATTATTTTATTTTACTAATTTCTGTAAACTTTTTTTTTTGTAAACTAATATTTAACAACCAAAACAATTATTTTTTGTAGCAGTGTTGTAATATTATTCCTGGTCACTTTGATGTTTAATATGTGTATGCTGCACTGCAGCTGAATTAATATGGTCTGTTTTAACATATTACATATATGAAATCAAAAAATAGCATAACCATTCTTTGGTCCCCATGGGACTCTAAGAGTTAAATATTCACTAACTTTATACTTATATTATACAAGTAAAATATTATGAACCATTTGACAAAGCCTTTACTGAGAGACTAAACTAGATATCAGAACTAAATTAACAATAATAATAATAATAATGTGCAGAATGACATAAAGTGCATGCTAACAACAGGTAAGTAATAAGCATTTTACTTTATTATGTTTTTTATTATTATTATTATTTTGTTATATTTGTTTTACACAATATTTATATACCATAATCTAGTCATTTCAGATTCAGTTCATTTTTGTGTTTTGTTTCTCTACATTGTTCTGGTGATAAAGGCTAATCTCTAAAGTGCAGAATGATATTAAGTGTATGCTAACAACAGGTAAGTAATAAGCATTTTACTTCATTATGTTTTTTATTATTATTATTTTGTTATATTTGTTTTACACAACATTTGAATACCATAATCTAGTCATTTCAGATTCAGTTCATTTTTGTGTTTTGTTTCTCTACATTGTTCTGGTGATAAAGGCTAATCACAGCAATGCCCTCTGTTTACTGTAACTGGTTCTGTAAAGCTGAAAAATACTTTATGTTCTCGAATCTCTTTTAGACTTCCTTAGCTTAAACACACACCTCATTTTGATACATGTTTTATTTCCCACTATGTGTGTGGCTTCTTAGCCTAGAGGCTAGCAACTGCGGGTAAAAATTGCATGATCCGCAAGCACTACGGTTCCTTTACCATAGGAAATTTTTGTTGTTGTTTTTTTAATTAAAAAAACAAACTATTTGTGTGGTTTTTGGGCAATGCTACAAGAGACTTTATGTTATGTTATCACAATCGCCGTCACTGCACAATGGGCATTGCCATGTGTGCTCAGTCCTCCAATGCAGCAGCCACTCCAAGGTACTTCTACTAACTGTTCCCATGAGCAGTTGGTTATAATGTCTCCTATCTGGACCTTGAAGGCGGCATAGACGTGCTTCACCATGCTTTACTCCCACGTCACGCAATCATGTTAGTGTCAGAGATTTTTCATTATCCTCAAGCCCAGTTCGTACAGCCCTGACGATATCTGCTTGGTCCATGCTTCTTTCCACATGCGTTGGTGCAGTGCTTGCCAGTTGGTCTGCTCGCTCATTACCCTTTACGCCCACATGACCAGGTGTGTAGATCCAGGTGAGGGAGGTTAAGTGCAATTTCAAATGCTTTCTACCCATTCAGAGTGCATACCGCCTGTTGCTATGCTCTGAAGCATGTTCATGGAGTCCGATACAATTACTGCCTGTGTGGCTATTTGCTCTGATGCCCATGCTAGTGCTCTAGTCTAGCAGCTATGTCCATGGTCATGCTTGACGTGGTTGCCTGGTAAGCACTGCTGTACTCTCGTATTATTTTCCCCATTCTTTGCACTGTGTATGCCCATGCTGACCTTGATCCGTGCTTCATGGATCTATCTGTGCTGATTATGATGTCTTCTGGGTGTAAATGCTGATCTATCGGTGCCCTTACCTCTGTGTCTCAGCATGGTGACAAATCTTTTCTCGACCTTCAATAGGTGTAACAAAATAATAAAACATTATTGATTTGCATTGGAAATTTGGTATATGTAAAATACTGATATTTAAATGTCGCTTGTGATGCTGAAGGACAGTGTAGGTAAGCGTACAGGTGCACACAAGTGTTAGGGGGGATGCTCAGTCTAAATAGTTTACCACACAGTAAGTGACACCGCTGCGCAAGGTTGGCAATGACAAGACATGTATCGCTAGCACTAACAAAAAACAGCTAATGATGAAGTGGATCGGGTCACTTCCTTTTATCTGGCTCAGAGCCAGAGTGACAGAACAGGGATCGACTTGTCTCAAAGACATGGCACTGCCATACTCAGACAAGACGTCTAATGTTGCCTGTTCCAACAAGCAGAAGCAGTTCATAGACAGAACGACCCTTGATATTCAATGGTATCTGTCTGGCTTTGCAGACATAGTGACAATGGGGGGAGTTCAGCTGGTCATCTCTTTTTTTCTGAGCAACAAAAAAATTCAAAGACTTTCTGAATTTCTCCTAATCTTTGGTGGCACCTCATTTTCCTGTTCAGGCTGCTGCGATTTCAGGTGTTCACCTCGGGGGTTGTTGAAAAATAGTTTTCTTCTTTACCGATGTTCTGCGTGACCTGTCTCGCAGACGCCCAATTATGCCAGACTGGAAAGTAGTGGCTGGTTTTTGGGACCATGTGCATGTTGTTTTCTTGACCAGAATGGAGCATGGAAGGTGGTCACTTCCATGATGTCCTGGTACACCCCACTGGCAGAGTGCACTCATACTGGGAGAGACCAGGGTGAGATTGAGGGCACTCTCAGTCTCACCTTCTGTCAGGGATTCTGGTGGGTCTGCCATCATTCAAGCAGATTAAATTTGTGTCTGTTAGTGCTGTCATTTTCCCCCCATAGTCCACTTTTGGCATTGAAGTCACCACAAATTATGATGGTTATCTGCTCGCACAGGTCACTTAGAATTGTCCACTTTTTCTTTGTCAGCTTTATCATTGCAGGCATAGATGTTAATTAGCGTGAAAGGTTTACTTTCATCTACCTTCACAGCGTGCACCTGAATTTTGCTGTTGTTCCATGCACTTGTGTCTACAATTGAGGATTTTACTCCGCACCTGACCAGGATTGCTTGGCCTATGTTTTTGCTGTTGTAGTAAGTTTGGAAGTCTGAGACATTCAGAGCTTCCTCTGTATTCAGCGGGGTCTCCTTAAGCAGGATTACATCAGCATTATATATCAGTTTCTCCAGACTAAATCTCTCTGTCAAATGCTCCTGCAGTTCCAGCATAGAATGAGGAGATCACCCTTGCCTAGGCGTTCCGATTTAGATTGGCTTTTGCGTGCACCAGCACTTCTATTGTGTCGCCTCTACCATATTGTGCTCTTCTCCTCCTGTACCTTGTAGATATTACTGCTATGATAAAAGACAACATGCTAAAAATCAATAGGTATTGAGAAATGCAAGGATAGATTAAACCATATTTTTTTTTAATAAAATTTTTATGTATAATGTTTCAAAACAAAATAATAACCCAAATCACTTTAATATTTCTAAACATAGATAACACAATTGTTCTGCTTCTTTTTGTGTGTTCATCCATGGGCATTATGCCCATTTACAGCATGGCTGTGATATTTGCATTTCAGCCGATACATCTGACTTCTGCAGGCATTTGTTGACCTGGATAGCCCTCCCAGTTAATTAAATCTTAATGTTATAATTTTTTGAAAATAAATAATTGTGATGAAATTACCTTAGTGTTTTCAGAAGCTATTATGTTTAATAATTTCTTATGTTCATAGAGAGACAAGGAATTATTTTGACTATGCACTATGAGTAAAAATTAATTAAACCATGTGGGATTTAAAATTGTTTCCAGTCCTTAGCCCAGACACAGCAGCCAGCCTTTGTTTAATTTACAAAACATTACCTAATCTAGCTAGTCTTTCTACCTGGGAAAAGTAGACCAGAGTATCATAAAAGTTACATAACAGGCCAGACTGGGCCCTTTAAACAGACCAGATCAGGGGAATTAACCCAAGTTCCCATTGACCGGTTTTTTACACCTGTCAGTGACACTGGCTGAAACTAGATTTTTCTACTTAAGAATGCTTGATCAGAGTAGGGGCAGTCAGAATTGACTGACAGGCACAATGATAGATAAGTGGATCTGCAAGGTATCTCAGGGGGGGTGGCTAAAATGCTCTCCTGTAGGACTGGTAGTCTGGTAGTCTTAGTTTCAGCTTCATAGCAAACGGGTCGCCCCATCTTTGCTCCACTCCTGTGCCAACGAAAAACACTCAGAATTTTTATCACAGTCCCTTGTGGAAAGATTGACAGACTGCTGTCTCAGCATATCTAGCATATACTCGCAAATACTTGCTCTCCTGTAGGATAGGTAAGATACTAGAAAAGGGGAGTAGTTAGCTTTGCAGATGGATTAGGGTACATACTATACTGCCAGGCAACTGAAATTTACTTTATAGGACTGCCAGTACATTAGATCCTCAGTCATTCTTGCTGTGTGAGTCTTGTTTGGCAATTTGCTGGAATGTTCCCAGGTATGACTGTATTTTATTTTCTATCTTTTATTCATAGGTAGGGAGGCTAGCTAAGTCTACTCTACCTTTCCTGATTTATCTAACTACACATTCTGCTTGAAACAGTTCTTTGTGAGTATACAGTTACCTAGGTTAGGGAGATGCTAAACCATTCCTATTTCTTGTATGTTTGTATCACATGTTTTTCAGTGTATGCTTTCATATTTATAAAATAAGACTTGAATAATGAAATTTAATTAAATTAAAATGTTTTAAACATAACCAAAACATGAGTCTGGACTGTGGGGAAATGATGCCCACATGTGCAGCCATGTGGTGATAATTTTGATAGCACCATGTGCTCAGTCTATGTGTTCACCTACACAAGGGATTGATAAACCCTGGAGGGAAAATCATGGGTGTATAAAATTCACTGTCACTGGAAAGATAATAATTAGGACAGCATGAACATACAAAATGTTCATGTAAAAACAATGTCAGCCAGTTTGGAAGTCTGAGTAAAGACAGACAACAGACTTAGGAAGTCAACTATCATGACAGTAAATGAGAGGGAAGGCAGGATATGTAGCACGTCAGTGTGAGACTCAAGACCTTCAGACTAGACTGGAGAAAATGTGGAATATGAGGAGGGGAGATTAGATATATTTTATTAGTATTTGCATGCTTAGTGTAAGTCTAGATACTACACATATGTGTTTGTTTCAACTATTACAGATCCCATCGTGGCAAAGACTTCTGATAGCAGAAACAAGAGGGTCCATGTGCACAAACTTACATTGTGTGGGAGATCGGCAAGCTGGGAAGAAGCTGGGAAGGGGTGGAAATGCTGGAACAGCTAGGAAAAGTTAGGAAGGGCCTCAATTTGGGAGCTCTCTGAGGTTCCAATTTATAAAATTCACAAAGTCATGTTCCATATGTTTGTTCATTAACTTATCATCATCATAATACCATCACTCTAATCTCAGGTGCTCAGTTCTCTAGCTGAAGCATCTCATTACCACCACAACTCACTGTTTAATCAACTATATTATAAATGACACATGTCATCTAAATTAATGCTAGTGTTATAAATCAAATATATGGTTTTATACTGCATCGTTTGTCAAATTCCAAATGTGTTTGTTTCTAGATGTTTAAGGAAACTGTTAGATAGAGTTACATTTGATGGGTGCTCATTAATAATTCTTTACCAGGAGGTAGTCAGGAGGGGTCACCTGCCCTGCCTAAAAATTCAATAATGATAATAATCTAGACATCCAAAACCCCTTTCCTTCTCCAATGGGTACCAAGTACAGCTGCTGTGAATTTACAGGACAAGCCAAATATGGCTGTTTTCTTGGATATCCAGGACTTTGTCTGAGATCCACATAGCTCGGATATTAGTCCAGTTTCTCTGGTGGAGGTGAAGTGTTGAAAGTAAAACTCCTACTCATTATAAAATCATCTATCCACTCAGGGACTCGCTACAATAATATATTATAATTAACACTTTTAATTTATAATTATATAATCTGTTATAATTAATTTAATATATAGTCTATACATTATTAAAGAGATGTAAATTTCAGACAAATACAAATATTCAATATAAAAACTCCCAATTGGAACCAATAATGGTTGAAAATGATGGTCAATTAAATTACTACTTAATAACAAACAAACAAACAAAAAAACCCCCCCCAAAAAAAACAGATATCTGCATCCATTTCACATTTGTATTATCATTTCTTAGTCAATGCCCCCCCCCCCCCCACACACACACACACACACACACCCTTTGTTGCCCTTTATTTTATTTTTTCAGACCTTCACTTGTAATTTATAGTTACCATGCTGAAATATGAATACCTTTTTAGAAAGCAACTCTTTCTCTGCACTGCCTTGACTCAGTACTGCTAGAGGATGTTCTAGTTCCTCCTCAGCCTTTTTCATGTGTACCAAAAATGCAGCCTTTTCACTTTCATATCTCTCCCAGTCAGTCACCTGATCCTGTCAGAAAATACATGTCAAATTATCATAAACGTGAAGGATTAATATTTTGACGTGTCACTAAATCACTTTCCTCTATTTCTGTCAAGCATTTCGTGTATTCAGTCAGTAGTCATGGGTTCAATTCCCAGTTGTTACAGATTTTTAGAATTTGAAATTTGAACAACCTGATGAACCAGTCTCTTATCAACAAAGGAAGCGAATAATCAAATCAATCAGAAAGCAACCAAAACTGGCACAAGACGATTACCATTTTATGGACAGACCAGAGCAAGTTATTATTCTATGCCTTAGAACAGGACACAATCGATTTCGCAGCCACATGTTCACAAAATTTTTAATTGGTGAATCAGCCATGTGCACATGTGGACTGGCACCTGAGACAACAGATCACGTTCTCCAAGACTGACCCAAATACAACATATCAAGGCAAAACTTTTGGCCAAAAGAAACACCGATACAAGCCAAACTTTACGGGTGAATTACAAAAGACAGTGAAATTCATACTAGAGACAACATTGCAGTTATAGATAATCTATTTCAAGCGAACGAAAGAAGAAGAAGAAGAAGAGGAAGAAGAACTTAAGTGATAAATATATATGTTTCAAGAAAATTGTGTTTGAACACTGAGGTCAGGAGAAAACTGTAGTTGCATGAAAAGCAGTAATTCCTTTTGACATTTTTGTTTTCTACTTTGGTGACTTTTGTGAAGAGCTAAAGATATGCTTAATATGTCCCAAGATGTGGAAACCTATCCTTGTCCTTAGCTGTATTTTGTACACATTTATTTGTTGTATCAGAGTCTAAGACACCCCTAAAGAAAGCTTTTATAATAAAAAATTCAGTACGAAATTTGCTTTTACAAACCCGAATTCTTTCATGCCTTGCTTTCACCACTTCATTGGTATCTTTCCATTTTCTGTCTAGTTCAGCTGCAGACTGCTGGATGAAAGCCGGAGCGTTTCTGTCTCTCTGAAGATGTTTGCCTGCTTCAACTTCTTCCTGAATGTTAGCTTTTTCAATTTCCAGTTTGTCAGACAGAGTCTGTAGAGATGAGATGTAAATATTAAGCCTAAAACTGAAATCAACATACAAATTTTTACTACTTAAGATTTCTTCAGAACTGACATAAAATAATCAGATGCCTTTAAACAACAAGATGAATGCTTACACTATAATGCTGTATCTTCAAACCTCTTTCAAGTCACAAATAGCTTTTATTACAGCCGCTCAACCCTCAACTGTCCTTCATGTTTACATAAAAATTCACTTTCAATGGCTGAAGAAAAGACACAGAAAATAGAATTACAAAATTAATTCTCATTTAATATGTTACTTTTTAGTTGTGCTTGTATCTGGGCAACCGAATTCTGTGGCAAAACACATGTTGAAACCAGCCTCATTGACAACCTCAGAATTCAGTCTATTTTCAGTTTTTATTCTGATTCTAAGAAATGACCATAATTCATTCTTGCAAAAATTTGCAGAGGCAAATAGAACTAAAACTCGAAATAATGTGAGGTGATGCCTGGATATGACCGGATCACACCAAGAGTTGTTGAGCAATTTTTTTACTACAAATTACCTACTCGGTTTTAATTCATCCTATACTTCGTCACAAATGTTTTTACAGATCCAAGACTGTGTCCTGTATTTCATCAGCAATGCTAGGTACATTTATGGAAGAGGACAACAGGTTTTATACAGTGCAGTGTAGGAAAACTCAGAGAAGAACCACTAAAAAAATGGATTCAACTGTTTTTTCTTTTCATGTCTTAGGATACAGAAATTAGGACAGAAGTACCTCATAACAAGAATTCATGTCAGAATTCCTTAAACAGACAAGTCATAGATTTGATTTAATGAATAAATGTAATAAATACTAGTACTTTTTATAGAGGAGCACTATTGCAAACTATGGTGCACCAGTTTGCATTAGGATGCACATGAAAAGAACAACATTAAGAAGACGATTAGAGATCACACACAAAAATTGTCCTCTCTGTAATACAGAACAAGTTTTTCCATATGACTGTGAATCCTGTACAATTAATAAAACAAATTCTCCACGCCTCTGAGTGGTGATTTTCAAGAAGAAAACTGAGAATTCCTTGGACAGCTAAATAAGTATTTTAAATATTTTTTATAGAGGCGAACATCAGAAATATGTAGACGTCATTGTTGGTCGTGTAATGAAAAGAGCAAAGTGAACATTTTATGAAAACTACAATCAATTATGGAAACAGAGACACCAGAAAGCAACAAGAGAAGATTGTTGACAACCCAACACAGACATATGTCAGCACACAAATTTGTGCATGTTCTTGGTGATTGCAAGATGTAAAAATGCATGATGATGCAAGATTCTAGTAAAGAACACATTTTAAATTGTTGTTATATCTGTCAGTAGAAGATACTATTTAACAGATAATTATACCCTTTTTTCATTCTAATAAAAACAACACAGTTTTTTTAAAAACTCTTTCAGGCTTGAGCAACAGTGTGTGTGTTGATTGAGAAGTTCCGATTTGCCTAAACCACTGTTTGCATTGATTGTGTGTCCCGTACATTTTGATTTTCATACTGCTCCATATTCATTTTGAACTTTTGAAACTACCATTAAAATATTTAGGGAAGGTTACTCTAACATTTCTACTTTGTTTACTGTCTTTGTTCATATATTTAAGTGCAAACTGATCCAATTTATTGCTAACATCATTTTTAGACAGTGCATTTTCTGATTTCGTCTTTGACTTGCTATGGATACAAATATTCCTAACACAAGCTCTGGTCTAGAAATGTGCCTTTCTGTTTCTGAAGCTCTGAAATAATTTCAGTCAGATGTTTTTAATTCTTATAATGATAGTAAAAACTTAAATTTTTAGAAAAGTAATTTGTACTGTCAACTTACACCAAATGCAGCTGAGCAGTCAGCTGTTAGAGTATCTAGCAGTTCAGATGAGGTAAACCCAAGAGGACCCATTCCATTTGTGAAGGATGTGATAGTCACCCACATTTGCATCCAAAGTACTGTTTAAAACAATACTATACTATGGCTAAGCTGCACTGAAATGATTGCAACTACAGTCTGTAAATAACTGTACAAAGTAAATTTTTGGTGTGTAATGGTCCATTTTTCAGCCTATTTTTATCTGCAATTTTGTTCAGCATTTTATAAGAACCTGGAGCCTCTGGGTGATAAGCTAACCCAGAAACTTATCAGAACTTTTGAATTTGTTAGGAAACTTGAAAACTTTAAAGTGTTCTCAAATATGGATATTTGTTACTCTTGTGGCTGCAAAAGCATGGTAAGTGAAGATTTTTTGGGTTAAAATTTTGTCTTTATGAATGTAACACCTATTTATTTATTTTTTTTTTAAACTACAAAATCTTTAATCACATACATTATCATCAGATTCAAAATATACATTTGTTCTACTTTTTAAAAAATGTATAATTATATAGGGATAAGAAATATTAACTTTCATCATTGCCTTTTTTTTTTAACACCACAACTCTGCAATTTTTGTAAAGTGAAGTTAATGCAAGCATAGTCTGTAATGTTCATAGGCCTGAAAGAGTTGAAGAGAAAATCAATATCTGGCATCATGATGATTTTAACAAACATCAAAGGCTCACCACAGTGAACAATTCAAATAACCTGCATGAACCTACTGGAGGGCACTTTTGGTATTTTAAATTATCCCCTGCAATGCATATAAAATAGCTTCCTTTCATTTGTCAGAAACCTGTGAAATACCTATGTGCAGAATGCATCACTACAGCCATCCTCAAGTTTGATAAAACCTCCTATAGGGATATTTCTTAAGAAATGTATTTCAACTCCCCTCCCTTCCTTCCCTCAAATGGCTGCAAACTTCTTGATACACTTACTGGGACACTTATCTATATAAATATGAAGTATTTCATAATCTTTCAACAAACCATGGTGGACTAGACACTTGCCTTGCCGGCTCAAAGGTTTTGGATTCAACCCACATTGTCTTTTTTTTTTAAAATAATTATCTTTGGCTTCTAGATCAGTCCAGCATAAAATGAACACCAGGAAATGTGCTAGGAAGTAAAAGTGACAGGCATGGTGTTGACGACATCATCTATTCAATTCTAAATGGTCTATCAAAATCTGAGGTTGGCACCATATGCTATGCTCAGTTTGTCTCTGGTATAAAAAGGGTCCTTTACTTTTTCCAAAATCATTGGAAAATAACATATTCTGTTAATAGGAAGTTACATTAAAAAAAAATTTTTTTTGGGGTAAAGTGCATCTTTCATTTTTTACCTCAATCTCATCTAAGCAGACAATTGCATCCTGCAAACTGTCAACGTCTCTATCTCTTTGCTCCACTGCCAGTTTGTAAACTGCATCCAGCCAGCTGAGCTTCTTGTCAACATTATCTCTGTACTCGTATGCCTTAGATACAATACTAGACTTCTGTAAAGTTGAATCCATATTAGGCTTGAAATCTAGAAATCTGGAATAGATTTCTTGTAGCTGTTCTCTCTCCCTTTTTGTGTCAGCATTTGGAGCTTGATCTGTTAATTCGCCCAAAGATTCTTCTAGCCACTTAAAGGCATTCTGGTATTTGCTCATGTTAAGCATCTCTCTCTGCAAATAGTGAATTAGAAACAAGCTGTCAGTTAGTGGAAATAATAAATGCTTACAAATACTAACACAATAAACAAAATATAATATATGTGTGATGACACATGCAGTGACTTCAGAATGTGTCTATCCTCAACTCAATTTTTTTCTATGTATTTTTAAGTATAGAGGGAAATATGGTCCTAGATATAGCCTAAGTCAAGGCCATCCAAAACAAACACTCAGGTAAAATGTTAAGTTACAGCTAAGACTGAGCAGATAGACTTAGTGGCACCAGTGAAGTGGAAAGCTCAGACATAGTGGCTAGAGGTTTTGCTTGTAGAAATGAGGTGTCAGATACAGACTGTACAGTCCTGTCTGACAGTGAATGGACTTACCCATGGGGAGGAGCTTTGACATCCCTTGAATGAGAGTGGTTTCAGGAGTAATAAAGGAGGAGCCTAGGAGAGATTATAAAAGGGTGGACTCTAGGGCTGGAAAGTGGGACTCTGCTATCCGAACATGCCATCATTGTTGGGTTTAAACCCTAAGCTTTGAGACAGAACTTGGTGGCATTGTATTTTCATTTTCAAGGTAAGAAATCTCAAAATTCTCTTTGCTGAAGTGTATGTATTTACTACTTTATAGTACTCCTAAGCAGACATTTTTTCATTCTCGCAGGGCACTGTCAAATTGCATTATGTCTTAATTGATATTGTCATGTTTGTTTTCCGTGTACATGTGTATACACTGAATACTGATGTTACCATTGCAATTTAATGAACTATCATTTTTATGAAAATCCAGGCGTGAAGATAATTTTGGCAGTCTCTTCACAAGTGGTTATTTCAAATGCATCTTACAGCTAATAAACCGAAATGTATTTAACTCACAGGGAGGCTACTGCCAGAGATTGACCCCGGAGAGTAAAATGCTGAGAATTTACACTGATGTGCCCCGGAAATATCATTATCATTCTGACCGTGCACATTATTTAAGGTGTTAATTCCAGAACTTGTTCTGTCAAACAAAATGTCAATTTTGAGTCTGAACGAGAGACAACACCAGAAACAACATCAGACTTCAAGAACTCAACCATCGTTACAGGACGTGAGTAGAGGAAGGCAGGAAATGTAACTATGTGATACAAAGTCCTTCCAGACTGGACAGGAGAGAATGTGAATATGAGGGAGAGATGAAATGTCTTTATTAGAATAGACATGTTTGGTGTAAGTCTAGATACTACACATATCTTTATCACAGTTCCCACATTGTACAGTAACTAGTCGGCATCAATTCTTTGCAGTCTGAGTGTAATTACCTGCTTGAAGCAGCGAGGATGACAAGCTGGAAAATGATAGGCAGGTCTCAAACTGAGAACTGCCAGAGGTTTATTTTCTCCATTTCAAGTTATGTTATCATCATCGTAACACCATCCTCACTCTACTAGCCTATGCATGTATCGAACTAATTGACTGACACATTACCATCACTTAAGCTATTATTGCAATATCATTCAATTTATTTTCTTTAGACTTTTAATAAAATCTTTTCATGTTGTTTTAAAATAGTTGAGTAAATAGTGTCAAGTGTCTTTGTCCATTCTAGTTTACCTCAGCTCACACACATATATATATATATATAAATTACTTGATGGTAGCTTTTGTTAAAAATACCAGGAGATGAGAAAGCCTGAGAGGTTAACTGTGTATCTTGATATGATCTCATCTTGATGTCTATCTATCCCTTTTCCTACTCCTGCGGATACAAGTACAGCTGCTTCCATTGTATTGTACTAGCCACTTTGCTGTTTTCTTGGTTATCTAGGACTGTGTCTGGGATCAAAATAGCTCAGATATTAGTCCAGTTTCTCATGTGGATGTGCAGTGTTAGGATAAAAACTGGACAATGAGGCGCTCAAACCCACACTCTCACTATATAAGTGTATATTTCTACGTTGGTTGGTGAAAATATGCTTAAATAATAAATATTCTATATTAAAGAAATGAATCTTCGTGTAAACTAATTTATAAAACAGAGAAAGTATTATTGTGCGGTCTTCCTTAAATTAGTTTATGTGTGTGAACCAAACAACATTCAAGAGCTGCTTTTCTATTTTGCTATTCTGCTATTTTAATTTTGTTTGTAATAAAATATTCATAGCAAAAATGTATTGTAAATGCTTCTGTTAATTAAAAAAAAATTTTTTTTAACAAAATACAACTGCTATAGATATCAACAGAATAAGGGGTGAAATTGCTACTGACTATATGTAAACTAAAACATACTGAAAAGAGAAACAGTCTGAAGTCCTAGAAAACAAAAGCAGTACTATATTTATTTTAATTGATCATCAAAGAATTTTTTTTTTTTTTTTTTAAAGGATTGACACAACACTTAGTTTACAAAATATGCAAGACTTTTGTGAATAAAGTCAACAAAATACCTGAAGGTCTGCAAGTTTTTCCTTGTACGCATCACCACTCAAGTTCTCTTGGTCCAAATCCTTCATCAGTTTGTCAACCTTCAGAACCCAACTATTAACATCACTCAGCCTTGAGGAAATAAAGTTATCTTATTACAATTTACTTAACTGCTAAACACCAAGACATTTTTTTTTGTAATAAAAAAAATGACAGTTATCTAGCAGTAATACTTTCTTAGAGGTGTGAAGTGATTGGCCACACATTTTTTCCTCAAGCATTCTAATCCCATGAGGTTCATTGCCGCAAATGTCACCAACTTCATTAATCTTCTTTTTGCAGATTGGGATTTCCTTTGCAGACTGTATTTGTAGGTCTGTCTGTAATTTATCTCTCCATGGTTTTCTTGGTCTGCTTGGTGGTCAACTCCCATTCACCTCTTTTGTGCATGCAGTTTTTGTCTCTGTTATCTGCCATTCTCTCTGTATCATGATAGTCAACATCTGCCATGCCAATAAGAGTAGGCTCCCATGTTTTGTCATCTCACATAACTATAGAATCAGGTCACTATTCTTGTCTCACCTCATCCATATGGCTAAACCCTCCAAGTATTTATCACGTCCCTCACACTGGCTTTCTTTCCCTCAATCTGGCTAGCCATCATCAAGTTCTTGAGTCCATTCCTTTTTCATTAACATGTCCACACACTAAAAACTGACTGTTTATAAGTCTAATTTTTCTAATCGGTTTACTGCTTTCATAAGTTTTGAGAACATTTACACTTTTTGGCTGGCCATGGCAAAAAGTCTAACAAAATGCAGAGAATTCCCCAGCAGGAAAGTCTGAGTCTCATACAGTTATGGTTAGGGTCCTGATAGATCTGGAAAGTCCGGCTTAATTTATGAGATAGAAGTCCAGAAGATAAGACTATTCTTATCGGCTACGTCCCGCATCCGAGTCCCACTTCAACACGGTCTCTTGCCATAGATCTGTATGCAGGACCTGTCTATGTGTGGTCCAGGGGACTAGTCTAGAATTCCTGAACGCCAGGTTTCACATATGTGAAGCATTCTATTGCACCAGCCGCAGTGTCATTTATGCCATCAACTGCAAGAGATGTGGCATGAAATACATTGGTGAAATGGATCTACGGCTGGCTGACAGATTCAGACAACATCTTTTAGATGTGCAGAATGGTGCCTTGAAACCAGAACCGTTGCAGTTCAATTCCCAGGATCACCAAAGTGTCCTCGACATGGAGGTGACAGAAATTAAATCTAGCCACTCCAATGACAGAGTCCGCAAGTCTCTTCAAAATCGCTTCATTTACACTTTAGGTATTTTAACACCCTCCCAGCTGAATTGCCAGCACAGTTTCATTTAAGCTTCTAGGGGACTGAACTGCCCACACAGTTTTATCTCAAACCCCCTAGTTATAGCCCGTTGGTACTTCACAGGGGGTATTTATTCCCCTGGCCCACGCGTGTCAGCAGTCTGCTGAAAAGTCATTGACCCGACTGCTTCGAGATACCAGCTAAGTGATTTTGTGTATTTGTGTGGTATTGTTTGATTTGTGTATGTGCTGATGAAGGCTCCATAGCCTCAACTTTCAAATTTTTTTGCTCGTATTTGTTATATTGTGAAGCTTGCTAATATACTTTTCGTTTGATTTCATATCTTTTGTTGACCATTTAGACACAAGGATACCTAAGCATTCGGCTGCCCTCTTTCTTCAATACAATTTAATTTTCTATAAATCCCTAGTGAAGTCTGAAAGATTATTTTCGTTACAGACACTCGTTCACATGCCCTGCTAACAGAGATTACATAATAAATGGAAAACAGAAATGAAGTTTCAAATTACTGCTATCCTCTATGTGGGTTTCAGGGCTCCATTTTAAGGGAAAAGTTCAAACTCACTGCACCCTTACAAGCATGCTGTAAAAGACAACTAATAAAAAGTTTGCTTCCTTAAAAGTTGAAGTTTATTTGCCTAAGAGGTGAAAAACCAACAATGTGCACACAACAAAGAAGCAAGATCTGTAAAAACTAATGATCATGCAAAACTCAAATCCTGGAACAAGGACCAAAGTCCAGAAGTGAACAAACAACCAGAAATCCTCCCCCCCCCCCCCCCCCCCCCCCATATTTTACAGCTGGTGAATGGTAAGAAGAAGAAGACAAAATTATTACTATGTAACAATACCAAAATGTCTCAGTTAAAGACTTCCATCAGATGTAGCAGGAGATCTACTGCTTGCTCAGTATTCTTCCAGAGCTGATTTATGTAGTAGACTAAGTTTATTTCCTATGGACATTTTTAAATGATGTGGAATAATTTTTAATTTATTGCTGTCAATGGAAGACATAACAAGACCTTGTCTCTACATTTAAGAGTACCAATGATTTTCCTTTGACAGTATGAAATATGTTTCCATTTGGCTTTACTTAGAACAGTGGTGGCTAACTTCCACATTCACTAGTTTTCACTTCAACTTCTCTATGTATCTGTATACTGTATACTATATCCAACACACTCTCTGGCAATGATAAAAAGTATATTATTGACATCATAAAAGTAATCGGATTAAAGCAGGGTGTGATGTGTTCATATAAACTAGATAAGTGTGAGTGGGGATTAATTGGGGAAAAAAAAACATTTTAACTGAATGTTTTTCTTATTTTATATAAGATTCCAGTGTACATAATCATACTTTCTTTCAAGTCCATTACCTAGGTCTAAAAAATTCATATACTGACTGAGTTAATTCATCAATCATAGTTTTTGCATCGAAGTGTACATAATGTTATAAATAAAACTGAACATCATCATATTCTGCTTCATTCTCTCTCTCTCTCTCTCTCTCTCTCTCTCTCTCTCTCTCTCTCTCTCTCTCTCTCTCTCTCTCTCTCTCTCTCTCTCTCTCTCTCTCTTTCTCTCTCTCTCTCTCTTTCTCTCTCTCTCTCTCTCTCTCTCCCACCTCACCCCCTCACATTTCTCTCTATTTTTTGTTTCTGTTACATGTAACATTCGCTGCTAGTCACATATTTGTAGCTGCATGATGTAGTTATTCTGAAAGACGTACAATTTTAGTTGCATGGTGATGTATCGAAACTGAATGTAACAGGAGCACAGGGATGGTGGTTACTGAAAAGGAAACAGATACTATTATTATTCTGTTTATCCTGATAGTTTGGAGAATTGTGTTTCATATCTGCTTAAAAATAATAATAGCTTGCCTCTCACTGTACTCCTTCCAACGTTCTGGTAACTGTTTTAGCTGTAGATGAGTGTTGTGAATAAGTATTTGCAGTTTCTTCCATCTCTCTGTGTGATTCAGATAATGTTCCTTCAGAGATTGCTCATTTGTATCTAATTGCAAGAGCTTCTCCGCCAGATTCTTCATTTGGTCTAGCCACTGTTCACATGATGACACTAAACTTCCATCCTGAAACATCTGCTGCAGAAGCAAATACTCATCTTCAGCAAAATCACAAACAATAATAAATTTACATATTTTATAAATGTGTATAACTACAAGCCACCATCTTTCTCCAGCAGTCAATGTAAAATAAAAAATAAAAAACAAGAAGCAAATGAAGTTTAAATTAAATGAATCAATTAAAAACTATTTTTAAGAGTCTATGTTAATGGTAAGGCAAATTCATTAGCCTAAATTACCACAAAAATATATTTGTAAAAGACTTCACACAATCTCAATTTCTTGAATATTTGCCTGCTTCATTATCCTATTTAAAAGAAAAAGAAATAAAAGACCCATTTTTATGGCAGTAGTGCAAAAAGCATATATGCTAGACTCCTATGTGTATAGACCTAATGGCATATGATGGGTAATGTGGTCACTCATGCCAACATTAGCCTTTAAACTCATTTACAGTTGTATCATGTGCCAGTATTTAAAAATTGTGAGTGATTATTCTTAAATATCGCCTCCAAAATGAAGTTGTAAACTTATTTCTAGACAAAATTTGTGCATCAGATTACATGTGTTATAGATTCATGAAATCGTGAGTAGAGTTTCAGAATGAACATTAAAAAAATGTTATTTAAGCTTTGAGGGAATGAGAAAGTGAAATCTCAGTCTTATTTTTGATGCAGTGAAAGCCTGGTCTTGTGGCGCTTGGAATACCTGAGTTTAACGTATCCTGAGATCAAATGAATGTAATCAAGCTGCCAGGCTTTTTTACTAGAAAACCTCTGGATATTTCTCTATGACAACTTGAAACACTGCTGTGCTGTGTGGTTTGTGAATACTTTTTTGGTAGTTTTGAAGTGCAAGCGTGAGAATCATGTCCAGATAATGATAGTAAGTAGAATGTACTTTGAGGTAGCTGTTGCTCTAGACAACAAATCTCTGGTAGCCTGACCGAGAGGAACATTGTTGAAGTAATAAACAGAGTAGTTGTTAGCTGTTCAGCATTTCTCAACATTCGTTCGTATTCAAGCTTGCTGTGTTGAAGTATCTGTCAATGAACCTGAGGATGCTGCATGATTAGAGCCTAGAGAATCATTGCAAGGATAATAAAATGAATATATATATATATATATATATATATATATATATATATATATATATATATATATATATATATATATATATATATATATATATATATATATACAGACAGATGGACGGTGCTTGCAGTAGACTGAACATGCTCAACTTTTTATTTTAATTTTCCTCCAAAAGGAAGAGAACAGAAGGATAGATAGGCAAATAGAAAGATGGAAAGATAGAAGGATGGACACAGAGACAGACAGATAGACAGCTAGACAAAGTGATAGATAAGTAGAGACAGACAGACAGACATGCATACATATAAACAGATAAGTATACAGACATACAGATAATGGGAGATGAAGCGCTGATCACTAAACCCAAAACAGAGATAGGGGAGAGAATATATTATAAACAAGAGCTGGCTAAGAATAGAATTGGAAAATCCAGTTGACATCATTTATCCATTCCCCCACCTTCCCCTAGTGCAAATCACAAAGCATCTGTGTTGTGAAAGACTGCCCAGTGTGTTCTATATGCAGCTTGCAGCTTACCAGAAATTTTGAGACATTTCCAGGTTTTCCCTGTTTCAAGGCCCGATGCTAGCCCATTAAAAGTAAATAATTCATACCTTCATTAATTTGTACAATGGTCTTCAAAAATAAAAACACACACACACACACATATTTAAAAAAAAAAACATTTTCAAGTAGGCAAAAGGTTAAAATTTAAAATTTACTGTATGCATGGCCAGTGCCTCCTTCAGATTTTGATTACTTTTGATCTGTTCCTGTAGCTGCTTCAGTGTCATATCTGCTAACTCGACAGATTGCTCAAACTTGCCCTCAGGGACTCCAAACTCAAGTATGAGAAGCCTCACTGAGGCGCAGTGTAGAATATTCTGCAATGAATATATCTAACATAAAAGGAAACTGAGAAAACATTAAGTTTACAAAAAACATATATGCTCCAAAATGTTAATGAATTATGAATCATGAACTAACATCACTGCACTCAAAACATTTCCATTTGCTCTCTCTCCTTTCTCAAAGAAGAGTCGACATGCTAATAGTACCTGTTGTAATATGACAAAAAGTCCCCCTGTTTTCTCCTCAGTGTTGAATTTCTTCTAGAACCTCTGCCCACCCTATACTGTTGTTCAAGTGGTTTTTATTTTTCTTAAAAAGATTGTTTCCTACTTTTAAAAAACTTTTTTTATAACAGTAATTTACACTGAAGTGGAATCATCTTTGATACTACTATGACAGTCATATTACACTCTTTGACAGCACTTATACATGTACACATGTACAAATAAAAATGCTGTTCTAGGTTTTCTTGCACCCAAAAATGAAGACAAATGTATTACTATGAAAAATTACTTACATCCCAGCGTTCTTGCATATGAGTGAGGACCTGTGACAGATGCTTCTGTTCTGTAGTGTTTAGATATTGCAGGATTTCGCTGACAACTGACTCAAAGTTAGATATTCTCTCCTTGTCAACTTGATCAAAATACATCTGAGGGATAAATCACCATCATCTATATTAATAAAAATGTTAATTTTCCGATTTCGTTAGCTCTAAACTCGGAAACTACTGAACCGATTGCTTTCAAATTTTCACACAACGTTGCCTCTGACTCAAAGCGTAATTTGTTGTCATAAAATCGCACAAACCACGAACGACATAGCTCCAGCAACGGTCAAATCATTTTTTGTTTCGTTGTTCGCCGGATTTATTTTTAATCAATTGGCCACCTTTGACTGTGCAACACCGACCTTCACATTATTATTATATACTTTAATTTCTACTAAATCCTTGATTGTTTGGTAGCGTAGTTAGTTGTAAGGATTTCGTTTTTTTTACTTGGGTGACAGGGGTTCGATTTCCAGCTGGGTAATATAATTTTTTTTTTGGGACCCCTAACTGGGTTGCTGCCACGTTTTGTTGTGGTTTATAGCTAGGCTGCAGCATCTAGGCCTTTTTTCTGTTCGATTTTAGGGTTTACGGCTAGCCTCCGACAGCGGCGACGTGATGCTCAATGTTCATGTCACGAGTAATATCCGTTCGCCCTTGAGAAGGCTGTTGGCCTTGTTGTGTTGTAGTTTACAGCTAGGCTGCGATATCTGACCTAAAGTCTTCAGTCTTCGGTAGTAGAGTTGTAAGTATTTCGCCCTTCACGTGGATAATGGTGTTCGATTCCCCGATGGATGCTAATTTTTCTTTTTTCCCTAAAGGCGAGATTGGCATGTTGTGTTGTGGTTTACAGCTAAGTTGCGACACCTGCGTTTTATGCCCAAAGACATCCGATTTAAGTACAGTCCAAATTAGCCTCCCCCCACCCCCCATCCCGACGCTTCACTCGATCAAAAACTATTCTTTAATGACAGAAACTGTTAACTAAGAAGGCTAACGGTCCAGTTTGGTTTGGGTCGACACGGATGCCAAGGTTAATTAAACATCGTCACTTCGGAGAGAGAGAGATGACGAGTGCAGGTTTTTATTTCCACTATTTGTGAGTATAGTGTACATTTTTTTTATATCATGGAATATTACTGTGGGTTCCATCACTGGTTAGGTGATAGAGTTTTATATCGGGGACACACTTAAACTAAACAGTCCGTGGCGACAGCATGCGGCGCCAACTCCTCTGGCTACAACGACCTGTTCAGACAGTAGTGACCGTTTTGTGTTGTTGTTGTTGTTGTGACGGTGGTGATGGTAGTGGTAGCAGTAGTACTGGTACTGGATGGGTGATGTGGTAGCTGTTACACTGGCCACATTTACTTCTCATTACACAATAATGCTATCCATCTGTCTCTGGGTGGATGCGGATGCAAAGCTCAGTTTAGTTACAATATTTCATCAGATGATGACTTTCCCATCCTTCGGCGAGGATGATATGATTAGTGGGGGGAAAGGTGGGGGGGGGGGGGGGGGGGGGGGGGGTGTTGATGGCAGACACTGTTAACTGAGAGAGCTTAAAACATAATTTTAAAGTTCTAATTTCTTAACTATTTCTATTCTAATAATTTCGCCAAGTGATGATTTTTTATTCCTACGGAGTGGGAAATTGTGATGATTTTTCAATCCTTCAGAGAGGGAGATATGACTTCGCCAGGTGATGATTTTTCAATCCTTAGGATAGGAAGATATGATGGGGGGGGGGGGGGGGGAGGGGGAGAGAGTGGTTATGTCGGACACAGTTAGCTGAGAGAGCTTATAATATTATTTTAAAGTTCCCATTTCTTAACTATTTATATTTTAATAATTTCGCCATGGATGATTTTTCAGTTCTTCAGAGAGGGAGATATGACTTCGCCAGGTGGTGATTTTTCAATCCTTCGGAGAGGGAGATATGATAAGGGGGGGGGGGGGTTATGCCAGACACCGTTAGCTGAGAGAGCTTAAAATATTATTTTAAAGTTCTTATTTCTTAACTATTTCTATTTCTATTTTAATAGTTTCGCCATCGATGATTTTTCAATCCTTTGGAGAGGGAGATATGACTGTGTCAAGGGGAGCGGAGGGGGGAGGGGGGTATGACAGACACTGTTAGCTGAGAGCTATTTTCTTTCCTCTCCATTTCACCATTCTGGGCCACAGCAATGCGTGGCCGGGTACAGCTAGTACTGAATAAATTAAAAATAGTGTTTGAAGTTGACATCAGAGAATGACTGTGTGTGTAAATAAATAATAGTTTTTATCCTAATTCAAAAAACAACACCTAACTACTACCTTACAAGATGGAAAGATGGTTTATTTTCAAGCATTCATAACAGAAATGCAGATGTTTTCGAACATGTCAAAGAATATGTATGAACCTTACTACTTATAAAGTAGACTGTTCAGAAGAAGATGAAATCTCTTTCCATTTATTTCTTGTCAATTGACTCCCTCTGGGAAAAAGTACTGTCTGTGCTCTGGCTTAAGCAAACTGAGCAGTAAACCTTCTGACAGTTTTTTTAATCTAATCTTGCATCTGTATGAGATTACGATTTCTGTTCATCTGCCTTGGAATTATTGTAAGGAATATTTCAGCTTTTCAGCAAATCTCAATGTATCTTTTCCTTTACTTTTTACCTAAATAGAAAAGCAGGTACCATAAACCGTAACGACCAAAATGAACATTATTAGACCTTCACAAATACTGCTACCTAAGTAACATGCTAATAGTTTTGTGTACCCAAACATCAACACATATAAGGTAAGTATTTAAAGAAGATAAGTTAGTTCCCCCCACCCCCACCCAACCCCCAAACCCTACCCCACCCCACTACCAAAAAAAAACATAAACTATAACTAGAAGCACTGCTGCAATAATTCCTGGAGAAAGACAAACTAAAAGAGGTTTACAAAGATGTGAGTATGTTGATATAAATGAAATTGTGCATATCCGAGTTACTTAACAATTCAATGAATTTCAGGGATGGCTAGAAAAAAAATGATTGTCATGTACTAAGTGGACAAATTTACAAAGGCTAGACTACTTCCTATATGATACCAAGAAAATTAAAAATATTTTTTGTAACACTGTAAGACAAAAATATACAGAAGATACTGTAATATCTTGGAAGTTTGAGGGCATTACAAAGATCAATAAAATGACACATTAGACAAAAGTGTCATTTTATCTTTCTACTTCTTTCTGTGAGTGCAGATCAATACATTTCCAATTGTTTATTTTATATATATAATATTTCTTCAGCCTCAGGATTGTCCCCTCAGTTTATTTACAGGATAGAATGGAATGATGAAATAGACAGCAAGCCTTATGTGACATATAGGACAATAATATATATATATATAAATTGTATTTCTCACCTTATGTTTAGATATAAGACTGTCAGGGTCATCTTCATTATCATCTAAAATATTCTGGGCAGTTTCCAACCAATCCTCTAGTTGCTGTTGCTGCTGTTGACATGACCGCCATAGTCTGGCCAAGGTTTCAAACTGTCCTTCCCATTCCTTAGCACTGCTAACAACACTCTGTGCAAGGTGTGTCATATTTTTTTTAATTTAGAAATATTTGAAAAAAACAACAACATAGCTAACTAACTTTCTGTTTCTTAATTTTGTTAAGTATGTATTTTCACAATGTAATAAAATGATGACAAAATAATGAATATAGATGAGCTATACAAACTTCTCCGTATTCACTAAAAGAATTAGCCAATTTTCAATAGACCATGGAAAAGCTCATATGGTAACAGTTGACTAACTGTGATGCATATTTTAGCTAAACAAAATCTTTTTGCTTTATAGTATAAAGTGAAATATGCCAGACAATACACAGCACAAAATAAAGGAAACCTTAAAAAAAACAGTATTTTGTCAGTTACTATTTTTCCTGTTTCATTGCTCAAATACAGATTGAAGGAAAAAACAAAGCAGTTTGCTTTCTTCTTCTTCTGCCTCTATCCCCCATTGAAGCATAGGCCCTCCACCAATTCGCACCAAGTCGTTCTGTCCTTTGCTATTTCATGAAGCTCACCCCATGTCCTCTTTATCTTTTAAACTTCATGGTCTCGTTCCCTTCTCAGAAATTTTTTTTTTGGGTCTGCTTTTATTTCTATGTCCCTGTGAGTTCCACTGCAAACAAATGTTATTAATATTGTTTTCAGGTTGTCTCAATGTGTGTCCTATCCAATAGCAGCGTCTTTTCTACACCTCTTGTTCACCGGAACTTGTTTAGTTCTGTTCCACAGCTCAACATCAGTGATTCTATCATTCTATTTTTTCTCTCTATTCTGTGCTGTACAGACAGCAACTGTCTAGAAATTATGTTTAAGCAGCACATATTTATGAAAGAACCTCACATAAAGCATTAAACTTTCAAAACAGTGACCAATAATTCTGTCCACAGAATAAAATTATTTACTGAATCGATTGAGTCAGCAATCAACTCCTTAGGTCTTGCCATTCTTTTTATGCATTTATTTGAAATTAAAAAAAAATTAAAGATATTCTCCAGGTTTTGACATTGATTTGACTGTAACCACCCCCCCCCCCCCTTTTTTTAAATTTAGTATTTAATTTTTTTTTTTTTGGGGGGGGGGGGGGCAATATTTAAGATAAGCTTTTGTAAGTGTCTTACAAAATAAGCTATATAATTAATTTATATTCTAAAGTAACAAAAAAGTTATAAAAATGTTGTATTATGCATTACCTGGAACCTTTCATTGGCAGCATTCATTAGGTCCTCAGCTGGTGTAAAGTCAACATTCTCAAGTTTGGCTTTCGTTGTGCAGATTTTTTGGAACACTTTGTTTTTGCTTTCAAGGATGGATTTTTGGTATGTGATTTCTTTAAAGAAGGCCTGTATATAAGTACAGATAGAAAATTTATTGGAACGTTAGTCTGTTCCTTCACATAATATGTATATAAAACACTGACTTTCTATGTCTAATTTGTCTAATCAGTTTACACAGCTGTATCTGCCTTAATGAGGACTGTCAAAATTTTTATTCTTTTATTCCATTATATTCTTTGAATTCTTGTCAAAAACTACATATCTGCTGCAAGTAAATGTATCTCAACCTGTCTGCTTATTGTCCATGTCTCGCTTGCATATATCAACAAGGCTTACGCCGAAAATTCTGGTGGCTCCACGAGATGAACAGAGGAACTGTTTTGCCAGAGCTAAAGATGGACAACGGGGTATTGTTACAGTCGGATGAAGATAAAAGTATGCTATCCTGCACAGATTTCTCCTTCAGACGGACAAGACAGATAGGGAAGAGAGGGAGCAGATAAAACAGAGATTACACGATATCTAAATGGCTGAAATGGAGGAAGATGATGATACAGTTTACATCAAAACTGTTTGCATCAGAGTACACTGAAGGCCTGTCCAGACACAGCTCCAGGGCCTAATGGCATTAGATACAGCAACTTCAAAAGCCATGAGGAGACAGATATAAATGAACTATCCACAATATTGAACAACACTGTGAAAACTGATGACCCTCTCCACAGCTATCTCAGGCCCGTCCCTAAGCCAGGGAAAGACCATACGAGAATAAATGGCTACAGAATCATCACACTCCAGAACACTATTGGAAAACTCATTGAAAAAATCATAGCCAGAATGTTAACCCAAACATTGGAGTCAGGTGGTCTATTCCCCGCTACACTAGGTAGTTACAGACCGTGAAGAGATACATGGTGCAATGTTGCAGTATTTGCTTACAACACATACATGGGTTTCCATGAGGGAGTGGAAGCTGCTGCAGCCACTATTGACTTAGAAGATGCGTACAACAGCGTCCCATATAACATGCTTATCAGACTGCTGTTGGATATGCAGATAGAAACAAAACTGGATCGCAGCAGCGCTATTTGAGAGAACAGTGTCGCTTCGATGTGGTGAATGGGCATGCGAACCTCAACGCGTCCTAACAGGTCTGCCCCAGGGATCACCACTGTCGACTGTGCTCTTTAATATGTACACAGCAGGAGACACAAGTGCACAAAGCACAGGCCTAGGCAGAACAATGTTGTATGCAGATGATATCCTTGTCTACCGTCGAGGTAAAAACAGGCACGAAATTACAACAAAGCTACAACACAAACGAGACAGACTTAGTGAGTGGTGCCAGAAATCAAAAGCTCAAGTGAACCCGTTTAAAGCCTCTCTAACAAGGTTTTCTCTGAATAGCCACATCATCAGTAAACCAACGCCAGTCTGTGTGGTGTGGACATCGAGAGAACGGACACCATGAAATACCTGGGCATGACATTTGACAGATGCTTGTCATACAAATGCCACGTAGACAATGTCACACTTAGAGCCATGAAAGGTCTGACAGCATTTAAGGTGAATAATGCCTACTTTTCTTTCTCTTGTATTAAGCGTCACTGACTATGGTCTTGGCCTCCTCACTGTCAGCAAAACCCAGCTAGAAAGACTGGACCGAGTACAAAACGAGGACAGGAGACTCATACTTGGCTGCACAAAACACACCTCCTGCAACGCCATGTGTTATGTCCTGTGTTTGCCGACAATGATTAGCAGTTACAAAGTTGCACATATCAAGGCGTACATGAGATTGTCGGCAGACATTAACCACCCACTGCACAAAGCTATAAACGATACAAAAGGAACGCATCTCAAAAGAGGCTGCTCCTGGATGGCAAAGGCTGATGATTTAATTCAGCAGGTATGTGACCTAGACGTGATCAGTCATGGAAAAGAATGGACGAATACACCACTAGACATGCATGGCATCTCTAAGGTTGCCATCACACTCGGAAGGTTCTGCAGGGATCAAATTCCTGTAGACACAGCTTTCAGACCCAGAAGATATCAGAATGATCTGTGAAGCGCGAATCAAGGTCAGCATGGGCATAAACAGCACAAAGAATGGGGAAAACAATACAGGAGGACAGTGGCACTTACCAGACAACCACGTCCAGCATGACCATGGAAATAGCCGCTGCTTCTAGAGCATTAGCATGGGTATCTGAGCAAACAGCCACACTGGCAGTAATACTCCATGAATATGTTTCAGAAGATGGCAACAGGCGTTATGCGCTCTGAATGGGTAGAAAGCATTCAAAAATTGCACTTAACCTCCCTCACCTGGATCTACATGGACAGAGCAGATATCATCAACGCTGTACAAACTGGGCTAGTGGATAATAAGAAATCACTGACACTAACATGATTGCGTGACATTGGAGTAAAGCATGGTGAAGCACGTCTATGCAGTCTTGGAGGCCAAGATAGGAGACAATATAACCAGCTTCTCATGGGAACAATTAGTAGAAGTACTTTGGAGTGGCTGCTGCATCAGAGGACTGAGCACGCAGGGGAATGCCCAATGTGCAGTGACGTCGATTATGTTAACATAACATATAACATAGCTTACATTTTGCACTTTTAACACTCTCTTTCCCGCTGCAATTGACATCTTATTGTGAGTATGCTCTGAATCTTGCTAAATGTCATAATTTATGTTTACTTACAATTTAACTCTAAGCCTAGTTGCTCACTCTGAACTATTACTGCATCTACTAAACAAAGCAGGAGCCGCTGTGGTGTAGCGGCTATACACTCGCCTGTGGATCCGAAAGTCATGGGTTCAGGTCTTGATGGCACCTGACTTTTTTTTTTTTAAATGACCTTGGCTTCCAGGCTGATGCAGTCTTAAATGGGTATCAGTTAAAGTTCTGGGAAGTAAAGGCAGCTGGCTGGATTTTGACCACATCACCCACCAAGTGCTGACTGGTCTACACAATAAAAGTCTAGCCCTATATGTCCAATATGCCTGAAGGTGTGGAAAAGGGTCCTGAACAATGCAGATCCTGTTCATTGTTTGCAGTCAACACTGATCTGTATATCCTATATTACTGATGCCTTTCAGATGATGTTCTAAAATATTTACCTCTCTTGATTGGCTGGTACCGACCTACTTCATAATCACTTTTTTTTTCAGTGTATGCTCTTAATCAGTCTAAGGTTTTTCTTATCAGTGTGTAGATCTTCATGCATGTCAGTGTGTCTTAATCTATCAAAAGCTTTTGTTTAATCAATGATGCAGTGATGCAGGTCTGTATTTATTTCTATTGAATGCTCTATTATTGTTCTCAGGGTAATACAGCATGTGTTATGCTCTTTCCTTCGGCAAAGCCACATCGCTTGATGATCCTTAGTAAAATCATTGCGATGTGACTAATGATGCTAACTGTTCAATGCTGGTTATATTTTTAAGCCCCTGACTTCTTTGGAATTCCAATAAACATAGAATTACATAAGGATACATAAGTATCATAAATACCTATATATATATATACATATATATATATATATATATATATATATATATATATATATATATAATTTTTTCCCCAAATATTGGAATATTTGCATTAGTAATATACGGATTATAAATTCATAACCAGACACACCTCAACAAGGAAAAGTATAATAGGACTATAAGGTAGAAAAACAACAGAATATCAGTCAAATACAGATTATAATATTTTTCTGTCTTCCTTTCTTTACATCTTTCTTTCTTTCCTTGTGTATTTCGTTTACTTTTAACTCCATCACTCCATTCACTGATCTGTCTTATCTATCTATAAATATTTCTATCTATCTGCCCCATATCTATAAAAAGAGAACAGCTAGTGGTCCACACTTGTGGCAAGACATAATTAATGGGAAGTTATTTTTGCTCTTCAGTCAGAAGTATAATCTTGACTGGACTGAGTTAACTGTTTGTATTTTCATGTCAGATACTGCCATTGGGGATGCCATTTATCCCAAGCCAAAGCATAACAACACCCTCCCTGACACCTTTGCATTTTATAAAATTTCCAGAAAATTCCAAAAATTATCTAGCACTAATCATGAGGTTAAGTCAACTCTAAAGTTATACTGGTTGAAAAAATAATCCTGCCATTGGTGGGCAATGAACACAGACCACTGTCTTGGAAAATAATTACACTAACCACTATGCTATTCCAGTGTTAGTATAAGTAAGCAAGGATCCACATGTTTTTTTATCATCATCAAGTCTATGCCCAGCATGTCACTACTTCAGCCCAAAAAATCCATTCTCCCTCTTAAAGTTCATGCAGTGTGACATTGGTAGTCATGTCTATCCACAACCTTCTGCCTCGTGTACTTTCAGTCAATTCTGACACAGATGATCCTCCATGCCATGACGTCAAACTGTCCAGCATCAGTTCTCTCAGTCTCCCTCTGTCTCTCTTCCCCTTGAACTTTCCTACTGTCATGATGCCCTAGAGTTTTTTCCTTCTCATCACATGACCAAAGAATGTAGATTGTCTCTTTTTGACATGGGCAATTATTTCTCTTCGTGAGTCAGTTTTTTTCAAGACCTCTTCATTACTCTTTTTATCTGTCCAAAGTATTCTCATCATTGTCTATAATAATCCATTATTGGTATAAAATGTTGCTGGCAATTTTTTATCAACACAAATTGTTACTGGACTCATCTAATTAAAATCGGTATACTTAAGTGAGATCTTATATAAGATTAGTGTCCACAGCAGTCAGGGTAGGGAAGAAAACAATTCTATTGTGTATGCATCTTTAAAAAACAAAAAAAAAGCAAATCATGATTTTATAATGTTACCGTTTTCACTGTGTTCTCCCCTCTCCTATTTAATATATAAATAGAATAAAGAATTCAGCTTTAAAGCAGTCGACCCAGTAAAGTAATGAAGGTCAGTAGAATTCCTAGTCTGCTATGTTTAGGTTTGAATGGTACTTGTTTAAAGCGAGTTAACTCTTTGAGTCCCAAACAATGCATGATTTGTGAATCACTCTATCTGCTGAATCCTCTCCCTAGCTTAAAATGTTCTCTTACTTTTTAGAGTTAAAGAATTTAAATATCTAGGAAGTATATTCTCACAGGACGGAAGAATAGATTGTGAAATAGAAACAACATGCCAACAAGCCAGTGCACTTAGCTGCCGTTATTAAGACAAACATAAGTATGACCACCAAGTAACAGATTATAAACAGAATATTCATACCAGCACTGTGTTACCAGTGTCAGACTTGGACATTATCAAAGACTAACCTATATTAAATTCACTTAAGAAATTAGATGCCTGAGGAAAGCCGCCAACTTAACTATGCAAGACAAAGTGAGAAATGATACTAGCCATAAGCAATTAAATTACTTTAAAATCGGATTTATATCACTGTTTATCATACCTTATGTCTCTCCAGTTGTTCATATGTGTCTTCAGGTGTGCCTTTCAGTGTGTGAGTATTTAACACCTTTTCTCCTTCCATTAACCAGCAGTGGAGGTCTAGAATCCCAGTTTCCAGGGACTCAACATTTGGCATGATAGCTTTCAGGTACCTAATTCTCTCTGGAATTTCTTGTCTAAGTTTTAAAATGGCCTGTATGAAAATAGTATGATTATTGCAATTATCCACATCAGCATAATACATAACCATAACTGCTGAAAAAAGAAATTTAGTGAGATAGTCAGAACTACAGAACCTACACTTTTTATCTTTGTAGCTTGCACAACCCACAACATGATCAGATCTATGAATAAGGACCAAACAAGAGAAGAGGCACAATTGGCTGTACGGCAAAATAATCTAGGGACAGGCAAAAATCAGAGAAAACAAAACAAAACATACATTTTAGTGTAAACCAGTTGAAGCTGACGCCCGTGTGTCACCGGGGCCCTCACGGGAAGCAAAGCAGAGTGACACTGCACCCTACCAGGCATGTCGTAAGAGGCGACTAAGGGTAGGGTTGGGCTACCTCATCCTGTAAAAACCACAGCCACAAAAACCAACCAACCATGGATAAGTCAAAAAGAGAAGCAAGTAAAATCCAGCCAACCAAGATGAGGGGAGGCACTTCAAATAGAAGAAGTATGACACGGTGTGGAGAAAGCCGTAAGGAGTCCGGATCGTTGACGTACCTCCTCTCAGCTAGGAAAACATCCAGAATTGGCACCTGGAATGTTAGAACTCTCTATGATATAGGGAGAACAATGGAAGTAGCAAAGGAAATGAAACATTATAGAATTAGCATTTTAGGGTTATGTGAAACTAGATGGACTGGGGCTGGGAAAAGTATTCTAAATTCAGGGGAAACTATTTTGTTCTCAGGATACACAGAGGAAAATTCGCCCCACAGAGAAGGAGTGGCCCTGATGCTATCGAAAAAAGCAGACAGGGCACTAATAGAATGGGAAGCTGTGAGTCCCAGAATAATAAGAGCATCTTTTAGAACAGTGAAACAGAAGGTGAACATGTCGGTCAAGAATTCAACAAGGCCATACTGAATGCAGCAAAAAAAACCATTCCTAGAGGAAAGAGGCTCAATTACAAGCCATATTGGTCACCAGAACTGGAAGTGCTTCACGGTTCGCTCTGTGATGCTAGAGATAGCATGGAAGCTGATCCAACAGACGAACATGTGAAGAAACACAACAAAACAAGGGCTCTCTATGTCAGAGAAAGAAACCTACAGTGTAGAAAGTCCTGGAAAGAAAAGACTGCTTCTCTGAACATGGAAAAAGACACCACAAAATTGTGGAGACTGACAAAGGCACTTAATGATGACAACCCATCTCATGGAAAAACAGTTCTCCAACAAGAAGGAAACCTACTCACAAGGAAGGAAGCAGCGACTCTGACGGCCCAAAACTATGAGAAAGAAAGCTCATATTCAGTAACCCTGGAGCAAAAGAAAGCAGTCCGAGATGGGATAAACTCCATATTCAAAAAAGCCTCTTGTGAGCCATGCATGGAGACAGACATCACTCTAACTGAGCTACTAAGAGCAATGAGGAAACTCAAGTCAAAGAAGCCACCTGGCCCAGACGAAGTTTCAAACGACATGCTCAAACATATGGGTCCAGTAGCACAAAACATCTTACTCCAGATATACAACTATAGCTGGAAAATAGGCAGAGTCCCAGATATCTGGAAAAATTCTATAATCCACCCTATCCTCAAAAGTGGCGAGGACAAGAAGGACCCTCAGAGCTACAGGCCTGTCAGTCTGCTAAGCTGCCCCGCAAAACTGATGGAGAGAGTGCTAGCCACCAGACTTCAGTGGTTCCTAGAAACCAATCACAAACTGGATCCGGCTCAGACAGGCTACCGACAGCACAGAAGCACTGATGACCAGGTAGCATACCTTACACAGGACAGAGAAAATGGCTTCCAGGAAAAGAAGAAAACCCTCACAGTCTTTTTTGATATGTCCAAGGCCTTTGACAAAGTATGGAAGGATGGCTTGATGCTAAAGCTCTTACATAGTGGAATAAGAGGCAGAATGTACTACTGGATACAAGACTTCCTATCCCACAGGCGGGCATCTGTGAAACTAGATGAAGCACATAGTCCCAGATTCAAGCTGAGAGCAGGAGTACCACAGGGTAGTGTACTGTCTCCAGTCCTGTTCCTGATCTACATCAATGACCTACCTCAAGCTTTACCAAGACATGTATCACATTCTCTTCATGCAGATGACCTAGCTGTGTGGTACACCTCTGAGTTCATTGGACCTGCCATATCAAAACTCCAGGAAAGTGTGAATAGTGTCATAAACTGGGCTAACAAATGGGGCCTCGAAGTAAACACGAACAAAACTGTAGCAACACTCTTCTCATTGTCTACAAAGGAGGAAAAGTTTACATTAAAATTCAACAATGATGCTGTTCCACGCTCCAATACTCCAACCTTCCTGGGAGTCAAGCTTGACAGTCGTCTGACATGGAAACATCACATACTAGAAACTAACAAAAAAGCTATGAGAAAACAAGGTGTGATGAAGAAATTGGCAGGCACCACTTGGGGAGCAGACAGTTGTATCTTGAAGCAGGTATACACCGGCACAGTCAGACCAACTCTCGAATCCGCATCATCGTCATGGATAACAGCAGCCCATTCCAATAAACAGATACTAGACAAAACGCAAAATAGAAGTCTGCGTACAATTCTGGGAGCCATAAAATCTACACCTATTGTAGAAATGGAAAAGGCAGCCAACATCATCCCCTTAGAAGAAAGAAGAAGGACAAAAGCAATTCTACATGCTGAAAAAATGAAGAGAATGCTAAACCACCCATTACACGAAAAATTGGCAGCCAGGACAAAAAACCGAATAAAGCGCACAAGACTAAACCATCTAACGAAGGAATTTGGAAAGTCATTCTCTTCACAAAGAGACATCTTATTCAAAGCATATTTATTCCAACTCTGTGCTACCAGTGCCAGACATGGTCACTCACAACAAACAATAAAACAAAATTAGTAACTACAGAAATGAGATGTCTGAGAAGGGCTGTAGGAGTGACCATAAGAGATAAGATAAGGAATGAGATCATAAGAGAAAAAGTCGGCACAGAACCAATTCTGGATTACATAAGAAGACAGCAAGTGAAATGGTTTGCCCACTTAGAGAGGATGCCTTGTGACACCATACCATACAAAGCATACATGGAAAGAGAAGAAGGACGTAGAGCATGAGGTAGACCAAGAACAAGATGGAAGGATAACATCAGAGAAACTCTACAACAGCACGATGTGCCTATGGTCGAGGCAGCCAGAAGAGCTAGAAACAGAACCTTATATCTCCCTGGACACCCACAGTGGTAAAAGAGGAAGTGAAGAAGAAGAAGAAGAAGATGCGAGATCACAACAGCTTGGTCTGAAAATCCATAAAGGAAAGACAAAGATAATGAGAATAAATCAGGCAAATAGTAATGTGGTTTCTCTTTATGGCACCCCACTCCAAGACGAGGAGTAGTACACCTATTTGGGCAGTAATGTAGATAAAAATGGAGGAACTGATAGAGATATTAAAATAAGAATACAAAAGGCAAGAGGGGCTTTCATAGCAGATATGATAGAATAACTAATGTAGAACTTTGGGAGAGAACTAAACAGGCTCCAGTGGAACAAGAGGTGAGGAAAAGATGCTGGCGTTGGATAGGACACACACTGAGAAAACAGGAGAACAGCATAACTAGAATGTCTTTGCTTTGGAACCCACAGGGGCATAGGAAAAAAGGAAGGCCAAAAAACACATGGAGAAGAGAGCTGGAGAATGAAGTTAGAGAGATGGGGAGGACATGGGGAGAGCTCCATGCAATGGCAAAGGATAGAGTAAGTTGGTTGAGGGCCTATGCTCCATTGGGGGATAGAAAGGCAGAAGAAGAAAGAAGTTGAAGCTGAGACAAAGGTCTAATTAATGTGCCAATAATTCATTTTACAATGATGAACTTACACTTAAAAATTAAGCAAAGTATCAATGCCTAGTAAAAAAAAATGTATTTATTCAAAACTAGAATGGAGGGGAGAAGCCAAATAAATCTTGCAAAAAAACCATAAATGATTAATGCAACAAGAAGAATGACATGGACAAATGTGCAAGTCCATGAAAACAAGGAAACATCATATTGCAGACTAAATCCAGGACCATGGGGTTGGTAGATGCCATTGTAGCTCGTGCATCTGTAATTAGTGAATTAAAAATACCAGATTTGTAAAATGACTCTGTTTTGTTTATAACTTATCCCTACACACAAATTATTATCACCTTTGAAGGTTTTCTTTCTATTTAATAACTAAGACATAAGTTCTTGATCGATAAAGCTGGAAAAACTGGGATATGACACTTAAAAAATGATATAAGAAACAAATTAACTAAACAGTGCATAGATAAGTAGCTAGAATTATAAATGTAACACATAAAAAGATCTATTCTGTCTGGTATGTCTCATATCTTTAAATAACATAATTCTGTACAACATGGAAGTAAACTACCCTTTTCATGCCATTGATTCACTGTGCATATGATGCCAGATTTATATTTGTACAGACAAATATACACTATACTGGTGCTGTGAATGTGCAATACATAGGTGAAGTTAATCCTTCAAGAAAGACTGAGTGTTCACATACCTCTTTTTGCATGTTGAGTGCTTCTAACATTGCACTGACAACCTCCTCTGAACTATCTTTAACTAGGGACTGTGCTGTTCTTGTTGTTGTTTTAAAAGTATTTTCTACTTCCTGGATCTGACTGCTGCATTGCTGCAACAAAAAAATTGTAGTTGTCTTACATGTCCATGTGTTACCTTTGTCCTCATGGAAAGCAAAGAATAGTGATACTGCAACCTATCAGGCATGTCATAAAAGGTGACTAAAGGTAAAGTTAGCCTCAGGGCTGGCTACCTTATCCTGTAAAAACATTAGCTACAAAAACAAACTATGGAAACATCAACAAAGAAATTAAAACTAAACTAAACTTACAATTTCTAATTCTAATGTCAAATCAGTATTTCTGCATTGAGCAGAAGTATAAAGAACAACTTAAACAATTATTAATAAATACAAACATTCATTAACTGTTGCCTGCACAAAATAGTGGACTTAAATAGTAATGCAGAAATGATTCATGTTGAGTTTTCGGAGAGAAACAAATTCCAGTGAATCAAGAGGTGAAGAAAAGATGCTGGTGTTGGATCGGAAACCTTGAAAATACCCAAGAACAGTTTAACTAGAAGAGCTTTACAGCTTTAAAGATGAGGAGGGTGAAGGAAGCTAAATGGGATAGCAGAAGATAGGACAACTTGGCATGAGTTGGTTGAGGGCCTAGGTTTCCTTAGGGATAAAGGGCAGAAAAAGATGAATATGTCTTATAACATTGTTGCTAATGAGCTGTTGAGTTGTCTTTTTTGTCCGTGTTGATCTTTAACAAACTGTGATGCCTAAACAAGGAAATGCTAAATATTCTCAGTATATTAAATGTAAAACAGAACCTAACAGTATTTGAAAATGTACGGAAACAGCTTCTCATACATATAGCTTTCATTAAATAAATGTGATATATCTATTCCCCTGAGAATTTTTTTAATATGCATAGCCTATACATATCGTACATCTGCTACCCACCTGAGGACAACTCTCAGCTGCACCTCCTAGTGCAGTTGTTGCCAGTTATATAAAGCTGCAGACCCTTCTTATTTAAATTTGTTAAAGGTCACCCTCATTTTTCACCAGAGTGAGGAGCAGCAAAGCGAGGAATGGCTAGTAGTAGTGACATAGGTTACGGTAAGACTTCAGCAAGGAGCACTGACGGTAAGCTAGTTTGTAGGCAGATAAAAGCCACAGTGCTTCTAACATGACAAAAGAAACAGAATACAGTGAGTTAAAACATCTTTTATTATTTCTGTAGAATAAGAAAGTAGAACCATCAAGAAAGAAAACCATGACATGAACAAACACCAAGCAAGATCGTGCTAAGGAACAAGAAGTAGTGCATGAAGACCTAAATTTATCAGAGAAAGCAGGGCAGGGCACAACATAAAAGTGGTTTAGATTGAGGGAGAAGAGGTAAAAACCACGGCCCTACCCGTGGAAACTATAAAAAGAATACTGGAAGATGCCTTAAGAACCGTAAAAAAGCCTCTATAAAAGGGGTGAAGGCCGGATAATTACCACAACAATAATACCGAAAACAGAGGAACTGAGGAATGAGCTCAAAAAAATAGCGAAAAGGAAATACAACTGCCACACTTGATGAAAATAACAATAGAAGAGAAGAAGGCAACCCACAAAATTGTAATTAATTTAAAAAAACAAAAACAGTACCAAAATAGTGGAATAAATATGCTGAAAATTGTTTACGGGAAATGGATGCGGTGCAAGCCCCCCAACAATGTTAAACTGTTATGAAGCATTGAAAAGAGGCAAACTGGATTATGCCAGTACAGTGTACGACACTGCTGAAGACACATACCAAAAGAAACTAGATTACATACAACACAGAGGTTTAGAAATAATAGCGGGGACCGGAACCAGGACACCCAGAGAGGCCCTGGAAGTAAGTCTGGGAATACAACCCCTCAGGCTAAGAAGGCAAGAGCTCAGACTGAATTACTGGTTGAAGGTAGCTCTAGACGAAACACACCCGGTCCATCATGCACCACAAAAACTGGACAAGGCATGGGAAAAACTTAAACAGACAAAAGAAAGACCATCAGGGTGGAGGATTGCACAAAAAATATCAGAAATGAGCAGCCTTGATACAAACAAGCAAAAGGCACAACGCTAAAATCTCAAAATGGAAACTAACATTACCTAAAATAGACTATAGAAGTAAACAAAGACAATGATAGAATAAATGTAAAATCAAAGGCACAAGAGCACTGATTCCCAACCTGTGCACCTCAGCGCCCCACAGCGCCAGGAAATATTCAAAGATACACAAGTTTTGTTTGTTTTGATCTCTTACATACGAAAAGTAATACTTTTACTTAGGTTAGGGTGGTGTGAAAAAATTTTAATTGAAAAAAGGTGCAGCGACTAAGAAAAGTTTGGGAAACCCTGTACTAGAATATATTAACCAAATAATCTAAGATAGTCGTTATATACACTGACAGTTCTAAGAATGACAGAAAGGGCTTTCCTCCGAACCACGGGCACAAAAGATGGCGGCCGCAAAATATCCGTACAAGCCTCAGTCATGTGTGAATTGCACATTTGCGGTCATGAGCACATCGTGGGAAATCTAGGATTAGTGTCTGTTGACAATTTCAAGAAACGGAACAAACCGCCGAGTTAAACTCGGTGATGGTTTTGATAGCCCACCATGTGCTCAGTGAAATGTGTTTACCTATCCAGGGGGGTTGACAACCCAGGGAAAAACCATAGGAGTATATAATTAACTGTCATTTGAAGTATAATATTTCTAGACAACCTGCCCATTTACAGTTTTGGGTTTTCAGCATTCTGAGCACATAATCTGTCAACGCATATTCAGGAAGAAACGATGTCAACCAGTTATGAAATCTGAGTAAAGACTGACAACAAATTTAGGACTTCAACTATGATGACAGGATAGGAGAAGGAAGGCAGGCATTGTATACATCAGTGTGAGACAAAAGAAAATACCTTCAAGCAAGACTGGAGAGAATGTGAATATGAGGAGGGAAGATGAGATATATTTTTATTAGAATATGCATGTTTGGTGTAAGTCTAGATGCTACACATATGTGCTTGCTCCCTTTATTACAGTTCCCATCAATGACAAGGACCAGTCAGCACCTCATAAGCCTAGGGTCCAAGTGTACAAACTTGCATTGTGTGGGAGATCTGCAAGCTGGGAAAAGCTAAGCAGATCCTCAACTGAGGGCTCTCTGAGGTTTAACTTTGTTAAATCCAAAAGTTACATCAGAATTTATGTTCATAAGCTTATGGCCATCCTAAGAACATCATTCTAACCTCAGGTACTCACTGCTCTAGCTAAAGCATCTCATTACCACCATACCATAACTGTTTACTTAAATATATTAGAATGACAAATGTAATTTAAATGACTGATAGTATATCAATATAACAAAGTTTTATACTACATCATTTGTCCTAGTCTATTTGTTCTTACATGTTTAAAAAAACTTTTAGATATAATTACATTTGGTGAAAGCTCTTTAATAATTCAATACCAGGAGCAGATCGTTGAGAGGGGTCACCTGTCCTGTCTAACCACTGATTAATTGAAGTAATCTGGACATCTAAAACCCCTTTTCCTTCTCCTGTGGGTACCAAGTGCACCTGCTTTTAAATTACATAACGAGCCAATATGGCTATTTTCTTGGATATCCAGGAATTTGTCTGAGATCAACATTGTTGGGATATTAGTCCAATTTCTCAGGTGGAGGCGAAGTGTTGAGATGAAAACTCTCACTCATCACCAAAGCATCTATCCACTAGGGCACTCAGACAACTGAAAATAAGGTTTAGAAAACAAAACAGTTCTATGTAGTAGTTTGGGAGACTGATAAAACGATGGGACAAATGCATCAATGCTGGTGGAAATTATGTTGAAAATAGAGGGACAGGGTATGTGAAAAAAAAATGGTTTTCAAGTTGTTATCGTTCTTAGTTGATTTAAACAACGATTTGTTACTTACTTATTGACGTCCGCTCGTAAGTTAGTCATTTAATATTATATTTTAAAGATAAGAAGCTGGCTCTCTAGTGATAAGTTTACAATAAACAGCTACCTATATCACACACAAAGCATACATACAAACATAAACAATCTGTAGAGAAACTTACATCCAGTTCTAAGAGATATGCCTTGAGGTCAGCATGGATACATTTGACAACACGTTCCAGAACATCTATGGTATTGCTCAGCCAGCTGTCTACACTGAGGACACCCTGCTCATATTCTGTACGCGCTTTATCAATAACTTCATGCTGGAGATAGGACTGGAAGTCATCCACAAGATGAGTGAAGCGCTTTTTCAGTAGCAGCAGGGTTTGTTTGATTTGAACTGCAGTTGTTTCTTTTGAAACATCAATCAGAAAATTGCCTAATTTGTTGACAATTTGGACCTTTTCTTCATACTGTGCCAGATCCTGAAAGAATTCCTACAGAGTAAAAGAGAAGAGGTTTGCGTAAAAGTTAGGGTACATAATGTGTTTAATTTTCAAATTTGTTTAAAACAAAATTATATGTAGTCTACCGCATGCCATGGAAAAGTCCATGTGGGCCGCCAAAAATGTCTGCCTAATCTTGTAATGGGTAGGGTATGTAGTTTTTCTTTTCTATTATTTCCGTATGTAGGGTTAATGCCTCAAAGATAAGAATCAAACAGGTACAAATCCCAGAAACCTTGTTTAACCGCATAAAACAGCTATATCAGAATACCCCACTGTTAAGTAGCCTGTAGTCAAGTCAGAAATAATGCACCAGCCATGTATTTCAGATTTCTAACTTCTAAGCAGCGGCAGTTGTTGCATTAGCTGAAACCGTAATCGGATTTATAAATAACTGCTATTTACATAAGTTTTCGTTTCTGCGGGTGTAAAAAAAATGGTTGAGGAACACTGGTTTACAGTACTTAATCTGTGCTTTTCAGTAAACAAAAAATTCATTGTTCTCTACAAGCATATGTTGACAAGCCTTTGACATACATTATTAGTTTGTTTTTGTTTTCACTTCCATATTTAGTTTCACAATGTAACATTACCACCTCATTTACTTATGACCTGGTGCCATTTTAACACCAGGTCTGAGAGCCTATAAATCTTCACAAAGACGTGCCACCCCTTAGGACCCTTTGATTTTTCCCTCTTGGCTACATCAACGTCATTTTTGTCAGAAACGACACAGTGGGATATCTCTATGTCTATACTGGTGCTGTTTGGTTAATTCCCAGTTTGTCTAGTCTGCAATTTCTGGCACGTCAGAGCCCACTGCTTTCGCTTACAGAATTGCTACTAGCACCCAGCAACTTTGTGGCAAAAACCTGGCTACAAAGTGAGTTCAGGCTGGGCAGACATGATTATTGTCATTCACTTTGGGTTGCTAGGAGGGACAAGAGTGCAGTTTTGAAAGGACAACTTTGACGCTGTCTTTCAAGCAGCCAATAAACTTAGCAGTATGGCTGAATGCACTGTATAGTCATACATCTACATCCAGATGAGCACAATCATTATTACATACATCATGATTTCATTTTCAGGGCTGTATTTCACATACTATATTAGAATTGTACCGTACAGGTGAAAGACCTCGAGGTATTATTTCAGCTGCTGACACGTGGGTCAGGAAGCGGATCTTTGAGATGATATTTCTAATTCCTTTTGTTCTGTATCTAGGATGATATTTTTATTTACTGTAGCTAGGATTCTTAGGAGATTCTCCATCTTCTACTGCTGACACTGACACACTTCATAATCTACCTTATGACTCTGTATTATGTTACTAAAATCTGTTATATATGTCATTTGTTCTGACAACCTAACAGTTCTTTTTCAAACAATTTTCAACCACTTTAACACCTTCTTAACAATAAATCCTCTCAGCAACTCAAGTCAACTTTCAAACTCAGAGATTAAAAACAATGCATAAAAACTCTTATCAGCAACATATTACATATACCTACCTGTTTTGCTTCCAAATTTTGCATCATGACCTGTTCTCCTTCTGCCAACCACATACTCAGCAGATCTACATAAGCACTGAATCTTTTCCAAGTTGCAAGTGCCTCTTCTAGCATGGATCGAACACTCTTAATTTCTGCAGACACTTTCTTCCCTTTTCCACCAACCTCCTCCAAAAAACTATCAATCTGAGACACCTCTGTAGGATCTGAAAAAAATGTTCAAAACCTGATGCCTCTACAATTAATGCATAGTCAAAATACATTAATTAAATGTAGTATTTTTACCCTTCCTTTCTATTTATTTTTTTAAACTATCACTAAAAATCATCTGACTGGACTTCAGGTATGGCGGCGCTAGCAACCATGATTATTTCAAAGCAAAAACTGTGTATTCAATCGGTTTTCATCGCCTAAATTAAACCTCTTACCAGTTCAAACACATGACGGCAATGTTTTCCACTGCTGGTTACTCGAGGATATCAGGTTGTTTACTTGTTGCCTCGTTGGTTATACTGGCTGTGGTAGAAACAACAGGCGAGCTAAAGTTGTAGCTATCCTTGTGGCATCATCAGTGATTCCTGGGGTAGTGTCTATTCAAAGAAGGAGCCTTTTAATAAATCAACTAGTGTATTTAACTTCAGGGAGAGTCTTGTCAGCAAGAGCTTCACAGTGCAGCGGATGTTTAAAACTGCAGCCTAACGTCCATGGGATTTAGCAGAATGTTGCCTTCTTTCTTGGAGAAGTCCGGGTAGATGGAACCCGTTAGCTTTGCACAGCAGTCCATCTAGGAGATGGCAAACTCTGAATTTAAACCCCCAAGTTCAAGGTGGGCCAACGTGCTGAGGAACTGGATGGCCACGGGTGAGCTGGTTGTGAACGTTGGACGTCTGGCGGGCGTGCGGGGCGGCACCAGGCCTATGGACTCCTAAGGAACATCCATTGCCCCTTCCCTAGCAGGCAGGCAATACTAGGGCGACCGGTTATTTCCTGCAGTACTCTATTTTTTCGTATGGATTTTAAAAATATACATACGAATCGTCGCCGGAGCTACAGGGCACGTGCTCTGCGCTTGACACATTATTCAGTGGTTAGTGAAGGGGGAGTGAGAAAGAGACGACGAGGTAATGGGGAGAGAAGAAGGCACAGAAATAGGAGGGCGGGTGCTAGGAGAACAAGGCGAAAAGCGGAGAGATTAAGCTTAAATCATGTAAGAGTAGGATACTGGAATTGTCGGAGTGCTAGGCAGAGAGGTCCTGTACTGGAGAGGTTGGTTTTTGATTTTGATGCCATCATGCTCCAGGAGCTAAATACAGACAGATATCATTGCCCGGGGTACGTCAGTTATATAACCCTGTTGGACAGGAGAGACATGGACAAGCTCTGGTGGTAAAGGAGGAAGTGAAGCATGTGGTTCTTGGCTTGAGCCAGTGGAACCACAGTGGACAAGAGGTTCAAGGGATACAGGTGGAAATTGATGGCTAAGTTGGAACCTCATAAATATATATGCCACGGTAGACTGTTTTGTCAGAAGTGAACAATGGAGCTGGCTCAAGGAATTGGAGGAGTTACCAGGTGATAGGTTACTCATATGTGGGGATTTCAACGCGAGGAACAGAGAATGGGACAGCAGTGGAGAAAACTGACAGGGAATTGCTCTTGCAGAGGCCATGGTTGACTCCAATATGGTCTGCATCAATGATGGGAGGCCAACTAGAATGGCAGTGAGGTGAGGTCTGGAGATGCAGACACAGCCATTGACTTGACATTTGTCTCTCAGTCGTCGGTTTTAGATGTTAAATGGACTGTCCTGAATGACCATGGGAGTGATCACCTACCATGTTCAGTCTTGATTTCTAAACTCAGTAAGGTTAAGGTTGGGAGAGCACGCAAGACCTTCCAGTATAAGTGGACCAACAACCTACTTGGACGCTTCAGACGGGAAGCATGCAACAGAACTGTCAGAACTAATTTTCTATAGCCCCCATGGTGGACTCCAGAAGTAGAACAGGTGTGGAAGGCAAAGAGAGCCGCAGTGAAGCAGCTAAAGAAAGTACGACAAACACCCTCAAGCTCACAAGAGGAAGTGGTGATGGCGGAGAATGTGAAAAAAGATAAGGTGGAGGTTTTCAAACGCTGTGCTGCAGAGGCCAAAAGAGCAAAGTGGGAAACTTTTGTGAACGATATGGGAGGTGATAAAATATTGGGGAAATTCTGGAAACTGCAAAGGCAGATGCAAAGAAAATATCACAGTAGCTAGCATGCCTGGAGGGGGAAGGGGGAGAGGTACGCCACAAATATCACAGTAGCTAGCATGCCTGGAGGGGGAAGGGTACACCACACATATCACAGTAGCTAGCATGCCTGGAGGAGTGGGAGGGGGGACGACACAAATATCACAGTAGCTAGCATGCCTGGAGGGGTGGGAGGGGGGATGCCACAAATATCACAGTAGCTAGCATGCCTGGAGCAGTGGAAGGGGGGACGCCACAAATATCACAGTAGCTAGCATGCCTGGAGGGGTGGGAGGGGGGACGCCACAAATATCACAGTAGCTAGCATGCCTGGAGGGGGAAGGGTACACCACACATATCACAGTAGCTAGCATGCCTGGAGGAGTGGGAGGGGGGACGACACAAATATCACAGTAGCTAGCATGCCTGGAGGGGGAAGGGTACACCACACATATCACAGTAGCTAGCATGCCTGGAGGAGTGGGAGGGGGGACGACACAAATATCACAGTAGCTAGCATGCCTGGAGGGGTGGGAGGGGGGACGCCACAAATATCACATTAGCTAGCATGCCTGGAGCAGTGGGAGGGGGGACGCCACAAATATCACAGTAGCTAGCATGCCTGGAAAGGTGGGAGGGGGGACGCCACAAATATCACAGTAGCTAGCATGCCTGGAGCAGTGGGAGGGGGGACGCCACAAATATCACAGTAGCTAGCATGCCTGGAGCAGTGGGAGGGGGGACGCCACAAATATCACAGTAGCTAGCATGCCTGGAGGAGTGGGAGGGGGGACGCCACAAATATCACAGTAGCTAGCATGCCTGGAGGAGTGGGAGGGGGGACGCCACAAATATCACAGTAGCTAGCATGCCTGGAGCAGTGGGAGGGGGGATGCCACAAATATCACAGTAGCTAGCATGCCTGGAGGGGGGAGGGGGAGGGGTACGCCATAAACATCACAGTAGCTAGCATGCCTGGAGGGGTGGGAGGGGGGACGCCACAAATATCACAGTAGCTAGCATGCCTGGAGCAGTGGGAGGGGGGACGACACAAATATCACAGTAGCTAGCATGCCTGGAGGGGGAAGGGTACACCACACATATCACAGTAGCTAGCATGCCTGGAGGAGGTGGGAGGGGGGACGCCACAAATATCACAGTAGCTAGCATGCCTGGAGGGGGAAGGGTACACCACACATATCACAGTAGCTAGTATGCCTGGAGGAGGTGGGAGGGGGGACGCCACAAATATCACAGTAGCTAGCATGCCTGGAGGAGGTGGGAGGGGGGATGACACAAATATCACAGTAGCTAGCATGCCTGGAGGAGGTGGGAGGGGGGACGCCACAAATATCACAGTAGCTAGCATGCCTGGAGGAGGTGGGAGGGGGGATGCCCCAAATATCACAGTAGCTAGCATGCCTGGAGGAAGGGGGAGGGGGGACACCACAAATATCACAGTAGCTAGCATGCCTGGGGGGAGGGGGAACACCACAAATATCACAGTAGCTAGCATGCCTGGAGGAAGGGGGAGGGGGGACACCACAAATATCACAGTAGCTAGCATGCCTGGGGGGAGGGGGGGGGGGGGGGGGACACCACAAATATCACAGTAGCTAGCATGCCTGGAGGAAAGGGGGGGGGGGGGGACACCACAAATATCACAGTAGCTAGCATGCCTGGAGGAAAGGGGGGGGGGGGGGGGGACACCACAAATATCACAGTAGCTAGCATGCCTGGAGGAAAGGGGGAGGGGGGACAGCACAAATATCACAGTAGGTAGCATGCCTGGGGTTGGGGGGGGGGGGGAGACACCACAAATATCACAGTAGCTAGCATGCCTGGAGGGGGGAGGGGGGACACCACAAATATCACAGTAGCTAGCATGCCTGGGGTTGGGGGGGGGGGGGGAACACAACAAATATCACAGTAGCTAGCATGCCTGGAGAGGGGGGGAGACGCCACAAATATCACAGTAGCTAGCATGCCTGGAAAGGGGGGGGGGGTACGCCACAAATATCACAGTAGCTAGCATGCCTGGAAGGGGGGGGGGGCGCCACAAATATCACAGTAGCTAGCATGCCTGGGGGGGGGGGGTGCCACAAATATCACAGTAGCTAGCATGCCTGGAGGGGGGGGGGGGGGTGCCACAAATATCACAGTAGCTAGCATGCTTGCTTGTTTGCTCTGTGGTCATAGGTTTTATCACCCTGCATTTTTAAAAACCTGATCAAGACGTCCAATTTCTTCTGCTTCTTCTTCTCTTGCTCGTTTCTTTGGGTAGAGTTTCAGAGAATTATAAAGATGCCTTTTTTCTAATGCATTTGTCAGAAGGTAATCTTTTTTAAAGAGACTCATGGGGCAAACAAGTTAACAAATGTAATACGTATCATTAATTGTAAAAATAACACAAGGAGCATTTCATAGGGTGAAGAACAAACCATGCAGTCCATCCACGTTTGTCAATTAATGTGAGAAAGAACTGCAAGTGGAAAGCAAAGATATAATTTACATGGATTGTTTGGCTAAATGGATGGGGCAAGAGAAGAGCACTGACCTGAACCCTGATTCTGGTGATCAAGCGATATGACGATTCATGACCATTCTTACATATCAGCAGGGTACATGATGATGATGCTGAATGTGAGAGAGAGAGATCTTAAGAGCTACATAGTTTCATTGTGATGTACATAAGGGAATCATGAACAGTCAGCTGATTAGTGAACAACTGGAAAGCTGAATCTGAAGAGAAATAAAGGGAGACAAAGACATACAAGGTTAGAGACCTGCATGACTTGGAAGAAAGTCTGTAATTGAAATTACTGACAGTAGATGAGACAAAAGGCTGTGAACAGACATGATAAAAAATACAAAAAGGAATGGATTATAAGAAGAACAATAGATAATGATTTTGCAAAACATAATGCATATATACTACAGTAGAGGCAACAAGTGATTTTGTTCTTTCAAAATATGAGTACACTGCTTTTGGAGAACATTGTGATTGTCAGAGGAATTAGTGGTATGAAACTGGAGCAGATCAGTAATTTTAAACTCTCCGTACACACACAAATGAACATACCCACAGTCAAGGCAAAAAGTAATAACATGATCAGCAATTAGTGATGAGGTACAGTGTTAGAACCCTGTCTTAACAGTCATGGGTCAGTACAGACCAAAGAGACGGTGGACGGTATGTGCGTACAGAATGCTGAGTTGATGGACCGGTCATTACAGTGTAGGCATGACTGTTTCATGTATGAATGTAAACTACAGTTCATCTCGTTATAGTTGACTGCTACAAACTGTGACGGGACGGGTTTGTCTTGATGAATCAAATGCTCCACTGACGAGGCCACGCTTCATACAGGGCCAAAATGGAGTTCCAAAATTGACAATCGGCCACAAGGTGGCTGGACACAGGCATTCGACATTCAGGATTCAGACAGGAGACAGGGATATGCTTAGTTGGACAGTATAGAATGTTAGGGTGTTAGAATAATATTTTAGTGACCGGATAGATTTTACATAGTGTTACGTTATGAGAGTATAGCTTCTCTCTGTTGTGCAGCGTCCAACGGTGACAGGTGTTGTGTTGTCCTTTATTGCGTAAGCAGTGCTGAGATATTCTGATAAGCAGAATTGGGGGTTGGTATGATTTTTGTGAGGATATCTATCCTCGGCCCACTGGCACCCCACTAAATGGCCGCTCTGCGATCCTGGTGAGGTCCAGTGGCATACGATAAGAGCATATCCTGCATAGGTTGGATTTGCCAACCTGGGAGTTGTCCATGGGAACATATGTGCGTGTCTAGTGAATGTAAAGCTAGCACAGCCAGTGTTTAGGGTAATAGGGGCCCACACAGCGGGAAAACAACTGTCCTACTGTTTATCTGTGATTTACATTAAAGACTGTCATGTGTGCTCCGTGGGTGTCTGGTTTTGGTGTGTTTTTAGGTTAGATCATATGTCACAGGCGCACACAGCAAGCCACGTACTATCAAGGTCAATTAGAGATTGGTGACATACAGCAATATATGCCAGGTATATTCTAACTCACCTGCTCCTCCCATTTTGTATATCTCTGCAAGCTTCTTTGTCTCTGCATAGATCTTGTCAAAGTTTTCACAAATATTCTGTTTATCGACGAAGTCAACATAATCTGTTAGCATTTCTTCAACAAAGTCTTGCTTTCCATATCTGACAGTCCAGTTCTCTAGTTTTGCCTCAAGATTCATCAAGGAGATGATAAGTTTGTATCTGCAAAACATTTGAAGTGCTAAATATAATATAAAATGTAACTAGAAAGCTAAATGAAGGAAACATAAACAAAGAATGAAAGTAAACATTGTGGAATCAAGGGAATATTTCTCGTGACAACATCCTACAGAAAAAAAGATAAGCTATCTCGTGTTTGAAGAAAAGTTTGTAGGATGCTCTGGGTTGGGTATGTGTGCTTGTTTGAATGTAAGAGAGAAACAGATATACAGATTAACAGTACAAAATAAAAACTTGCCTTGCGTGAACATAGTCAAGTCTGTTCTGTCTAAAAGTTGAGCTCAGTGCAACAGTCTCTAGCCTCTTGGACATCTGATCAAATTCAAGTCCATGCAACTCTACACCTTCATAGCAACCTGCTTGTTTGATCTGTGCAAAAAACTGTTGCCATTCATCCAAGTCTTCAAAAAATTTCTGAAAATAAAAATAATATTTTACTTAAATTCCAAATACCAGTGTACTTTAACATTAAAATCTAGGAAAAGGCACTTTCAAGAGGCAGACAGCAAAACAATCTGTTCAACTTGTGCACAGATGACTGTAAAAAAAATTTTTTTTCATGGTCTTATGGTTTTAGTCATCACCTGTGTCCAGAGTCTATGTCCTACATTCTGTCGCTGATTTTTTAAACAGGTATTCATCAATGCCATGTTGCCATTTTCTCTCACCCCTGCATCTTTTTTCCAACTTTCCTATTCCCATGATGTGCTCATGGTGCAAATGTTCTCATGACTTTTAAGTTGTGATTTGTTTTTAATAATGGCATTATATTTAATCTGATCATCATCTGAATGGTTATATGTGATTTTATTGATTTTCGATCATGTGTGTGGATAGGGTAGGGTGGGGCAGGTGAATGTGCCTCTCTCTCTCTCTCTTTTTTTCTTTCTCTCTCTCTCTCTTTCTTTCTCTCTAAAGAGATACATAGAAACAATTCACATGTTTGGGGGGAAATTGTGAACAGTCAGCAGATTAGTGAGAAATTATGTGAAAGCTGCAGAAATGTGATTTTCAAGAAATACTGAGAACATCCTAACAGACCATAAGTTAGTTAGTTAGTTAGTTAGTTAAGTCAAGAATTGACATCACAGCAATCGGGGCATTCCCATGTGTGCTCTCTCCTCATCTTCATCAACCAGTGCAGAGTTCCAATACTGATGGTACTGGCCACAGTCTGGTTAAAGGTCTGTCTCACCTTTCCTCTGAGTGTAGCGAGTTGGCCAAACCCTCTGGTTATACTCAGGTGCGTCATTCTCTCCAGGCAATAATAATCTTGTTTCTCTACTGATTCCGTTACTTGTTCCCAAAGGGCCTTGATAACATCTGCCTTGTCATGCATCAGTTCACCACCCAGTGGTGCGGATCCAGCCAATCTGTCTGCCTGTTCATTACCCACCATGCCGGCATGACTAGGAAAAAAGATCCAAAGTATGCTAATTACCCGTGATCTTTCCGGTGAAGCTTGCCACTCTGCTCGAAGCATCCCTGTTTTCATCTTTCTCGGCATACTTTCAGAGTCTGTTACAATTATGACATGTGTATGTATTTTGTTCTCTAGCCACCAGAGAGCTGCGTTTACCGCCTCCACCTCCATTCTCATGCTAGATGTTGTGGTGTCATATGCTAGGCTGTCTTGCACTAAAGATTTCCCATTGGCTTTCGCTATGAACCCCCAGGCACTTCTCTTTCCTCTCAGCACTGAACCATCTGTGTAGATAATCAGATCACCTAGGTGTGAATTGTCGTGAACAGACCATAAGTGTGTAATGAAGAAATCTTGAAATGTGCCTAACTTTCTACTTATAAATTTGTATATGGTATAATTAGCAGATGACATGCTGGTAAGTGTAGTCATAGTTCCCCCTCTCATTTCACCACTGAAATCATTGATTTCAATGTTTACACAAGCAGGATAGCGGCAATAGAGGCAGTGGGAATTGAGAGAATTTTGGCTTTTGCTGATGATGTTTTAGTCTACAGACAGGGGGAAAAAAGAATAGAAAAATCTAGAGAGCTGCAGGCCATGCTAGACAAGGTAGGGGAGTGATGTGATGAAACAGGTTCTACCATAAATCCAGATATGGAAGCGGTATTGTGGTATTCATTAAATAATAGAATTGTTACAGACAAGGTTCCAAACATCACAATAACTGGTAGTAATAATAAAGAGAGAGAATTCACTAAAATATCTTGGCATAACTTTTGACAGGAGCCTGTCTTTCAAGTACCATGTGGAAGAGGTAGTGTTAAATATATAAGGAAAGGACTCAATGCTTTGAATGTGATGGTGTTAGTGGAAATGGAACAGAGAATGCTCTACACACTCTATCAGCAACTTATTATTTCATTGATGGAGTATGGTCTGGGCCTGCTCATATTATCTAACAGCCAAACAGACAAGCTAAAACACATTTAAAATGAAATTATGAGAGTCATTCTGGGATGTACAAGGGACATGCCAATTGTATGTATGCGGCAGATATTTGCATTGCCATTCATATATAAAAGATAGAAGGTATTACAGGTGAAAATGTACCTTAAAGTTGCAACGGACAGGGAATGCCTTCTACATGAGGCCTCTGGGGACAGCAAGGGGCACTGGCTCAAGAGGTAACTCCTGGATGGCACAAGAAAAATTCATGATCAGAACTGTTTGTGCTACTGACAAGACAGCTCATGGTGAGGAATGGGTTACAGTGCCACCCAGAAAAACAGACTTGCATAAAGTGATTGTTATGTTGGACTAGGGGTGTCAGGAGTGGATAGCTTAGCAAAACAGGCATCGGTGCAAGAGCTGATCAAATGAAAATTCATGCCAAGGAGACATGGTGTTATATATATATATATATATATATATATATATATATATATATATATATATATATATATATATATATATATATATATATATATATATATATATATATATATATATATATATATATATATATATATATATATATACGCACATGCACGTGCGCACGCATGCATGTACGCACACATGCACACACAGACACACACACACATACACACACACACACACACACACACAGAGACAGAGACAGAGATGGATCTGTAGTGAGAGGTAAAAAGAGTAGGTTGGGTTTTATTGCAAAGGCTGTAGGACACTGTTTGAAAACAGATATAATGTCACAACATGCAGTATAAGAATGCAGGTGGAGGTGGTAATGGCAACTTTTCAATGACCTGAAAGTAGCAAAGCCTAACATGTGGTCATTTTAGTGAACTCACAGAGCACACTTAGGACAAAAACTGGCATCCTCCACGTACAGTGGCTTGCTTCACTTTATAAGACTTTGATCAGAAACAAGTTGTAGATTTTCTGTACACAGATTCAGGTGTGTGGGGTAATGAGTAAGCTGATAGACTAGCTGCTGCCACATATGATAAAACAGAAGCGGCAAAGGCTCTCTGAGATAGAGTGGACAGTGCAACAGAAAGGATCAAGGATCACTACAGTGACAGACCAATTCAGCAAGTGGTGAGAAGAGGGTCTGGAAGATATTCAACACTGTGGAGAAAAATTGGCAGATTTTTAATCAGGTTGCAACAGTTCAGTTCGGCTCTTCGTTGGCTACTGAAGAAGGGGACGGAGCAAGTGTGGGAATGTCCCGAGTGCAGGAATGTGAATTCTTAATTCATTAATACATTTATCATTGATTAGGTCAGTGCTCTTGTCCTGTCCCATTCATGAGGCCAAACTGTTCAGGTAATAAATATAAGCTTCACTGACCTACATCTTCAAGCATGAAGAAGAAGGTGGAGGCAATCGCTGCAGCTCTGAAGTGGATAGCGGAAAACACATTTACCATAAGAATCAGTGTCTGATTCTCAGTCGGTATTTCACAAAAGCATGTTTATAAGTAAAGAGAAGATGGACTAAATAACATAATCTTAGAGTCACGCTGGTGATAAAACAGAAAACAAGAGGTGGCCATGGAAGAATATTGACTGATGACATTTAAGAGCTTCTACATCGACATGGAATGGTAATAGCCACTGCCGCCCACCTGGTAATGAATCCCGAACTGTTCCTACCCACAATACTCAACAGCAGAAGTGGAAATTAAAGATGATGTTAAAAAGATAGTACCACAAATTAATGTAAGACTAGTTCTATAGTTAGACACAAATAAAAATGTTTCTGGTGAAAACAAAACAGAGTGCTTTTAGCACTGTAATGAAGTCTATAAACAATGCTTACTAGATTCTCATACAAAACTTTGAGCATTTCTCACGGTGAGTACAAACAAATGCATTTTCAGAATTAAGCAGAAAAGTAAGTGTATATACTCTGTGTTCTTGAGCTAATTCAGCATAATACACCACCATCTTGTCAGCTTGATCAGATATCGCTTCCTGCTTCTTCAAGAGTTTTTCTGCTTGATATAACCATTGGCCCAGTTCTCCTAACTTTCCAGGAAAAGAAGCATCAAGTTTTTGAAGCCATAGCCGTGCCTGTGGAACAATTATTAATTGTTATAAATATGTGAATGTTATGTCTTAGATATAAGTGTATCATATATGCAGATGTTTATCTGACATAGGAATATTGTGTCTCACATCAGAGTATCTTTCAAACATACTTATATCTTATTGATTGAAATAAATTACATACTATGACAATGTAATTCAAATAATGAGGTAAACATATTTCAGTGATTTAATTAGACAGGCCCAGGAACGAAAATAATAGTTACATCAACAAATTACTTTTTGCTGATGACCAGGCCTTGATTGCAGATATATTCATGAATTTGCAACAGCCTCTCACATCCATTAAAGAAGAATGTAAATAAAAAGTATGAGAATCAACATGAAAAGAGGGAAATAAAAGGAAGAAATAAACAGGATTTAAACATAGCATTTAAGAATACATATTTTAAACAGGCATCTGAGTTTAAATATCTTGGAACAACATTCACTGAAGATGGTTAATTGGATGAAGAAATTGACATCTGATGCAGTAAAGCTGGCCACATGTTGGGACAGCTAGCTCCCTCTTACAGCATAAGGCAATCCCAATCAGCACAAAGAAACATCTCATACAAAGCATATTCATTCCCACCTTATGCTACCAGTGCCAGAAGTGGTCACTCACAACAAAACATAAAAGAAAATTAGTAACCACGAAGTTGAGGTGTCTGAGAAAGACTGTACAAGTGACCAGAAGTGATAAAATCAGTAAAGAGGTCACAGGAGATAAAGTCGGTACAGAATCAATTCTAAATTACATACAAAGACAGCAACTCAAGTGTTGAGCCCACTTGGAGAGAATGCCTTCTGATGCTATACCATACAAGGCATATACCAAAAAAAGTAGAGGGGTGTAGAGCAAGAGGTAGACCAAGAACAGGTTGGAAAAATGGCATCAGAAAAACTCTTCAGCACCACAATGTGTCTATGGTCCAAGTAGCCAGAAGAGCATGAAACAGGATCTTATATCTACCTTATATCTCTCCTTCTTTTTACCAGAAGCGGTAAAAGAGGAAGTAAAGAAGAAGAAGAAGAAGAATTAGACAAAACTGGCAAGAGTAGAAATCAAAGAACTCACTAAATTTCTCACAAAAATGTGAATACTTCCTTCGTAATTTCCTTCTTTTCTTTCTGCACTATTTTCTAAAGATGTTGGTTGTTACCTGCTCGTCTACTTCCTGCCAACTTGAGTCTAGTTTCTCCCATTCAGGCCAGGATATTCTCAAAGCTTTCCCTGACTTGACCTTTTGTCCTAACTTTGAAAATAAGGGTTCTCTTCTGTCGAGTTCAGCCTTAAAGCCAATGTAATCCTATTATGTCAAACAAGAAAAACATGGTAATTATTTTAATCTGTGAGCATGAAATCTTGATTGTAAAAACATGGAATGTCATAGTGTGTTAGTTAGTTAGTTAGTTAGTTAGTTGGGTTATCATCATTGCACTCCGGACATGTCCATAGGTGCTCAGATCCTCCCCTCAGTATGAATCCCAACGTCCGATGGCTAATAGTACCAGTTCTATGTTGATTAACAAGTCTTCTGACGTGTCCGGTGTGCGTCTCGTTTTTTGCTGTGCCGATCTTAATTCCCAAGTCTGCCATTCTGGCGAGTGATGTGGATTCACTGCCACCAAAGTCCTCTATCCTTCCCATTTCTCTGAGGGCATTGATAATATCAGCATGATCCATAGGCCGACCGTCGGTAGTGATAGCGGATCCAGCCAACCTGTCAGCTCTTTCATTTCCATCGACGCCTGCGTGTCCCGGAACAAAAATAAAGGTGACTCCTCGCACAGTGGACTTCTGAATTGATTCAAGCCATTGTCTTCGCACTGAACCTGCCTGAACCCTCCGGATCATACTCATTGAATCACTGAGTATACATATGCGGGTGTATTTTTGTGTTTCAAGCCAGGCAAACGCTTGCGTCACTGCCATCACCTCCATCGTCATGCTGCTGGTTGTCATGGAGAAGGCGCCGTTGGCTTCTTTGACTGTTCTGCCCGCTGAGCGTGCTGTAAATGCCCATGCGCTTCTTCTTTGGCGTATAACTGATCCGTCTGTATAGATTAGTGCATCTGCTTCGTCTGAATTTTCACCGATGAGAGCGTTGACCTCTGCATTAACAGCAACAGGATTATCTTCTCTACATCGCCTGTTGAGTGTGACAATACAGGAAAATGTACAAATAAACGCCTGAGGCACAGGTATCCATTCTGCACCAGGTATGATGTCGGTTAGGCTGCATATTTGCCTAATAACATCTTCTGCCCGACCTAGCCACGATTTTCCCCTCTTCAGTCTGTCGCCCTTTTCACTAAAAAGCGCTTGATGCAGTGGGTGTTTCTTATCTTGTCATAGTGTGTGAAGTTAACTATCTGTATTTTGGGATATTACAAGAGTAGCAACACCCTAATATCTTTGACTTAATTATGCCATTAAAAAATGAATAATCTCCATGGTTCACCCAGCCAAAAAAGGTATTACACAAACGTCATGAAATTTAAAAGTGTTTTACTGACTACTCAACCAACTGCAAACGTTTGCCTATGCAAATATTTAAATTTGCCATTTATACACACAAAAACTTTGAAATGGCACCTTTCTTTTTATTCCACTACAGATTTTTTGTCAGCTTGATGGTCATGAGCTTGAATCTCCCTTCTCCCCACAGCCAGGTAACGATTTGTTAAAACTAAACTATGAGATCCTGCAATCACCTATGCCAATACTATACTTTAGGTTATTGAGATACATCATACCATACTGGTGATGCATTCTGAAAGCAAGGAAAATGGGATAGTGTGATTGTGTTTGCATGGGGGTATCTCATATACCGAACAGTTACGACTGCCAGTGACAGAAAATTGGATGGACGCTCAAGTCCTAGACAAACAGCCTGGTATAGTGTAATCAGGGAATTCCCTGGGAGGTTCGATGGTTTACTGAGTTGACATAGCAGTATTACAGACAAACGTGAGAAATGTGTAAAGCAAGGGAAGTGATATTCATGTGGAACACTGAACAGTTACATGACCAAATCCCATGGAAAGTGAACAAGGGTTTGGAAGGACGAATGAGATAGTGGCAGTTGTTGTTTGACCATGTGAGAGGCAAGAGGTTTTGTATGGAGTGACTGAAGTGAACGGTGATTGTGAGCTGAGGAAACGAGAACTTAGAACGCCAGGAATGTCTGATGAGAACTGATTCTGAATTGTGATACCTAGTGACTGCGAACTTTTTGGTGCTGTGATTTAGATGTAAAATTCCCGCGCGAATGAACTATTTGTACTGAAAGGTAATTGCCTCTTTGTTTAATTGTAATCCTGTCATGGCCGTCAGTTAAGAGCAAGTTTTAAACGATCAGGAACAGTTTAGGACAATGACGGTATGACTCTTTTGATAGACTATATGAAATTATGTTAAAGTCATTGTCATGTTTTGATGGTACCTCTGTGTGTCCACATCATAATGGAGGAATTAGAGAGTTGTCATCAGTATATTTAGCTAGAATAACAACACAGCAGCAACACTGCACAAAGCAAGACAATTTAGTCATGTCATAGTAAAATACAAAAAGTATTCAATACAGTAATGGTTCAGAAAAGATTGCTGCCAGCTTCAAGCCATTAAGTCTTACCAAAAATTCCGATTCCCTTTCAGTAACTGGTTCCTGTGTTGTGGCAAGTATCTCTCTGGCCTCACTGTTTAGCCAGTTCAATAAATTGTTATAGGCTTTTATCTCTTTGTCTACTGTCTCAAGATTTGTACCTGGGACTCCCTGAAAAGGCAAAATATAAAACTGTGAAAAGAGTTAAAAGAAGTTTGCAGAAACAACTGTACATAAACTACACATCAAACAAAAATTAGGTCTAAAACTGAATTATAAACTGTTAAGATTTTATATCACTGACATACTAAAAACAAAAATTTGAAGAACAGCATTTAATTAAATTAATTTGGAAATTCAGAAATTTAAGATTTTATGATACTAACGCTGGCTCCTCCTGGGTAGGCTTTAAGAAACTGGGCCACATATGTCATGATGGATTTCTCATCAGGTTTCTCTACATCCACATCTGCAAAGAAGGATTTGTATACAAATTAACCTATGACAATGACATTCAGTATGAGAATGGAGGTAGAGGTAGTAAAGGCAGCTTTTTGATAGCTTGAGAGAAACACAGCCTGATATTTTGTAATTGCAAAGGATTCATAGAGCATTTTTCAGAAAAAATATAAATGATAAAAAATGATAAAAAGAAAATAATAAAAAGATAAGACTTTGGGAAAGTTTTGAAAGCTACATAGACAAATACACAGACATAGACAAATGCTCAAGAAAGATCGGCCCAGCTTAGTTGGAACAATTCATATAGATGACAGCTTGCTACTAATCACAGATAAAGAGAAGGGGGAGGCTTTCCTAAAGAGGTGTATTTAACAGAGACCACAATGATGAAGACAACAGAGATGTAGTTAGAGAAGGTCTGTCAGCCACCATAAAGAATCACCTCTGACAGAAGCTTGTCTTTCAAGGATCACATAAAGGTGGTTGTGTCAAAGGTCTTAATGCACTAAAGATTATGGCAGCAATAGACAGGCAGCAGTGAATATGGCTTACATTTTACCCGCACAATCATCTCAGTGATTGATTACGGACTGGAGTTACTCACTGTCTTGAAGAGTCAGCTATAAAAACTGGAGCGCATACAGAATGATGCTATGCGGTGATCCTGAGATGTACAAGTGACACCCAGATTGTGTGCATGCGATACATCCTTCAATTGTCGACTATTACAGATAAGCTAAAGGTGCTGCAGGCTCAGTCATACCTCAGAGTAGCTGCAGATAAAGAGCACCCTCTGTATGAAGCTTTGGATGCAGTTAAGCATAAGAAGTTGAAAGGGGGAAAAATCATTATTATAAGCTGGAGAGAATGATGCACCTGGGTGTGACCAGAGGGTTTGGCCAGCACACTAAGGTCAGAGGAAAGGCAAGACGGACATACAACTAGACTATGACCGGCATCATAAGTATTGGCTGCTGAGGATGGGGATGGAGCGCATATGGGCATGTCATGAGTGCTGTGATGTCAATTCTTGACCCAACTCAACTTTTACAAAAACAAAACAGAAAGAAACTGGTGACTATGTGTAGAGTGGCTTACCTTGTTTGACAAGACTCAGTTGAGGAACATATGAATTTTCTGTCCAGGATATTCATGTGTGCACGGTAACAAGCAGCCTGATAGACTGGCTGCTGCTGCTGCTCTGAGCAGTGAGCAATTTAATGATAAAGCAGATGTGATGAAGATTCCCTGGGATCAAGTTCACAGCACAACAGAACAGAGTATTCATACTTTGAAAGACTAATTCAGCAGAAGGTGAGCAGAGATTCTGAAATAAATTGAATACTGATGGAAACCATAGACTTTTAATCAGGATGCAACTGGTACCATTAGCATCTCGATTCTTCATTGGCTACTGTATAAGAAGGGGATGGAGCATGTGAGGCAGTGGCCTATGTGTAGGAATGTCAATTCATTCATTTATTTAACCTCTGACACAATTGTATTTTACTGTCTTCTAAACTTAGAGACATGTAATATCAATTCTTGCAACCCTAGACAAGTATTGATATAACTCTTACTTCTTAAACATTTGTACTTAAAGTCGCAGATGCCTGAATCTGAACAGGTTCAAATAATAACATTATACTACAACATGAGTTTAGTTAAATACTAGGATTCTACCCTTTGTGTTTAAAGGAATACAAGATGCACTATCATATAATGGAGATAAAATACCCTGTGTTGCGTGATATTTCTCTCTATTTAATGTACCACTGGACAATGTAAAAACAAGAATATGCAACTTGGAATAGTTTTTTTTTGGGGGGTGTTTCAATAACACGCATGTGCATTCATTTATTCTTAAGTATGGTAAACAGCATAAAAAAATTGTATTTTTGTGCGGTTTACCAAGCTACTGAACTATTTTTTAAAAATATTGTAAGTAAGTAAAGTAAAGGACCGTCTTCCACGCCTTTAGGCGTATAGGGCATATATGGGCTAGACCTATATTTTTATAGACCAATCGGCACAAGATGGGTGATGTGGTCAGCATCTACTTCCCGGGACTGCACCCGGTACCCACTCAAGGCTGGGTTGACCTGGGAGCCAAGGTCAATTTTTTTAAAAGTCCGACACCGCCAGGGAGAGAACCCACGACCTTCCGATTCCAAGGCAAGTGTCTAGCCACTCCACTACGGCAACCCCCTTGAAAAATATTGCTGTCAAATAATCTTCTTTATGACTATCAATGTGATTTTGAACCCTAAAATTTACTTAAAGTAACATGCTGATTAGATATATGCAGAGTTGGATGAAGCGTGTAAAGAAGCACACTTCTCTTAGTCATTTCTAGAGCTAAGCTTTGATCAGAGACCATTCTGTAATGTACCTCATACAAAATGTGCAAAGATGGCAGAATACACTAACACAGGGAGAAGATAATTGGTGAATGACGGTTTCTTAATTTAGAACACACCAACAAAAGTTTGGGTAAAATGAGTGATTGTGTGAAGATACTAGTTGATTTCGAAAGTCGTTTTTGTGCTGTGTAATGGTTGGTTGATTGGCTGGCTGGCTAGTCAGTCAGTCAGTCAGTCAGTCAGTCAGTCAGTCAGTCAGTCAGTCAGTCAGTCAGTCAGTCAGTCAGTCAGTCAGTCAGTCAGTCAGTCAGTCAGTTAGTTAGTTAATCAACAGATTGTCCTCACTGCACACTGGACAAGTCCATAGGCGCTGGGATTGAATCTTCAGTATATCCCCCACCATGTGGTGACTAATAACACATGTTCTGTGTTGGTTTACTATTCTTCTTTGGCTACTCGTTCATGATGACCTGAAATTCTTACAGTCTTTTTAATGTTGCCATGTAATACATGTGTTACATCTAGAGTCAAAGCACAGGAAATATATAAGATTTTTTTTTAAATTATGTAGATACATTTATGTGGAGTCATTTAATGTAATTTCTCAGGCAGTGGCTAAATAATCCTCTTGTTTTGTTCTTGTTATCACTGATAAAAACGTTGACAGTAACATATCCTTGTTATCTCTGTATCTTTCCTTTCACCCAGCCTCCTAGTTGTACTGTGGGTATATTCATTAACTTTTATTATCATCTCTACAGCAGTCAACCCATTTTCTATACAAATTTGTCTAAGACCAAATAAACTGACAATGGATTCTAACCTTCTGGGTCCAAAAGTCTTGGAATGCCCAGCTCTGTTTCAGCAGTGGCGAATGCATGCTCCAGATTTATCTTTGCTTGTTGTTTCTGGACTTGATCCATGTCCACAAGGTCAGGTCGAATGTTGTGAATCATGGCATTGAAAGCCACACCATCGGTCCAGCTTTTACCAAAATCTTTTATATGTAAACCATATTTCCTGGATAACAGTTTTTTAAAAAAAAGGAGAGAACATAAACATTACAATAACCTCCAATTGTACATTGTGTTCATGCTGATAGGGTGTGTGTAAACAATGTGTCATTGAGTGTGTAAACGAGTGATTGAGGCAACTTGAATTTTACAAGAATGTGATCAATACAGAAATGTCCAAGCACAGCTCAGGTACTCAGCAACCTTAGTTAAAGACAAACAAGATGGAGATCCAACTGTCCTTAAGTTTGAACTTAACTCTAGGACTTGACTAACAACAGGAGAGTTTTTGAAACTTAGATGTTTACAGTAGCATATGCCAATGAGAATTGTACAGTACAGAGCTGAACATGTTAAAACTGTCAGACCAGCTATGGAATCCAGTTTGTATAAACAAGGATCACCACAATGGCCAAATGGCACAATATACCTTTAATCAGACTTTTCTGTCATTCAGTTTACAACAGCAACTACATAAGAGCTAACTAGCTCCACATTAATTTTAAAAAAAGAAAAGCTTATCAAATGATATTCCTGATACAAGACAGCTACATTAGCAGAAATTACAGTTATAAGTTGTACCCTTAGCTACGGCATTAAAAAAAGCTATAGTTCGTTCAACATCTCATGATCACACTTGCAAGCCATTTTCTTGAAAACTGCCTGTTAGATGGCAAAAATTTGTTGCATGCAGCCTTAAGGAAATAATTTTTCACTAAGGAAGAATATCATATAGAGTTTTTTTCTTCTTTGCGATATATATTTTTATCATGAAACTGTGTTGGTAGACATTTGGAAAGTTTACTTTCATTAGCATTCAGGAAGTAATGCAAACTAAGACTGGTTTAACAGAGGGTCAAAGAAACCCCTATGTAATTTCATAATTTTCTTGTGCAAAGTCGCACTTTTAATGACCTGACACCAAAAAAATTTGTTGGTCAAGGTTGTTTAGTCAAAAGTGCATCCACAAATTAGTGTTAAGTTATTGTGTCAGATAGCGAGCTTATGAAAGCTGACATAGACATCAATTTCAAACTGAATTTGAGATGCAAATGTATAACTATGCAGAAGGTTACTGTTTTACTGTACCAGCACTTCCTCAGGGAATCTAAGATGGGTCATTTATATTGTGATATTCATGACTCAGAGATATGAACATTACTGGCGCTTGGTCTGGATAGAGCATTATTTAACTGTTTGATTAGACAGAACACAATACACTCATGTCAAGCAAGGAAGGAAAATGAAAGTTGACGACCTTGATGTAGATGTCATTAGACGTGAAATGTTAGAGACAAATTAACTTGTTACTCTCCGAAAACTGAAATTAACATTGAAATCACAATGCAGTATTGACATTTCAAAAGGGGTCTGTGGACAATTGTAACAGCCACCGGGTTCAGTTACATGAAAACTGTAGGTAGAAAGAATATTATTTGTGAAAAGCCACATTTGATTGCTTGTTGAAGCAAATACCTGAAGCAGATCCGTGAGGGACGGATGAAGGGCTATGATATTGTATATTTGGATTAATGCTGGGTTAATGCTCATCATACCTATGCTAAAGAATGGCAATCAGTAAATGGTGAACAGTAAAGGAACATTCCAAGCAGCAAAGGCCAGTGTATCAGCCAACAATACAGGAGGTTATGCTACTATGATGATGATGTAATTATGAATAGGTCACCAATTTTATATCAACAGGAGATTTGTGCCAGTTTTAATGCATATTTCACACACACACAAGTTTAACTCTCTGAGGCCTGTACAAAATGGTGTGTTTTGATTCAGAAGTTCAGATTTGCCCAAACCTCACAGTCTGCACTGATGGTGTGTCCCGTACATACTTATTTGTATACAGCTCTGTATTTGTTTCTAATATTTAGAACTACAATTGAATAATTCAAGGAAGGTTACTCTAACTTTTTTTTTTATACTAGTCTTTGTTCTCACACTGCAAATGTATCTGATTCATTGCTAGCATCCCTTTCCCACAGTGAATTTTCCAATTAGGGGTTTTCATAATAGTATTCATAGTATTTACTTAGACGTTAGCGAGGCGGTCCTTGAAGGGTTGATCAGGTTACATGCCATGGTCTGTCCACTCACTCTGGCCAAAGACGCGCGATAGCACCGCGGTCCAAGTGTGAGGCGCAGTAGCGTTGGAAAGAGCTTTAAGGGAGTCTGTTGGTTCGGACCCATGTCACAGCCGTAAGGCTGGTACGGTACTGTAGGGGCAGGTGGGTGACTGGGTTGGTAACGCGAACCACTTTCGCCCAAGTGAAGTGCCGCATTGTTTATTGTGAACTACATTAAAGATTGTTGTGTGTGCTCTCACTTTGTTGGTCGATTGTGTTTAGGAATAGACCTTTTTCTGTCATGGATCTGCCAACGAGCTTTCCTGTCCTGACGGTAGTGAAGTAGGTCTCTGACACGTTGATATGGACGTATTTTGCAGTTTGCCCGTATACTGCTTTGCACAAGTTTGGACATTATACGGTTTCTTGACCCCCAGTGCTATGGGCATAAAAATATGTTTTCGACTTTCCTTACAGAGTTCCCAGATTCTTGGGGTCAAAGAGCACTAACATTACCCATATTTGGATCGAACTGGCCCATTATCATACGATTAAACACACTGCCACATGAGTTTAAATGTGTTTAGATTTGTTCTTGCGTGATCCTATTGCTTTGTTTACCACAGAAGTGTGGTTGGTGAATTGTATTTTTTGCCCTGCAATATTTTTCTGGTTTACCTTAGTCTACACTTCATTTATACAAAATGGGGGGGGGGGGGGGGGAAGGGGTTAAAGTTGATGAAGAATTAATGGAACTTCTTTCAACGTGTTGTAATAGTCAGGATCACTTTGAAATGTGCAAGTAATGAGTTGGGTTATCTTCACTGCACGCCGGCAGACATGTGTAATTCTGGTTTCAGCAAGACCATCTGACTCAGCACTGACATCGACAGGATGTGAAATGGATTAACAGTGATCAACAATAGAATATGGTTAGGTATTGACATAATTACTAAAAATTTATTATTTTCTATACTATAAAGGTTAAGTCGGGAGATGTGAACCATTGCACTGCACACGGTTATAAACTGAAAGTGTTCTGCCACCAGTACGGACAGTGATAAGAAACCGTCCGCCTGTGTCGCCGTCCGCATGAAACTCCATAGCTACAGCGACATTTCTCCATTTACCCCAGAGCGTTAACTCTGGTACCCATTTCCTAGAGGCTGGAGAAACCCCAGGAACCGTCCGGTTTCGAACACCAGCCATGGGCTGCAGCCAATCGCAGCTGGATTTGAAAGCAAGTCTCCTATCGACTGAGGCTAACACCTCCCCTTTATATACTATGCAACATACAATGCATGTGTCAGTCCATCGCACTGTACAATACTGGTCTTATTTTCCGTTATCGTATTATAGACTAGTGTTGTTGGTATCCCACCTGCCTTACAATTGGAAGGTCATGTGTTCAATGCCCGATATTATTTGTGTGTGTGTGTGTGTGTGTGTGTGTGTGTGTGTGTGTGTGTGTGCGTGCGTGCGTGCGTGCGTGCGTACGTGTAAATTTTTGCTTTATTGCTTTCAGTTCTTGCCACTTTTCAGCAACGGATGATTAATTTGTTTTTTTCTAATAATGTAATGGTGACGACAATTAGTTATGATTAAAGTGGGAGCAGTTGTAGATTCACCAATCAAATATTTGAGTGGGGACTGCCAACAGTCTGAATTGTAACAATGAGTCATGGCCCAGGGTGGAGTGCTAGGACCCTCCTAAAACAGTTCTTCCCATTTACCACCCCCACCCCCTCGGTGAGAAGGGTGGTGGCTTCATCAGTCAAATTTGTGGGGCAGTGGAATGGGTCAGGGGATGGTAAAAGCCTCAGATGCACTTAAGAGAAAGAACTAAAACACCTGGCAACAGTGGAGACAACAATGAAATAGAGGACGGGAGAATAAACATTGTCATGCATTATCATCCTGTAAAGAAGATAAAGGGGCCAAAACATTCAGAGAATGTACCTGCTACTGTTTTGCTCGCTCCTCTGAGGAGTTTCTACTATGCATACAGTAGTGGTGAAGACAACATGGAGGATACATTTTCTTTTGCTAGCCCTAATGAAGCCGGGCAATTAAATCTATTTCTAGTTGTCAGTCTCTGTCAAGATGAGGTTTCCTGGCATCGCCCTAGTGCAGTGGTTCTCAACCTTCCTAATGCCATGACCTTTTAATACAGTTCCTCATGTTATGATTAACCCCAATCATAAAATTTTTTTATTGCTACTTCATAACTTCAGTGAATATGTGTTTTCCGATGGTCTAAGGTGACCCCTGTAAAATGGTTGTTTGACTCCTGAAGGGGTTACAACCCACAAGGTGAGAACCACTGCCCTAGTGCATCTGACTTGTCAACACTCAGGCCAACCACCTATCTCCCTAGGGTGAATATTTTAGGTGTACAAAATATAGCCCTCACTGCCAACGCATCTTTTGCTTTTGGAGGATAGAAAAGTACTCAGCACAAGGAAGACGGTCAGCAGGGAACTTGCTTAGCACAGTGGTGATGTTGGCTATGGATTATGTAGCAGCAAAAGGGTAAAAAAACTTTTATGTGATCAAATTACTTCTACCAGACCACTGTACCGCTTTTTCTGTAATACCCTAATATGCCGCTAAATTGCTGTACCTAATTTTCAGTACTTTGCGTACTACGTGATAAAACGGGTCACAAACTAAAAATAACCAACCTTTGTGATCAGTTCTGGTAGTTAGTCGTTGCGAATGACTGCCCATATGTGTTTGGAATTACTGTGTGTGATTTAACATACAAAATTTCTAAAAAATTTACAACAAAACGAGCAGCTGATGAACCAAGCACTTCGACAAACCAGTAAAGTAAGTCTAGGTCTTTTATAGCCCAACAGGTGATCGACACTTTGATTGATTAAGACTCTGAGGAGTCAGAATTTCATGAAGAATGCTTTCCTAGTTGAAGATACACAGTCAGAGAGAGCTCGAGTGATGAGGAAAATCTAGAAAATTACAGATATAAAACTAGATAGTAAGAGAAGGGAGCGTGTCCCTGATACAGCAACATCTGGTGCTCACTTTGTGAAACAAGGCTGATCCTGCTGGGTGGATTGGCACATAAAGGTGGAATATTGGCACTAGATGTAAGGTAGACCTGTTTTCTACAATGTCTTCAAGTTTCATCTTATTCTAACCAATTGTTTGCATGTAACTAATATTTTTGTATATCATGTGTGAAGTTTGCAAAAATTAAATTGTCAACATGAAAACTAATATAAAATAGATATAAAACTCACTTTAACAAAACACTTTCAGCCCAGTCCAGCATATTTTGTTTTGGGAGCGGTGTTTTCTTTTTAGGCTCTCCTTCACTGGCAGGAACAGTGCTGAAAGTCTCTTCAATCTGAAAGGACAAACATCACAGCGATAGCTCATTCATAGAGAATGAAAATAACACCAGGACTGTTGACAAAAACCTAGAGCTCCTTTATTCAATCTTATTCTACTGGAGTGATAATTCATGAAACTGCAGATAGAGTCCGTCCAATTGATTGACTGCATAATTATGTAAAGTCAAAACTAGCTAATTTTTTTTAGCTCCAAAAGGCTGCATATCTATGATAGTTTAGTTGTGTCTGAACGGATTCCAAAAGTTTGCACTAAAATAATATTTTTGGACATTTTAATTAATGACAAGTCAACCTATTTTGGGACTCTTATTTTAGTGATGATCATGTTTAAATAATTCACTCACTCACTTACTCATTCACTCACTCACTTACTCATGCACACACACACACAAACACACACACACTCACTCCATTCACTCCACTCACTCACTCACTCACTCTCACTCACTCACGCACTCACTCACTCAAACACACACATCACACACACACATATATATATATATATAGATAGATATATACACACACATACATACATACACACTTATACGTATGTGTGAGTGCGTTAGTGCGCGGGACGTGGGTGGGCGGGCATTTCATTAATAAAGAATATATTTTAAAAAAACTACTGCACATGTCCATTATCAGCTGCTGCTAATCCAAAGCATGGATCTGAAAGGAGGAGGATTTTGACATCACATCTTAGTTTTGACATCACATCTTAGTTTTGACATCACATCTTAGTTTTGACATCACATCTTAGTTTTGACATCACATCTTAGTTTTGACATCACATCTTAGTTTTGACATCACATCTTAGTTTTGACATCACATCTTAGTTTTGACATCACATCTTAGTTTTGACATCACATCTTAGTTTTGACATCACATCTTAGTTTTGACATCACATCTTAGTTTTGACATCACATCTTAGTTTTGACATCACATCTTAGTTTTGACATCACATCTTAGTTTTGACATCACATCTTAGTTATGTGCTGGTGAACAACATTTTGTTTTGAGTAGAAAGGAATGCACAGAATTTTTTTTTTATTCTTTAGACAGTTTTTTTTTTTTTTTTTTTGGGTATTAAGCATTGAACACAAGTAGCCTGTTTGTTACCCTCTCTTTTTGTGGTTCACAGTAAGTTGATACAAGGCTGTTTATGACCTGACTAATTAATCAATGGTTTAAACATGGTTTTTGAGTTGTCTGTACAGCAATGGAATACAGACAAAATTGTACAGACTGTTACCTTCTGTGCTTCACTGGCATGTGTGAGCATGCATGTTATTCTATGCCAGATCACCAGCATGTATCCTAAAAATACACTCAGCTTTCTCAAGTAGAAATATAATGTGTATATGAAGGGTATAATTTTTTTAAATAATCATAAAATTGTGAATGGAAAATGACATCTGGCATGTGATGTCTGCTTTCACAGATACACTGTTGAAGGCATTCAGGAAAACTGACTTCCACTCTTTCCAGCAGGTCTCTTTGGATCTGAGTGATTTGTTGCTTCCTTATCTAATGTATGAGGTGTGCCCTTGTAGACATGTGACATGAGGTATCCTCATATAAAGAAATAATATGTGGACAGGTAAAAGTGCAGAGAAAGCCATAAATTGTCACCAAATCTCAAAATCAGATGGCTGGGAAATAAAAATGAAGAACAGCCATTGACACTCTGGTGGGGTGTGTAATGGCTCTATCTAGTTGAAACCACAAAAGCTGGCAATCAATACCTCTTCTTTATAACTCAGGTATGAAAGGTGTTCACCATCTCAATGTTATATTTAGATCCTACAGTAAAGGTAACCCCATTCTGTTCACAGACAAAAAGGACAGACCCATAAACTTTACCACCACACTCCAAACTATTACCTAATGGCTATGCAGCAGTTCTTCGTGTAACTGTTGTGGATTTTCAGCAGCCCATAACGACAACTTTTTCTGATGGCTACTGAAATGAAATGCTATGAGCCAATGAATGGAATGTAACCTGCCGTATGCCCCAGTGACGAAATTACCTCAGGGTTTTCAGAATGTAATATGTTTAATAATTTCTTGTATTAAATATAGATACTATAATTATATTTACTATGTACTCAGCCCAAACACTACAACCATGTGAGTTGAAAAATTGTTTTCAGTTCTTAGCCCATACAAAGCTCAAGTCCTGGCCTAAGATTATCTAATATTACATAAGATTACTACCCAGTCAACCTGGGGAAACTAGACCAGAGGTGTCAGAAATGTTACATAATCAGCCCTGTGATCTGGCCAAATCAAGGGAAGTAAGTCAGCCAGCATGAAAGTCCTGACCTGATGGCTTCTCTTGACGGGCTTTTCACATCTTATGATACTGATATTTGTTTTTACCTGTTTAACAAAGACAGTTAGGTAGAATTACATTTGGTGGTGGCTATTTAAAAATTCTTTACCAGGAGGAGGTTGTCGGGAGGGGTCAACTGCCCTGTCTAACAGTTCTTTAATTTAAGTAATCTAGACATCTAAAAACCCCTTTCCTTCCCCTGTGGGTATCAAGTGCAGCTGCTGTTAACCTACATGATAAGCCAAATATGACTGTTTTCTTTGATATCTAGGACTTTGAGATCCACATAGTTTGGATTTTAGTCCAGTTTCTCTGGTGGAGGTGAAGTGTTGACAGTAAAACTGCTACTCATCACAAAAGCATTTATCCCCTCGGGGACACGCGACAGCTCCTTCCATTTTTAATGACAGAGTACGAGCCATTCCAAAACCACCTGGCTCCGGTACTCCACTCTATATTTTAAAAGTAACGTTCTCTATTGGAACATGGAACCCAAGAATGTTTAACCCCCTTTTCTACCTGATGCCAAGATAGCAGAGTGCTTCAATGTATGATCTTTCTGATTAAGTAAAATATTAATATGTCCAGTGTATGGACAATCTGAATTCTAATTATGTAAATGTGTGTGTTGGTTTCTGTATGGGTGGGTGTGTGTTTTTAAAGTGCAAGTGCAGGTGTGCATTTTTCAGAGCACATGTCTTATATGGATGTGGAATACAAGAGGAAACTCCATATTCATTTCCTTAAGTGAAAAGATCATCCCAAGTTAACATATCATGTAATAATACATTTAAATTACAGCATGTCAGACTGAACAGCTCTAAATAATGTGTATACTTTTTGTAATAAGTGTAATCTGATCATACCTGGAAGTAGAGAATAATAGTCCATACAAGACCCAACACAATGGAGGGTTTGCCATCTGCAATACTTGAAGCATTAATATTCACCAGTTTGATCTGTGAAAAGTGTATATATTAAATATCTGAGAGCAGTATATTATAACACTGGTCTACATACATTTTGCTGTCTTAAATTGTATAGTTGTTCCTTTGTAATTTTGTGTTGCTGATTACAAAAATGCAATCAGATGTTCTCTATCAGCTCTAGTTCTGAAATAACTTACAGTAAATGCCTAGAATCAGTCAGGTGCTGTCAGTGGCAATTTGACTTTAATCTGCATTCATATTATATGTAATTACTGTGCATTTATTACCGTCTTTAGATCCATCAAAAATTCCAGCTTTGAGTTTGTCCATGCTTAACCCCTTCACTGCTATGGACGCGATAACTCGTCTGCCCGGTAGACTGCTAAGGACGAGCTAACTCGTCTTCTGTTTTCTGTAACCTCACTGCTAAGGAGGAGCTAACTCGTCTTTAACTTTTCTTACAGACTGTGTGACAAACCAACTAACGGAATATTTCAGTCTGGCAAGAGTTTATTGCATCTTGTTAGTTAAAACAATTGCACACTTTAAATAAATGTAGATGAGGGAATAGTAGTAAATGTAGGACGGCGTTAAGAAGCACATAAATTATGACGTTTTTTTCTTAGTTACTACTAGGGGACAAAACCCTAGATCCAGTGATTCGTTGCTACACAAAACGACCGTCCCAGCCTTTCCATCGGCTTAGCTAAAAAGATATAATAATAATAATACGAATTCAGGTGAGATTTATAATGGTAGGGAGTAGCTGAGATCCCATATAAACCCTAGTTGAATCCTGAAATATTTTATCGAGATCCTACTATTCTTTGACTCTCTATCTGAATATTCCTTGACTTCCTCAACCTTGATACTTGCCCGTTGGACAATGGTAACTACTTACTGGTTCCTACTAATTATGATGTTCCTTAGGTTACTATTCACGGTTAGGACAAGTCATTAGTGAACCCTCCATCACCTTGTCATCTTTTCTGAGAATATTCATTTGGTTTCCTTGCGTAAGGATCTTACAGTGTGAACCATCATCCTGTGCCATGCGGTATCATCAGTTGTGTATACCCTACATTGCTTAAATTTATTATATTATGAAACATAAAATTTGAATAACAGGGAGGGACCCTTGGTTGCGCTGTCAGTTGTATGGGCATATAGGGTTGGCCTATGTTTTAGAGACCAAGTAGCCCCTGTGTGTTGATGTGGTCAACATCACACCAGCTGCCTTTACTCCCCATGACTATACCTGGTGTCCATTCAAGGCGAAGTCGACCTGGGTCTGTTAGGACTCGAACTCATGACTCTCCAATCCGCATGCGAGCATGTGTCCACTAAATCATGTCAAGTATGATAGTACAAAGAATTGTATATGTAGAAAACAATATTATAAAATGTTAGAGAAGTTTACTATTGATGACTGATGTTATTTATGCTCGTGGAGAAAGACAATGTATTTAATACCTTGCTCTTTTCCCTTACTACTCTGATAACATCACAAACACCGCAACACCTCTACCCGCCACATAATGGGCTGCATAATCCTCACCCCAAGGACAACTGACATATTTTCCAGGTTCCCTATAACCACAATGGATTGTCAACAACACTGTAGAATGGAAAGAACTGAGATCCAAAATTAATTAAACAGACTACACGTTGAAGACAGCCAATGGCTACCAATGTTGCCAGTATATTGTCCATACCCCAAAGAATGCTGTATGCCACTCGAACGATCCTAAAGCTGAGTGACGTTTAGATTCATTTGGATTGCTTCGGTGTTGCATGATGTTGTTTTCTTTTTGAGTTGAATAATTTAAAGGGATGTTCTGGGCTGTGTTATGTCAATAAATTTGTTGATTTTGTTAAACTCAAATATATGATTATGTCAATTAGTATCTGTTTGAATTCCTTGTTTAGATGAAGTATTTTACTCTGTGATTCCCTTGAGTTCAATTAGCAATGTATTGAACTTTGATTATTCAGAAGTTTATTTAGCAGAATAAATATTTATTCAGTTCTTTTCCGGGGATTCACCCTATTAGTATGATTATCTGAATTTCCCTTCCTTTCTATGAACTCAGGGACCAATAAATTTCCCCTAGACAATCTTATTTTGAGCCCTGTAAAACATTTAGGAGGGATTATAGGGGATCTCCAGGCGAGGATAAATTCCACCAAACTAGCTTACGACAGATTGCTAAGAACCGTAATTTTTGTGAGTGAAATGGCAATATACATTACCTAAATCTGATCAAACTGAGACATTTACATACAATGAAAACACATATTACGTTCATTTAGGTGTATTTAGATGCATTTCACGTTATCCTGTTGCTTTGTTACCATGCGTCTACTTTTTTTTTTCAATACAAAATAACAAGAACATTAGTTAATAAAGTTAATGAAGAGTTAATGGAGTTTCTTTCAAGTAGTAATAGTAAGGATCGTGTGATTTATATGAGCTGGCACGCCGGCGGACACATATACTTCTGGCCGGAGCAAGACTGACCATATGACCCAGCTATCTATATCGATTGGATATGAAATGGATCCCCAATAATCAAAATGCAGATATGGTTACGTACTGACATGATGATTAATATTAATGTTTATGTTTCTAATATACTATACAACTGACATGAATGTGTCTGTCTATCAAAATGTACAATACTGGTCCTATTTTCAGTTTTAATTCTCATATGAATTTCTAGTGTTGCTGGTATCACGTCTGTCTTGCAATCAAAATGTCCTGCGTTCAACCTCTACACGCATTTTTTTTAAATTTTAAATGTAAATTTTAAATTTAAGTTTTAGCACTTTCGGCAACAGTTCACCGAAGTATTAATTAATTAAACATCCTGTCACGTGCGTTCAGGTGGATTTAGATGCGTTACATAGTATCCTGATCCTTTGTGAAGTGTGGTTGGTGTACTGTGCATTTGTGGGGAAAAACACCACTGTTGCTTAATTTCACTTGAAATTAGTAAGAGTAATTCTACAGAAATACTGCAAGAAAAAGAGAAAAAGTGAAGGGGGATAAAAAAAATGAAGATTTGCCACTTCGTTTAGTACAAAGGCATTTCCCTTCAATAATAGAGTCCGTAACATCACAGAAGAAATTCCCAACAAGAAAGTGTGTGGTATGTGCAAAAAGCAAACAACAACAGGAAACCAGATACATGTGCAAGGACTGTGATTCAAATTGTGTGTCGCACCTTGTTTTGAAATATTTAACACAGAAAGATATTATTAATAATAATAAAAATCATGTATTTGCTTACTAAAGTGTTTTGTGTTTGCTTTGTAAGTTTGTAGTGTTTTCTTTTTGTTAATGAGTTTTCATGGCGTAGCCATAGCACGTCTGACTTGTCAGTGCAAAAGTCAACCATACGCCTTCAAAGAGTTTTTATTTTAGGTGTACAATTTTTATCCTGCTCCGCAAGTGCGTCTTCTGCTTATGGAGGGAAAAAGGGTATTCAGCACAGGCGGAAGGATTAGCACTTGCCTGGCTTAGTACAGTGGTTACGTTGGCTGGCCGAGGGCGCATCAGCGAAAGGGTTAATTCTGAAAACTGTCTGTATAAGTAATTCAAACATGTATTGATCTTTGCTCTGTGCCTGTAATGGACCCACAGCTTTGCAGCGGAAGGTTGGTGAAGTCACAGGTTTTAAATGTTCAAAAAGTCATACTGACATAATATACTGTACTTAATGTTGTGTATTGTAGTCTGTTTGCTCTACAATGCATATAGAAAGATATTACAATAAGTGTTCATTCTTCACTGTTAATTTAAAGATCATCTTCATTGCACATCAGACATGACCATAAGTGCTCCGATCTCCTCCTGAGTATGTCTCAGTGTTTTTAGGCTAACAACTATTCTATTCTGGTTTATGTAGTGATGAGTGGCCCCGGCATGGTTTTCTTATCTCGCTACTCCAGTTAGCTATCTCAGTATACAGGTAAGTGGTGTGATCTTATGTGTTTTTGTCACAGGTTATCATATTTCTTAGCTTAACTGAATTTACTGGTAGGCCTAAGTTTTGGGCCACTGTCAGTCAACCATATGTTTGGAGTCAACTTACACGTAAAAGCCTCACTCAAAATTGTTAGCTAAAAATCTTGAGTTCGACTTGTATGCCAAGTTGACTTGTACTTGTACCAATTTCAGTAACTTTATTATCTAAATGCACCTATGTATCTTAATTCTTTACTAGCCTAACAATAATACTAATAAATGCAACTGTATACTTGGATTGGACCATTTTTAAAGTGATCCTAACCTTCTGAAACTAAACTGTATACTATTTAACTTCTACATTCTGGTATGGTATAGGGTTTTATATTGAAGATGAGATTGGTAAAATACAGTCAAACTGACTGTGCCCTTTACGGTTGTTATGGAAACCAGGATAAACAACAGCGATATTTGATTTCTTGTGATATGTCTAAAAATCACCCTTTTTGTATGCACTGGCCCAATTTTTATATATTTATAGATTCATAGCCCCTTTAAAGAAGTACAGAACGTTTTTATGATATCTTTCCTTTTCTACTTAATTTTAAAATCTTAGCATCTATTTTTAGACAATTTTTGTGGCTTTCCGACTGCTGCAAAAAAAAAACTAAATCTTACTTTCACAAACATTTTTGCATTTGTGTAAATAATAAAATGTTAAATAATTATACAAAGTTTCATTATAATTGGACAAGCTGTTTTTGAGAAAATATATTGCAAGCCCAAATACTACCAAAATGAGAAAACAGAGGAAAAGGAATTTTTTTATGTATTATTACACTAACAATATTATTTTCACGCTTTAACAAGTAATTTTACACAGAAATAAATAGTTTCTGATATTACAAGACCATTAGAATAATCCTGCCTCTTCAGTTTGGCAGCTCGTACACTGTCGTGTCTCCTAGTTTGCTTGTCCTTCTTATACTTAAACTATTTCTCTCTTCTGCATCCTAGAAGCTACTAGTCTCTTCATATGCAGGCCTATAGAAAATCCAAAAACTGAGCAGTGTCTTGAGAAGCAACAGCACCAAAGTTGAACTCTCTTGCTGCAGTTGCAACTGCAAAATGAACCTGCCTGCTTGAGGCAAACATGTTTTTAGTACAGCCAGCCCATTTGAGTTTTTCCTGAAACACATCTACCAAGCAGTTTAGGGTCAGACAGCCTTTCATAAATTGGCAAAAGATATTTCTATAACTTGCCATAGATTAGCCATGTGTGTAACATCTTGTCATGATGACCCGGGAACTGACACTTAGCCAGGGCAAACTTAAAAAAAAACCACCAAGACTGCTCTCCACTTTAGCACATTCTATCGCGTGGAGTTTTGTCTGTTGAAAAACAGTGGTGAAGCCATAACACTGTCCCTCATGGACTTTACACTTGTGTTGTCCCTTATCGCTCTGTTGTAATAAACTGTCAGCTTTCAGATGGCATTTTGTGTGAGCTGAGAATTACCAGTATCCACCTAGGGTCACTCCTTGCTTTCGACAGTCATCAACAACATTATGGAGTGCTGTTCCAAGGTGTTTACTGACATGGTTTATACATTCATCTTTATCTATGTGAATGTCCTCCCCATAAGGTTTGTTCTTAGTAAGCTCCTTAAATGTTTTGGCATCACCATCAGAAAGTACTGATGTATAGTGAAGCTTATGATGGGCCAGAGACCACTGCCACAACACTCGTGCAGCCTCCACCTCCATCATTCCAGCAGATCCTGTAAAATTATTTTCAAATTTATTTAAAAATTTTTATTAGTGGATGGTCTGCCTTCCATGCTTCAAATTCAGCTGGTTTAGATTTGGAAACTCACTTACCAGTGGTTTCACACACCTGACAATATATGGACAAAATATGCACATCTATGCAAAGTCCTGTAAGGACAAACGCTGTACCGCCAACCCCAATGGAGGATATGTGGACACTTAGGGGAAAGGCAAGATGGACGACCGGTATCATTAGTATTGGAACTCTGCCCTGACTGCTGAAGATGAGGACAGAGCATGCATGGCAATGCCCCAAATGCTGTGATGTCAATTCTTGACTCAACTCAACTCTTGCTGTCAGTTTTCAGAAAAAGACCAGTATTTTTTACGTAGTGGACGTTTTGATGATTTTGTCAATTTAGGAGAAGTCAGCTACTCCTCCTGTTTTTTTAATGTCCAATAATATCAGCAGAATCATGCATGCTGCTAGAGAAGGACATATATTCATACATATCTCTCTAAAACTGGTTTCGGGTTTTTTCTGCAAGAACAGTGTCACTTCCATAACTTTGAGAATTAGAACATGATGGCACAGAAACACTGACTGCTAAAATTCCAACAACGTTAGGAGCAAGCATATTAGGAAACTTCGTGATTTCTTATGTTGATCGGCTAAGTGGAGTTGAAATTTATTGGAACACAGCATTTTTCGATCAACAGCAGTCTTGCTGTTGCTTTGTAAACAATCGATCACAGCGGCCATCTTAGACAATCGGATACCCAAATGATCAGTTTCAGCCAGCAGGAATTGCCCATAGAAAATGAGGTTATGTTTACACCCATATATGGAAGTTTCCAGGCTTTTATACAGCTCAGTGAATCAATTCTGAATGGAAAAGTTAAAATTCCACTATCATGATTCCTGCTGAACAATGCAGGGGACATAATTATGCTTAGAACGGTACATAATACATAGTTATCTCTTTGTGGAAATGAAGCTGTCGTGGTGCGAAAATCACCAGTTTAGTAACAAATTTCAATAAACAAATAATTTCACAGCTAGGGTTAGCTCAGTAAAATATTAATATTGCATTAAAATAATATATTTTAGAGAAAAACAAATAATGAATCCAACAGAAGATGTACTAAGGCGTGTAAAAATGAACTTTTCCAAAAACTGTCGACCTGACCCAAATGTACTGTTTTGCCCGCACATGGCCTCAAATTTATCATCAGCTTCTATTTGGAAGTTTCTATAAATATTGAATCATCCTTTCCTATAGTTCATTTACTTGTTGCTTTTTAAAAATAATTATAAATCTTACCTTCCTTCTTTCCAGAAAATTAAGAGCTGTGGAGATGTTGGCAAGATGATGTGGTCTACGTAGTTTGGCACCCTTTTCCATTGGCTACAAAATGCATCAAAATATTCTCAGCATAAATTAGCTGTTTCACCAACAAAAATAAATTTGCCACTTATAAAAACAGCTCACAACTGAAATGAAAAGTTCATGTTTTTATGTATTTGTGTGTGCATGCATGTGTGCATGCTTATGTTACGAGACAACTGTTACAAAACACAGATTACCTATACAGACATTATAAATGTGCATTATTCAAAATACATTCTGTTTTAATCAGTACACTTATTTGTATATTCCACTAACTTTGTACCCTCCTGGAAAACACTGCTAGATGTTGCTGAGCTTCCTTGTCATGCAGACTAAATATGTTCCACTGTTTAAAATGCAGCCCTTTTAAGGGAAGTTTTAACTTGGGGATGAGAAAGCAGTTGGGAATTGCAAGATCTGGAAAGTAAGGTGGGCGGGGAAGAACAGGAAAGTTCATATTCACCAAATACTTTTTTAAAATTACAGTACTGTGAGAAATGCATTATTATTTTACAGTTCCTAATCAGTGTGATCACTTCCACGGTACTTTTAATGGCTTGACAAACAACATTTAACTGCCACTCTCCACTCCTCCATGATGCCAATAACGAGGCAAAAATGTTCACTTTGCAAAACAGTTCATACAAGTTCATTTTCAGATGACCAAGCAGAAATGTTTGAAGCCTGGTCACCTCTTAGGTGAAGCATAGTAGTGTTACCACTATATATATAACCCACAATACTCTTTCTAAAACAGCTTGACTCAAAACTTGTTTGGTCGCATCTCATGTGAATGTATATACCTTCAATATGTGTGCATCTGTGAATGTGTGTGCATGTGCACACAATAAGATACAATGAGAAAAACAATTTCAACTCTGATCTTGGGGTAGTGGATCACACTCACAAATTAAAAATGAAGATCAACAGGAGAAAATTGTTAATAACATCATATCTCACACTGTGAGAAAAAGAGAGCTATCCAGACAATCAGAAAGGTGCAGAAACAATCCAAAGATTGACACACTCTTGATTGCCAGGCAGAGATCCCAACTATTAATTTCAGAAAGGGGTGCAACAAACTGAGTATACACATGCATAGCTTTGTCTATTTTTCCAGTTCTGATTCCAGGGCCTCGCTGTGTTGGGACTCGCGGTTTTGCGACTAGACACCCGCCTGCAGATCGGAGGGTCGTGTGTTCGGATCCTGAAGGAGCCGGACATTTTTAATGGCCTTGAAATCCCATGCTGTCATTGTGGAAAACTTTTCTTGACACGGGCGAGTCTTGCTAGTCACACTCGCCATGGGCTGTGAGTCTCATGCCTCCTCATGGCGCAATATAACACTATCGTCTGGAAAGACGGAAAAGGTGCCAATGATGATGATTCCACGGCCTCATTCTCGGGATGGAAGGGGGGGGGGGAAGAGGAGAGGGCGGGAGGGGAGAATAGACCCACTGCCTCCATAACAAGCATGTTGTAAAAAGCAACCAATTAGAATTTTACTGAAACAGGATGTGTTGAGCCAAAAGGCGTAAATATTGCAGCACAGCTATTAACCATAGGGAGTGGCTGTGACGCTAGCACTTAGACACTTGCGTGCAGATCGGAAGGTTTGCTCCCTGGGAGAGCCAGACTTAAAAAAAAAAAAAGACCTTGACTCCCACATCGACCCATCCTTGAGTGGGTACCGGGTGCAGTCCCGGAAAGTAAAGGCAGCAGGTGTGATGCTGACCACATCACCCATCTTGTGCCGTTGGTCTATAAAAAAAATATGTCTAGCCCTATATACCCTATATGCCTAAGGGCATGAAAAAGGGACCTTAACTTTTGATAAACCACAACACAGCATGCCAGTCAGCCATTTAAGGTTGAAAATATTCAATACAAACTATAAAAAAGTCAGTAAGTTTCATCGCTAAGTATGTGAACTAAGCAAACTGCTGAACATATTTTCAGGTTTATCATGTGCATACTGAGTTAAGAAAGACGCACTGTTTAGGAAACTTAAAAGAAACTTATTTTTTTTTAAACTGTTGGGTTAATCACCAAATCTCACCTGACAGTATAATCATCATAAATGCAACTGTAAGCACAAGAAGAAGAAAATAGGGAACAGTCTGAGATACAAATTGATTAGACAGTATGAGGCAACAGCCATAAAAATTTTATGAGTAAAGCATTAAAGAGTAAATAAATAAATAAAAAAGAATTACACTCACAAGTTTTTCTCCTGAAAGAACTTCCAACAGTGATAAAAGCACTGTCCCATCTTTCACATCTTCAAAGAGATTCTCAACTTTGACTGGGGGGTGTCTCTGTAAAGATTATGATGATCTTGATAGCAATGATGATTGTGGTGGTGGTGGTGCAAATGATGGTGGCACTGAGGGTAATGGTGAGAAGGATGGAGAAGGAGGTGGTAATAATGGTGAAATTATACTTTAGATGCATATACCAACAAGGCATGCAATCACATCAAGAAGATGGGTTTAACTGCATGTTGAACATCTGTCAGCACAAACACTGCAAATAACAAAGTATAAAAGTGTGCACTCAGAGCTAACACAGGAATAATGAAGTCCACTTCAAACTGTATGTTGGTTGTGTATCCTTTACAGGACGTTGCAGAACCAACCCTAACAGCCCCTGGCTGTTGTGTGGTTTTTCTAGGCAAATTTACGTCCAGTAGTTTGCCATTGCTTACTGGACGGTCGGCTTTCTTGATACCACTGTTGAAACCAACGCAAGGCGCATGGCCTGCAGCTGGGATCGAACCCGGCATCCCAGCATTACGAAGCGTTCGCATCGACTTAGCCACAGAGCCGACTACTTCAAACTGTAGAGCTGGATAAAACTGGGAAAGTGAAAATACTAAACTACAAATGGAATACTAAAGTGATAATTCAAGAAGAGATAAGTCTCTCCTCTTGACTGGAGTCTGAGGTTCTCACCACTTTGTCACACATCTCTTCCTCCATTCCATTCTATCCTGCGCAATCACTTCAAAATCATGAGCACAGTATGATCCAATTATAATCCTGAGGGTTCAACTGGATTTTGTTTATGTGAAAATTATTACTTGTATTATTTCTAAAAACACTGTATTCAACTAACATGAATCTGTGATGGAATTAGAATTCCCATTCTTCTGTTGCCTCCACATAATGTTTCATTAACTGGCAAACTGCTAATGATTCATTTTTATATACAGTATAAGGACTGGAACTATACAGCCTTAAAAACCCTCTTCCTCACCTCAACTGACAAAGAAAGATTGCACAGAAAATTCTTCACCTCACACTGTGAAATGCTGCCTTTGCCAGAGCATTTCTACATTGAATTTTTTTTAATACATTCTTTTTCAGAAATCAAAAATAGTTGTAATACAATGGATCCCATCCTATTGCAACATACCTGGAAATGAAGAGGCTGTGCAAATGGCAAAGAAAGGTGGAATGGAAGACTACCCCTGCCTGGTATAGACATAACATATGATGAGGCTAAGAGGTTTATAAGAAGTACTTAATATTACCAAGTTAGATTCTGTACATCTAGGCCACAAGAAGGATGGTGCATACTACCAGCTTGACCAAGGAGAAGAATTAGTGATCTTTAGACTGCACAGGACAAAATAGGCTGAAAAATGACTTGTTCAATAAGTTTAAGATTGAACACAATGATGATTTTAACTGTAGAAATGGAAAAATGACTGCTACAACACTTGCTTCAAGCGTGCCCAACACGCAGAACACAGAAAATTATTCTGGCTCACACCTGCTCCTTCTGGGCACAAACGATGAAGTGGGCAAACAAATTAATCTGACCCATCTGTCTGTATACTGCCACACTGAATGCCCCTAGGCATCTCTGTGGGTAATGTCATATAAAACTAGAGTGGACACAGAAGTCTACTGCAAAAAAAAATATCTAACATGCATAAGAAGCAAAGCACTCATTTTGTGTAGGTAATCAAAATTCCAGGTTTGCAGGCTGCCTCCTGCTGGCTTCTAAACACATAGCCAGTGACGAATGAGAAGCTCAGTATAAGGGAGCAGGACATGGTGAGTTCTTGAGTGAGTCTAGCACTAGAGCACCATGTATTGGCTCTGAATTCATGGAAGCCTCCTTGGATGACAGGAAATGCTCATGTTCTGCCCCTACCTTTTCTTGATGGCTGACCAGCATCATGTGGCTGCTACTGACTGGCCTGATGGTGGAAACCACCTAGGAACTAGGAAACGAAGATTACTAAACAAAAATGAGACTGTAATATCCCATGCAACTAGCTGGGAAATTTAGCCTGCAGAAGTCAGATGTGTCAGTTGAAAGGAGCATATTTTACAGCCATGCTGTAGATACACAAAACAAATTTGCATCTTCTGATAATGCAGAAGAAGAAGATACATTCTTACATCTGCTGTTGTCAGGGTACCCAAGTACTTAAACATATCAGCTTGGGGTTTATGTGGTTAAAGACTCAACATAACATCCTTCAGGACAAGCCCACATTAGCTCCGTCTCCCTACTCAACAGCCAGCAAAGAGTCTCAATACTGATGGCACCCATTGTCATCTGGTTAACTATTTGTCTTGCATTTCCCCTGATTCGCGAGTGCAATCAAAGTTTGTAGACACTCCTACTGCATTGTTCTCTCCAGATACAGGTTTCAATTGCTTTCCATTTTACTAGTTATCTCATCTCATGTGATCACGTCTTCCTTGTGCATTTGCAATGGCCCCTAACAAATGGCCCCATGGTCAACCTATCCCCAGGCTCATTCCCAAACACACTTACATGGCCCGTGCAAAATATCCATCTGATTCTAATCACCTGCGACTTTCATCCCCTGTGACCCTCATCACATGATTCCAACTTTCTGAGCATGTTTAGTAAATTCGATACAATGACGTGTGGCTGAGATTTTTTTCCACTTTCTCCACCCATCACAACACAGCAGTTACTGCTTCAATCTCAATTATCATGCTGATTGTCATAATGGTGTATGCCAAGCTCTCCTCATTTTTTAAGTATTGACTTGAATTCCCATTAATAAAAATAAATTGCTTAGTAGCAATTTAGTTAGTTTTGATACAAATGTTACTTACCTGACATAAATATGTATTCATCCAATTTGTAAATGTTTTCTTCTGCACTCGCTCTTGTTCATCTATAAATTATGGAAAGTGAACATTTTAACTATTGATCCTCTAAACACATTATTGAGTTTCAGTCTCCAGATCTTTCTAAGATTTTACTTTTTATAAACAAATCAACAAATGTAGAAGACTGTCAGCCTTTAATGATACTTAATGTTGCATGTGATTGTAATTCCCATAGTACACAAAACCCCAATCAGCATGAATAACTTATACCACAACACAGCAAACAACTAAAACTGCAGGCACTGCAGAATCAGAAATCCAACAATTGAATCATTGCAATTCCAACCCTGGTGATGTGATTATCTATCTATACAGATAGCTCTTGATGTGCAATGAGAATAATCTTTCATTATACTAACTAACTTAACTTACATTTGGCTATGTGTTGGAAGGCAGAAAAAAATGCATGGGGTTATCACTTAGTGCAACAATAGTTTAAAAATGGAGGTGCAGGCAGTCACAAAAACTCTATAATTTTCATAAATGTTCATCATTACAAACAGAAATTGAGCGTCCAGGTCTAGTTGCATTAGTAATCATTTCTACACCACTTTTGAATCGTGAATATCACCAGAAAATATGTGCACCAGATAAACAATTATACAAATAAACTTGTCGCATCAATTCAACTGTCTCAGTGGTGTTTTTTCTGAGTTTTAAACATAATTTAATGTTAGCGTAACAATGTACATCTAACTAGATCAATAAAATGGCGGCTTGTTTCTCGTCTACTTTTTAGGCCATGATGCAAAGTTGCCAGATCATTGAAGAAAGTTGCCTTTTTGGATTCCATGCTTTGCTTCATAGATGACACCTTTGTTTTGGCAGTAATAAAATCAGTCTCATTACCTAATTGTCGGACCTTGTAGAATATTTAAAAGACAAAAATACTAAATTTGCAATGTCTTTAAGCACTAAATTATCTTTTTTATGACCACCAAAGTTTTTACAGCTTTAGAAGTTTAAATTTAGTGTAAAGTGTAGATTGATGAGAATTTAATGAAGAAAGTGACAAAATATACTCTTTTCTAGGCTGAAATTGTTACCGTCAGGCTTTGGGTCAGGCTAATCTAAAATGTGTAAATCTAAAAAAACTAAAGTATATTTCAGATCCAACATGCAAACAAGACAAGAGACCAAGCAAGACAATGTATCCAATTTTATAAGAAAGAGCAGCTGAACTACATCGGCCATGCACTCAAAATGGATAAGACAAGAACTCCGGATCAAGCCTTCCTATGGATACCTGAATGGAAAAGAAAATAGGGAAGACCAAGAGAGACTCTACATAGTACCATCATCAGGGAAGGCTCAACTATAGTCCTAACAAACATCCAAGACCTAAAGCAGGTGGCAACGAACCACCAGACATGGAGAGCTATGACAACTGCCCTGTATGCTACCCGAGGCCCAAGAGGATAAAAACTAAGTAACTAAATAATCTTAAATGTACTTCCTGTAAAGTATGGATATTCAACTGGTGGTCTGTGCGCCAGATCTGTTCCACTGAGGTCTAGCAAGTGACCCGCGGATCATTGCCAGTTGTACTGAATTAATGGTCTTTCTATGATAGGATTCGGGCCACCTGTAACGATCACTAGTTTCACAACTTTGGCCCCTAACTCTTTGAGTCCCAAGGAACGCGTCACGCGCTGATTTGTTACTACCTAGCGGCCCAAACAGCGCATGATGTGTGATGGTTTTTAATTTACCACTTATCGGTAATTACACGCGAACCGCTCAATTTAAACTTTCTTTCCGGTTCTCAAGTGTGTAGTGAACACACGTGGAGTGCATTCGTTTGGATCTGGTGAGTTTTTAACGCTTTAAATCGATATTTGTGTGGTCTACTACGTTACCAAACAATTGTCTAAAAACAATATGTCTGATCAGTCATCATCTTCACACCCATCAAAGCGATTTACTGCTTTAGAATCATTAAATTTGATAAAACAGTGGATCGATTAAAGTAATGTGGAGTTGGATAATGATAGTAGCGACGTGAAATTTCCCCAAACCGTTGACGAGTCAAGTTTTGATGAGGATGTGTGCGTAATTTACCTCCTGCTAAGAGGACAAAACTGACTAATTCTACCATGGCAACACAAGAGAAGCACCTCGTAATGCGAAACCAGCTAGTCCAAATGTCAGCGCTTCTAGTACTACTATCCATATCGTCTAAAACCATAGATTTATATCTATGAACAGGTTGACATGTTTACAGTGCCTTTACAGATTTTTCTATGTGAGGAATTGAATTGTTTTTAGAAAAGTCACTGTTTGTGCCACTGGAGAATATATTTTTACGTGTTATGGTAGTGTTATTCAAATTGCTATGGAACAACAACTATTGCACATTTTACTTAAATATTGGCTGTGCTTACTTATAAGTGGTGTACCATCCTTTGTGATGCATTTTGGGTATACTATATCAAGAATTTTGGGATCAGCTTCTGGGTAAGTGGAAAAAACTTGTTCATAATTTGCTCACCTCTCAAACTAAGTCACTGTTTTCTCTACTAAATGCTAACTAACAGTATAATTGTTTGTTGTAGCAGTAAGCTAACATTAATCCTTATCCATTTATGTTTAATTTTATGTATGATATGTGTATGTTGGACATCAGCTGCAGTTGTGTGGTTTGTTTTAAAGTGCTGAATTTGTTAAAAGTCAAAATCAAATTACCCCCCCTTGGGCCTGTGATGCAAAACCCCCTGGGACTCAAAGAGTTAAGTACACTTAGTTTAATAGCCCTGCTGTCATCATCAACATCAATTTCTACTTCTGACATTAAGTGATGTGGGGAGGAATAGTTTGCGATCCAAAGCTTGATGTGCAGCAATGGCTATTGTCATTCCACTGGTTCTTTATTTCCGAGTCCGCTAACATTCTAAGTACCGAACATTTCATGTTTGTTTTTGGCTGTAGCTGTTGTTCTTCACTTTTTCAATGTGTTATGTGTGTTTCCAGTCTTTACAGCGCTGACATAATCATGCTTTTCCTTTAATTTCCTCCAAAATTCTCAAGCAATATCAGTTGCTGTAAAGCATACCAAAGATGGCAGAGTTAATTGTCACTCAGAAAATAAATATTATACTGAAATGACATAACGATTTAATAATATATGATAGCAACATTTTAAATATAAAATGTACATAATCTATACTTACTTTGTAGATTTTGAATAGTTTGCTGGATGCCTACATCAGATGTCTTGCTAAATGCAAAACCTTCAGCACGAGGAGAAGAAGCTACACTGGCTTCATCAGTTGATGAGAAGGGAACACGCCTGTCTGACATGCTTTCTAAATATGTTTTCCACCATACAATTCTGATTATACAAATTCAAGTTTAATTGTGTTGATATATATTGGACACTTTTACAGGAAAATGTTAACTATAGATGTTATAGTGTATTATACAAAGCTTTTCTTTGAAATTAACAAATTTTACATTATTCTTTAAGTCACCATACCATGTTTATGTAAATATTCTGGGGTGAAAATATCAACTTAATCATTGTTACCATTTTGCATTGTACAGTTACAAAATATTATTATCTTGCATACCTTAGATTTAATGTTTAAGGCAAAGATTCACTGAAACTTTCTGAAAGAGTCTGTTTAACTGTTACCTTACTTACCATTCATGGCAAGTTTAAAAATATTATTTTTTACATTGCTAGTGTGATATGTTATTTCACTCACTTATAATTATCAAGGAACTCCGTCTGGTAAAACGCATAATTGAAATGCATAGCTTAACAACTTTAATAGTGCTATCTGTTAGCCTATTTTCTAAAATATGGTCAGTTTAGAACATTCCAGCATAACATTACATTATCACTATCAGATGTATTTATTTTTAAAGTAATGCTTGAATAAGCACATTGTAATTATATAGATTACAAGGTTTCCTTAGTTTTGTCAGGAGACGCGGAAGCTGCTGCTCGTGGGTCCTAGCCATCTAGTTTAGCCCCAATCCACGCCGCTCATGCGGCGTGGGGGACTCATGGCGGTGGCGGCAGTCGGTGGAAAACCGCAGAAGAACCGCAAATTAAGTCGCCGCAAGTGCGCAATTGACACGTGACTGTGGCTCGAAAGGATATTTTTGCGGCCGCCATCTTTACCGACTGTTATTTGGAGGATAGCCATAAGTTCTATCTCAATATACAAAATTTCCCTAAACTCCTAATAATTATAGTAATAGGCCTTATGGGCTCTCCTTTGAATCACCTCCCAAAATGGGGGCATTAATGTGATGGCGTTCAAAAGAGAGCTAAATTGGCCAATTTCATGTCATTAAATATCCAAAAATATCCGAATGCGGGTCAGTTCTATTAAAAATATATGTGCCGGCTCCGGATAACGCAACAAATGCTTTGACAGGGTCTCGGCGATATGTTACTTGCCGACCTGCTTCTGCGAATGTGCCTCACCACCGAGTGTATCCCCCGCGCAGGGGCGCGGATGGGGACTAAACTAGATGGCTGGGACTCACGAGCGGCAGCTACCACATCTCCTGCAACTTCCTCCAATTACTTTACTCGTGAGTCCCAGGCATGCCGCCATTTTGGGGGTTGATTCAAAGTAGAGCCTACTTATGGAATAATGCTATTATGTGAGTTTATTCGCAGAGGAATTAACCAGTGTCTATGTGCACGGTTGGCAAAGATATTCCACCAGAAAACAAGCTAAAATTCTAGTGCCCGTACAGTACTTAGTGCCAGGTACATTACAATATAATGATTACATACACTCACTGCGCTAAGCCCTTAGCAAAAAGTTGAACTTCAACTTGAACTTCAAAGCCTGGTGATAAATTATAATATTCTTTATTACATTCTAAAATGGTTAAATATAATTATTAAATAGGAAGAAGCAAAAACACCACGTGATAAATGTTTGGCGTATCTGACTATATTATAATCCTAAAAATAAGCAAATTATTGTTGAAACATCTGAGGCAGCTCCCAAAAGACTCGCGGGTCCAGGCCTGTTGCCGTAGACGCCAAAACAGCAACTGCCTGCACGCATGCGCATAACATAGCCATATATTAGGGAATCTAACAGGGTTGCTGTCTGCTAATAATGTGGGTTTTCTAAGACTTGCGCCCGGGGGATTTCTCATCCGAACAGTGGCAATTGGATTGGCTTTTTACCCCACCAGGACATCACACAAGCGATAAACACCCGATGACACAAAGTGCCACCATGCGGATGAGGATCACCGTGGAGAGGTCCCAGAAACCGCGTTCAGACATTTGGCCATAATGATGACCTGCCTATATTGCGGCCCTGGCAGAAGCCAGAGTGGGGCTTCAAATAACAAAAAATAACGTCCTAAGAAGGACGTAAGGTATTAACAGTGGCCATTTGCGTCACTAGGTGTTAATCGCTTGTTGTGCACTGGAGTTAATGGTTACTCACTCGAACATAGTGATATATTTACAAGTAAATATTTTTTTTTTTTTTTATCGGCTCAAATCTACAAAAATTACCTAACAAAAAAATACATTGTCAAACAAAACTACTTCAATAGTGAGTGTATCGACTCCTTCCCAACATATTTGCAATTTTTTTTGTTGGGGGGGGGGGGGTATAAATATAACCTAAAGATTGTTAGGGGTTTACGGGACTTGTGTCACCGGGTGTTGGTCACTGGTTGTGCGGTCCTGGCGGGGTTGAATGGCAGTCAGCCCCCAGCCAAGACTACTTGCAGACGTTTTATAGAGCCAGAAAGAAAAAGAAAAAAAAACTTGCAACGCGCAGTCAGACCGAAGATGCGTTTGTTTATTTGTTTAACAAGCTTAAGGCTGAGAGACAATCACATATGTGGTCCGTCCCCATCTTCAACAGCAAGCGAAGAGTTCCAGCTCCGATGGTGCTTGTAGCAGTCTTATAGTGTGTCCGCCCTACACTTCCTGAGTGTGGCGTGTCTTGACAACATCTAGCTTGTCATGCATCAGTTTACCACCACAATATGTGTATGCAGCGGGTTCTCAAGCCAACAAAAAGATCACAGTAGCTGCCTCTATCTCCATTCTCAAACTGTATGTTGTAATATCATATGCCATGCTTTGTTCGTCTATGTTCGTCCATTCGCTTTATTGTGAACCCCCATAACTTCTTCTGTCTTTCAACGCAGAGTCATCGGTATAGATAATCACATCATCTCGGCGGATGTTTGACACATATCAGTTGTTGAAATTCTTATTCTCCAGCGCCACCAGACCAGTCCATACACTCTACACAAGTCTGACTGCTAGGCCACTGTGACCCATTTATCTCCTCGCCAAATTTTGTCAACCATGCACACTAATTGTGTTTTCTGCTGGCGCCATACACGACCTTCCTCATTTAATCCAATGACCCTTGGCTTTATCTAGTGTAGTCGGATGGCCGATTCCGGTCATGATTCATGACGCCCGGGGACAGAAGCACCCACCCAGTGGAAACTGCATGCAAATGGGCATAGCAGCGTGGTTTTATGCGATCGAGCAACGGTAGGCTGATTGATTTTATGGCGGTAGTATGTCTATGGTTAGACATATATTTCCGTCGTAGTTAAATCTGATTTTGTCTCCAGTAGTTAAACTATGTGAATAGAGATATCAGTGTGTATCATCGCTCGGAGATATTTGATTCTGCAAGCGAATTTTCATCCTTGCTAGATGAGGTGCTTAGCATATGTGTGAACACGATGTTTGTTGCTAATATGCTGTTATTTGTGATGCATCGTTAGTTTTGTGTTCAGTGAAATAAATAGATGGTGAATGTTATAATTATAGTTCCAGCTGTTTGATTCAGATTAGGACTTGTGGTTGGTGTACCTAGTTTTACGGTTACTGAGGTCTAGACTATATTCAGAATATATCCTGTCGGGGTAAGACAATATGGTCTTAGCGCCCGCCAAACTAACTTTTTCTCTTTCTTTTTTTTTTTTTTTTTTGTTACCGAGGCAGCTCAAGTGTGGGTTTGCTTCAACTAGCCATGACATCTTTGGAGCTCTTGTAGGTTTGGAGTAGAGACAGATTCAAAGAGTAGATTTTCACATAATTTAACTGAAGCCGTTACACGCGCTTTAATTATAAATGAGGTCATTACGTGCGCCCTAATTATAATTGAAGCCGTTACGTTCTCTTTTATTAAAGGCGAAGCCGTTATGTACGCTTTAATTATAATTGATGTCATTACGTGCTTTTAAATTATAACTGAAGCTGTTACGTGCGCTTTAATTTTAACTGAAGCCGTTATGCGAGCTTTAATTATAAATGAAGCCGGTACGCGAACTTTAATTATAACTAGAGCCATTAGACACCCATTAATTATAACTGACGCCGTTACGTACGCTATAACTGAAGCAGTTAAGTGCGTTTTAATTCTAAATTAAGCCGTAACGTGCTCTTTAATTCCAAATGAAGCCGTTACGTGATCCTTAATTATAACTGAAACCGTTGTGTGCGCTTTAATTATAAGTGAAGCCGTTAGGTGTACTTTAATAATAACTGAAGCTGTTATGCGCGCTGTAATTATAACTGAAGCCTTTACACGCACATTAATTATAACTTAAGCCGTTATATTGCCCTTTAATTATAACTGAAACCTTTGCGTACTCTTAAATTTTAACTGAAGCCGTTACGTTCTCTTTAATTATAAGTGAAGCTGTTACGTGCGCTTTAATTATAACTGAAGCAGTTACGTGTACTTTAATTATAACTGAAGCCGTTGCGTGCTCTTTAATTATACATGAAGCCGTTACATGCTCTTTAATAATAACTGAAGCTGTTAAATCCGCTTTAATTATAAATGAGGCCATTTAGTGCTATTTGATTACAAAAAAAAAAGTTGTTTTGTGCGCTTTAATTAAAACTGAAGCCGTTACGTGCTCTTAAATTTTAACTGAAGCTATTATGTGCTCTTTAATTTTAAATGAAGCTGTTACGTGCGCCATAATTATAACTGAAGCCATTAAGAGTGCTTTAATTAAAACTGAAGCCCTTATCTGCGCATTAATTATAACAGAAGCCGTTACGTGCGCTTTAATTATAACTAAAAACGTGACGTGCTCCTTAATTATAAGTGCAGTCGTCACCTGTGCTTTAATTATAACTGAAGCCGTTACACGCTCGTTAATTGTATCTGAAACCGTTACGTGCGCATTAATTAAAACTGAAGTCGTTACGTGGGCTTTAATTCAAACTGAAGCCGTTGTGTGCACTTTAATTATAACTGAAGCCATTACGCTCGCTTTAATTATAACCGACGCTGTTACGTGCTCCTAAATTATAACTGAATTCGTTACACACGCTTTAAATAATACTGAGGCCTTTATGTGTGCTTTAATTATAACTGAAGCCGTTACGTGCTCTTTAATCACAACTGAAGCTATTAATTGCGCTTTAATTATAGCTGATCGCACTTCTAATCCCACACCTACTGCGGCTTCCATATGTTGTCCGAACTGCTCAAGAACTTTCCTGGCTCATATTGGACTAATCAGCAATCTTCGTACTCATAATCATTGATCATTACTAAGTTGGATGAAAGTGGTCTTCATCACTCGTGATGGACGAACAACAATTATAACTGAAGCCGTTACGTGTGCTTTAATTATAACTGAAGCTGTTAAGTGCACTTTAATTATAACTGGAGCCGTTACGTGCGCTCTAATTATAACTGAAGCCGTTACGCGTGCTTTAAAAGAATGGCGTCGGTCAAGCAGAAGCACTGGGTGAAAAAGGGGGTGGAGGAGAAGGGTGTTGGCTGGGGCTCAGGGCGGTCAAACAGCATCAACGGATGGAAGCGATCATGTCTCTTCAGTGTCTGATGTTGGTTGTTAGCTGATAAGATCTGTTAGGCTGTGATACAGGTGGTCATTATCCACATGCATGACGGAGACGGCGAGGTCCACGGAAACTCTTAAACATATGGTGCTATGACTTTTTACAGAGTAAAAAAGGAAAAATTATGACAAAGGTGAGGGTGTCATGTCACAGTATAAGATGCCGACGGCTCAATGAAGGCGGTGGTATAGGGTGAGGTCAAGTGGCGTGTCGACTAGCTACATGAGGGGCATAGTGTTAGATGACGGTGGATCACTAAGAGGTCAAGTTGTTATGTCAACTAGTTTCATTAGAGGTTTTAGAGGGTCTTGATTTATCATGGCATAAGGTGCTATGACTTTGTAGATTGTAAAAATCAAAAATTATGAAAAAAGGGAGGGTTTCATGTCGTAAGATTAGGTGAAGAACACACGCCATGTGTTTGTAGTTAGATGTGGGATGTTAGGGCCCCTGTGACAAAAAAAAAATGCCAGACTTTTTATTAACAAAAAAGGAACAATTAGATTAAATGGGGTTGATGTTATGTCGCAATGTTAGATGAGGATGATCAGTGAGAGGGTCGAATTGTCGTTTGGACTAATTATATGCGGAATTGTAACAAATCGGACCTTAAGTTACTCTGTGTATGGCACACATTTTTCACTGGTTGTTCCTGCAAGACCGTGTCCATCTAAGGGGGCATGCTACTGGTGTCAATAAGCCTGGCTAACAATACGTTGTTTTCACTCTGATAGTCTCGTTTTTTCGGTATATTCCCTGCCGTCCCACACACACAATTTATAGGAATTAGATTGAGAATTAAACACACACACACACACACACACACACACACACACACACATATATATATATATATATATATATATATATATATATATATATATATATATATATATATATATTTACACACAATATGACAATATAAAAAATAAAGTACAAGAGAAACTACTTATATTTTTTTAGCTGCAATATGTTTCATAATGTAGTCACATAATCCTCCGTAAATTTAAATTACTGAGTGAACATAGCCAGTTTTCAATTCTTGGATGATTTATCTAGACATGATGTATCGTTGCGGACTTTCCTATAGTTATTTAGAAAAACATTGCCAGAGGTGGCAGCGCTTTGCAATGTTTTCTTTAAAACAACCCTCACTACCGACACCATCTACATCATTGAAATATACGTGTGAACTGCTTGAAAAAAAAAAAAAATATGCATAAGCAATTTTTTTGTGATGTTTGCAGGATAGAAATGTTGCACTTTATGTTTTTATATTTCAAGGCAAGAATTTTTGGAACATCTTATGCAATTTATCTCTGTCATTGAAGGTTAGAAAAATAATTCTTGCTTGCTATATACATCAAGTTTTAACATATGGCTGTGAGTCCTGGACAATCGGTAGGCAGGCCAAACAATTTCTTGAGGCCTCAGAGATGTGGTTTTACAGAAGAATGCTTAAAATATCTTGGACAGCCCAAAGGAGCTACTAAAGGTTTTGAAAAAGGTGGTAGCCCAAAGATACCTTATCACAGACATCAGAAGGAGGCATTCATCATTTTTCGGCCATGTTATGAGAAGAGGGAATATGGAACATGTTGTGACCACTGGAAAGATCTGTGGAAGGAGGGATAGAGGAAAACAACGAGAGAAGATTCTTGACAGTCTTGTTACACGGCACGGAGGTGTGTCAGCACACGAACTGATATATGCTGCAGTAGATAGCAGATTGTGGAGAGGCGTGATCGCACAGGCCAGTCGGCAAGTCACATGATGAGGATGATGATGGGTGTGATTCTTGAACTTTCACAATCATTTAGGAAGATAATGTGAGCTTGTAGCTTAAATTGTATAGAAACATTCTTACAATACCAAGGACAAATGCGTGGGGGTGGGTCCATTGTCCTTTTATGTAAAACAAAACAAAAAACTCGACAACGTTCAACCTACTGCGAACAGTGTCGGTTATAATTGTGGTCTGGTTTCTTTTTGCCAGTTTATGTTGGCTAAGAAATGTAAATTGCACCAAAACTAAAGAAAACTGCCTCATAAACAACATCTAGTCTCGGAATCTGAAATACTTTAATTATTTCATACGTCACCGTAGATGGAGAGGACAGGGGCGTAGGTCATGGTATCAGATAAAAGGGATATGTTCCCACTGATAGGAGGATGAGCACATGCCATAAAAGACATGTTCGGCAGGAAAGTGCATGAAGTGTGCGAGCTGGCGGGGGGCCGAGTTTCAAAGACCTAAAGTTCCACAGTTGGAATAAGAATCCCAGGCGCACATGTCCCAGAACTCCCGCTCCACCGTTAGATTATATGAAGGTCCTTGACGACAGCCAGCTTGAGGACTTAAAATGACAAAGAATTTCGTATCGTATTAACACGGTTGCAGTCGAGTTTCTGTGTGTCGTTCAACCCCACGAGGGCCGTACAACGAGCGACCAACACCCGGTGACAAAAATGCCACTATTCAGATGAAGATCACTCGGGTGCAAATCCAAGTTCAACCGTTATATTAGGGTCCCCAACAACAGCAGCAGTACCCTTGAAACCACACTGCGTCCCAGTGTCGGATGCAATTTTGTTGTTGTTTCAAAGCCCCACCCTGGCATTTGCCAGAGGCCCTAATATAACTCAACTTGTGGGCTGAACGGGGTTTCTGGGACCTCTCCCCGGGCGACCTTATCCGCATGGTGGCACTTTGTGTCATCGGGTGTATATCGCTTGGTGGAGGTCCTTGTGGAATTGAATCTCACTCACTCACTCAGACGGAAGGGGGGGGGGGAAAGGGGGGTGGGGGGTTGAAATAACAAAACGTTGCATCTCGTACTGGGACGGCGTATCGTAATCAAGTTTCTTTCAAAAAGGCCGTGAAAGGAGTGTGCTCTGTTAAGGTCCTACTGAGTGAGTGACCATTTTAGCGATGGGGGTTAATCATTCAGAATGCAGTCACTGTGAAAGCAATTACAAAATCTGCAGGTAAGTCTACCTATTTCAAAACTTGAGGAACTTTTACTGTTGTGCACTTCGAACATCAATTTCAGTTTTCTTAAGCAGTCTTACCGCCAGATTGACGGTGTGGCCATGGGAAGCCCTCTAGGCCCTATTCTAGCGGACACCTTTATGGCACACCTGGAGGAACAGATGTCTTTGGATATTGATAGTTTAGTATTTTACCGACGTACTGACATACTTATCATCGCCACAAACAAACAACAGGCAGAGTCGTTTCACACCAAAATGAACCAAATGCACAAAAATATCACTGTGTCCCTACAACATAAAAGTAGCAACACTTTGGCCTTTTTATACATTTTAATTAGACGTAGAGATGATGGTACTATTGAAAGGTCTGTTTATTGTAAAGACACTTGGACAGGCCAGTACATCCATTTCAACAGTTTTGCACCTTTGAAATACAAACGTGGTCTAGTGAGGACATTATTCCACCGTGCTAGGAAGATTTGTTCCATCGACACGCTACAAGCTGAGTTTGAAAAGATTAAACAAACACTGCTTTCTAATGGATATCCAGGTGGTTTTATCAAGTGCCATTGCCAGCCGCCTAAACCAGTTACCTTAGAAATGTCGGTGCCAAAAAAAAAAAAAAAACTAGCCTATATACATCTAACGTTTCAGGGAGACGACGTCATGCAACTTATATATGACCGACTCAAAACAGCAGTCGGTCAAACCTTTTACGCAGCCATGCCTGCTATGAGATTTGAAACCACCAGGATTCCTACACCACCAGTAAAATAACCAGTGTCGACGTATGCCAGATCTAACTGTATATACCAATTTAAATGCACCTGTAACGCTGCATATGTGGGCAAAACTGATCGACGACTGGAGCAAAGGGTTGCTGAATATATTCCACTATAGATGGTAAAAGCAATGCGGAACACTAACACCTCAAAAACAACGAATCAGGTGACCGGTCGAAATAATCCATCATCAGCAATTGCGTGCCATATTCTAAATTCGGGACACATCATTAACAGGGATGATGCATTTCGAATTATTTACAATTCGGCCAACCGTAGATTACTTCGATACGCGAAAGCTTCCGCGATTGGCAGATTGAAACCGGATCTATGTAGGCAAAAAGAAATGGTCGTTGCCCTACGCTTACCTTGGTGAAACAGTTTGAAATGTACTCGAATTTGTGTTTCAGTTTCTAGGATTCAGCTATTTGCTTCATTTTAATTAATTGTTACTGTAGTATGCACCTGACGAGATACAGCGAAATATGCCAGGCAATAAATTGTGCAGTCTATTGTTTGTGTCTTCTTTGATCTTTGTTAAAATTACAAAAGAAGAGAAAAAGCTGCTAGAAACTCTTTAGACCATTAAATCTCTGGCTTTCTTTCAAACACACACACACACACACACACACACACACACACACATATATATATATATATATATATATATATATATATATATATATGTGTGTGTGTGTGTGTGTGTGTGTGTGTGTGTTTTTTTTTTTTTTTAACCAGTCAAAAATAAGGTTAGCACACAATTTTTTATGTCAGAAATGTGCAAATGTGTCTAACATCCTTGAATGTTATGCGATTTTAATCATATTTTGATGTTATAATGACATTTAAGTAGTTTAGATTTATTCTGCACTCATTTATCTTTAATTTGATATATTATAAGTCCTGATACAGCCAATACTTTTTCTCCAGAAAGGTTTTAGCTTTGTCATGTTGCACTAAAAAAATTTAACTTAAAATTAATGCTGTCCAAACCCCAGAAACAATTCCGTCCAGACCACTAGTGTAGCACCAATCATTTGTTTCTTGTAGAATAGGTAGTCACGTCTACCCACAACCCTCTGTCTCGTGTACTTTCAATCACTTATGGCACAGATGATGTTCCTTGCCATAATTTGTAACTGTCCAAAATCTTCTCCTTCAACCCCCCTCTACCTCTCCTCTAACTTACCTACTGTCACGATGCACTCTAGTTTTCTTCTTACGACATAACCGAAGAGTGTAGATTGTCTCCTTCTGATGTGGGCGATCAGTTCATCATCATGAATCAGTTTCTTTCAAGACATCTTCATTGCTCTTTTTATCTGTCTGAGGTACTCCCATCATCATCATGTAGTAGATCCTTTGCAGAATGTCGCTCTCATCACGGACTGCCTGACAGAAACTCGGTCTCTCGCCAGCTCTCCCGCTTCATGCACTTTCATACTCAAGGAGTCACTTATATCCTGTGCACATCTTCTTGTCGGTCGGCCCCTGATCATTCGTCTAAAAAGCCACATACGCGAACCTTCTGAATAATATTTCACTAATCTACCAGCTGTCCTTGATTCAGTTCCGTATATCAGGATAGGATTTATAATGCTTTTACGTATTCTCCTTCTTACCTAATTGACCCCCCCCCCCCCCCCCCCCCCCAAAAAAAAAAAAAAAAGATTTTCACAACATTTTTCATTTTGTAAAAATGTTGTACTTTGATGATGCATTTCGGAAGGCTTTTTTTCTTTTTAATTACAATTACATCGGATTTTTTTTTCTTTCTGCTGTTCAAACAAAGCCCCTTGATTTGATTTTCATTTACAATTATGTCTATCTTTTCTTGCAGTCGTATTTCATTTTCAGCGATCAAACCTGTATCATCATTATCATATCGCAAGTTGTTAATAATATGCTGACCATCCGATATTCCTGGCATACCATGTATGGATCTAGCCCTTTCGCTGCTATGGAACTCGTCTGCCCGATAGACTGCAGTGTTTTCTGTGCCCTCCCTGCTAAGGACGAGATAATTCGTTCTTTTCTTACAGAGTGCTAAGAACCGTAATCCTCGGGGGTAAGATGGCCATATACATAACCCAATCTGATCAGACTGACCGATTTACATACAATTAAAACCCTTATCACATGCGTTTAAGTCTATTTAGATGCGTTCCACATTATCCTGTTGCTTTGTTACCATAGAAGCATGGTCGGTGAACGGAATATTTTTTTTCCCTGAAATATATTTCTGGTTTTGAGCTAGTCCACGTTGTTCGTTTTTTTAAATACAAAATAAAAAGAAAATTTGTTAATTAAAGTTAATGAAGAATTAATCGAGTTTTTTTTTTTTTTTTTCAAGAAGTAACAGTAAGGATCACTTTGAAACGTGTGAGTTATATGAGCTGGCTTATCTTCGTGGCACGCCGGCGGACACGTGTACTTCTGGCCAGGGCTGCCAATGGGATTTTTGTGAAAAACCCAACTAAGCTAAACAAAAACTCAAGCAATACATTAGGCCAAGAAGATAAGGAAAAAAAAACCTAGATTGTTGAAAAGTACAAATTTTATAGTAACGAAACGAAACAGTTACACACTTTTATATAAGATATATATGTTTTTAAACCTAGATTTAAAAATGTGAACCCAAGGTGTCAAATGAAACCCCAGATCTGGGGGTAAAACCTAAGCATTGGCAGCCCTGCTTCTGGTCGTGAGCAAGACTGACCATATGACCCAGCTATCTACATCGACTTGATTTGAAATGAATCCTCTATAATCAAAATGAAGATATGATCACGTCACTGCCTTATCTAATAATGCCTAACAACTAAATCACGATACATTTTGGCGGAGTCCCCTCGATAATAGGTTACTTGAAGCGTTTCCATGTTGCATTGTGTGACAATATAATATGCTTACAAACTTCTGTGTTCTGATTGTATTCGTATTACAAATCGACAAGCGGATATTGTAAAGTGCATATACAAGATTTTCATACTACTTTTCATACTTACTGCATTAGATTACAGCAATTTTAATTTTAATTCACAGGAGACAGTCATGTTGTGATGTGTGTGTCACTGTTTCTAGTCAGTAGTTCGGATTTTGGGGAACTGGCTGTTTATTACTTTTCTACTTTAAATGTAGAAATCTTACTTTTAGGGCAAATACAACAGTTTTCAGGTGCAAACTATCTTGTGTTGGAAGAAAACTATTGCTTTCATATTGACTGTGCATAAATGGTGCAACCACACTGTGGATAAACTGTGTCAAGATATTTCGGAGCTCTAGGTAAGTGGATGAAAATAATATTTTATTTACTAACTAAACTCTCACAGCAAGTCACTCTTTGCTTCTTTACTAATTATTGACTAACAGTATAATTATATGTTGTAGCAGTACACTAATAATATTAATCCTTAACCATTTGACTTATGCTTCACGAACACTGGCTGTAAACTCTTGCGGAAACTTCTGGCTGTTCATCCACTTCTTATGCATATTTGCAGTTGTACAGTCTGTGTTAATTTTTGTAAACTGGCTTTTGCTTTGCTTCGCAAACACTGGCTGCAAACTCTTGCGGAAACTTCTGGTTGTTCATCCACTTCTTATGCATATTTGCAGTTGTACGGTCTGTGTTAATTTTTGTAAACTGGCTTTTGCTTTGCTTCGCGAACACTGGCTGTAAACTCTTGGGGAAACTTCTGGTTGTTCATCCATTTAGCTTCAGTTAGTTTTACACTAGTATCCCCGCTTTACTTGAGAATGTTGAAAGTTTTAGACTTCGCACTGCTGAAAATGTATTTTAGTCTTCACATTATGGGACTTTGAGTTTTACTTGAAGACAGACTTCTACGTATTTTATTATTACCTCCAAATAATCTGGTCGAAAGTCGGAACCCCCCCCCCCCACCCAGCCGCCTCCCCCATCCCCCACCCCGAAGGAAATCAAATAACTAACAAATAGTGAAAAGGTTGATTGCCTACATTTTTTTGAAAGTAGCAGTCAAAGATAGATAGCAGAACATTTTGGGATCAGCTGAAACATATTTGGAGAGATTTTTTAAGAAAAACGGAGACGACAGCGGGAAATAATAAAACTTTATTTGAAGAGGTCAACGAAGACACAATAAGTTGCTTGAAACAAATAAAAGCAGTTAATACACAAATCTTCAAACCGATAATGCAAACAGTTGCTAAACAAAATTTCCTACAGGAATTGCAACAGAAGATTTCTAATTACCAAACGGTTGGCTCGTGAAATTTTTGCTAAACGTGGTCTCACAGAAATGAAGTTCTAGTAGAGAGTGTAGAAAATTTCATCAAAATCTCCCCTTGCTTTGATAGAGGTTTCAGAGACGACGATATCTTTAATGCAGAAGAATTGGGACTGGACGGCGAAGAGTTTTACTGTGTATCTCTCATCGCTCCTCAGACTGGCCACTAGTTTTTTGTATTTCTCGAGCTTATTGTCATGTAACTCACCACACAGGTATTCATAGTTTGGGTCTCAGTAAAATATTCTAGGATCTCTGCGCAGAATAACCCCTGTCTTTTCTTTACTTTCCTGTTTTTTGTTGTTTAGCGGGGAACTATTCAATTTTGTCCTAATCAGATTTTCTCCTTTATCAGTCTCTTCTTCTGTGTTTTTCCCACCTTCTTTTTCTTCCCGCTAGCACAAATGGCGCCCAAAGTGGGATTTCTATATTGCAGTTTTTGGATATTTGTATAGTTAGATGTTACAGAATTTAATTCACGAAGGAGTCCTAGTTAGGGTAATTAGAGTGATTCATGTTTTAAAATGGTTTTTGAATGGCACCCACGTGCGGTTTTTATTTAGACTTCGAATATGTGCGCTCACGGTTTTGGTTTCGTTATCGAAGACTTGGGCTGTGCTTATTTAGATATCACATCATCTTGTTCACGGACGAGTAGCGTTGTCGAGTGGTTTGCCAAGTCTAGTCGGCTCAGATTATCATGTTCATTCACATTTGGTTCAGAACTTGTGTAGGTGCGGTCTGTGTAGTTAATTTTGTGTGATTAGATGTTACTTAACGGTTTTGTTTTACTAGCAATGTTCTGTGTCTATTGTTGACTAGAAGTGGTTTTTGTCCATTATCCACGGAGTGGCTTGTTTACGTTTCGACCTAAACTTGGGGTCAGTTTATTTTGTATCTTGTCTTCGTATCAAAGTTTAACTGTAGGTCCGTTCGTTTATTAAGGAGCCTTGTGTGAAGTACACTGACCGCGTCAGTTACGCAATGAAGTTTAATAACATTGCTGCAACCAGTCGATACATGGTAGGCTTCAGCCGAGGTAATGTCCCTCTAATTTCACTGTAGGCTTCCCCAAACCCGAGGTAATTGTGGTGGAAATGTCACTCGGAAGCCAAGCGGTGTTGGCAGTGACGAGAAAATTGTCTCTCGATGGCTTAGCGGCCGAGACATTGGCAAAAGTGGTGACGTGTCTCTTGATAGCCAGACGGCCGAGACAAGAGTGCGATACGTCTCTCGATGGCCTTGCGGCCGAGACAATGTCAGTTTGTAGGCTTCCCCAAAGCCTAGGTAATTGTGGTGGAAATGTCACTCGGAGGTCACGCGGCGGTGACAGTGGTGAGAAGATTATCTCTCGATTGCTGAGCGGCTAAGACAATGGCAGTTTGTAGGCGTCCCCGAAGCCGAGGTAATGTCCGTTGTCCATTGTAGGCTCACCCAGAGCCGACGTAATGGCCGAATTTTTTTTTGTAGGCTTCCCCTAAGCCGAGATAATGTTTGATATGTCTTTGGATGGCCATGCGGCCAAGACAAGACTGGAGGCAGTTTAATGTAAGCCCCGCAGCTGAGGTAATGAACAGCTGAAAGAACTTATCTACGAAGAATCACTGAATGCCTGAGTGGAAATCCAACTGATCAAGAATCATTGTTTTCCCCTGCCTCTTTTTCTTTCTGCTAGCACATTGTACAGATGGGCTTCTTTGATGCGCGACTCACATGCAAGCTAAGTGTCACATATCACTCATGTCACGTGCCTGATTTAAGGATTTCTCCTTAAGAACCAACAGCACTCAGAAATAATTATGTTGAGTCGTTTGGCTCGTATTGGTCTAAGGGATGCCCCGTGGCCAATATACGCTCAACTTATTTCTGGAGTAGGGCAACTCAAGTTTTGGCACTACAATATATATATATATATATATATATATATATATATATATATATATATATATATATATATATATATATATATATATATATATATATATATATATGTACTAGGGGGGAGAAACCCTAAGTACTAAGATAAAAATAAAGTAAAATAGTTCGTTAGGTGGGGGACTAGAAACAAGAATATTCTAGTCCAGGCACGAGATCTACTGTGTAAAGTCTAATAAGACTGGTAACAAATAAACAAACTACGCACACTAGCCACAAGTACTAATCCGAATCAAAAAGCTGGGACTATCATCACATTCACATCTATTTATTTCACTGAACATCATCTAAGGTCTTCACAAATAATAATGCATTACAATTCACCACGTGTTAGAAAATACCCTACAATAGATGGAACCTATCTTTCTCTACTCATCTCAACCCACGTTGCGTAGAACCATTGAACGCAACGGACAAATCAAAACTACATGTTTCTCGTCCTAAAACCAGGGAGCCTAAGAGAGCGAAAATGGTCACTCCTGTCTGTTTTATCACTTCCTGACCCCCAAGTTGGCCAGGTTTTTAGCTCGCTTAAATAAGCCTAATTCAATTTATAAAACAGTCGTCCAGCGGCTGTTTCAAGTCTCCTCATCAAATCTGTTGGCGTCCCGACAACTACCCAATGCATTAACAATTACTGTTTACCAATTCTTCCTTAACTCCTGTTCTTCGTTCCACTAAGTTACTTTGCATTGACCACAGAAACAAAATTATTTTCATGACATAACATAATCTCTAGCTACTTGCAGCATCTTTAACATGTACACAATCATCAATAACACACAACAAGCAAATCTGCAATCTAAAAAAAAAAAAAAACCACAAAAATGCAAAAATAATCGAATACATCGTGATCAGTAAACATCAGGATTCTTGAGTAGCTGCTCCCTCTGACATCCAGCAATTCTTGGCAGACGGGTTCTTTCAGCGGTTTATACCTCAGCCGCGGGGCTTACATTGGACTGTTTCCACCACACTTTGCCACCACCGCGTGACACAAACAAGTTTGCCCTTGCCACCACCGCGTGACACAAAGAAGTTTGCCCTTGCCACCACCGCGTGACACAAAGAATTTTGCCCTAGCCACCACCGCGTGACACAAAGAAGTTTGCCTTTGTCACCACCGCGTGACGCTTAAAGGACTTCCCACACTTTTACCTCAGCTTCGACGAAGCCTACAATGGACACTGTCTCGGCCGCTCGGCCATTGAGAGACACAACGCACTCTTGTCTCGGCCGCGTGGCCATCAGAGACTCACCACCACTTTTGCCAATGTCTCGTCGAGAGACATATCGGCCATTACCTCGGCCTCATGGAAGGCCTACAATTACCTCGGCTTTGGCTTAGCCTACAATGGACTTTGTCTCGGCCGCGTGGCCATCCAGAGACAGATTGGACATTACCTCGGCTTTGTAAAAGCCTACAATTACCTCAGCTTTGTAAAAGCCTACAAACTGATCGGACACGTTACCTCGGCCCGAAGGCCTACAAATGGACGTATGGGTCACTGCAATGTTATAAAAACTTCACTGCATACCTCGGTCGGGCAGTGTAATTCACACGTGACTCCCTATATGAAAAGACCTACAGTTAAACCGGTCACGGAGACATAAAACAAATAATCTGACCCCAAGCTTAGGTCGCAATAGAAAGAAACCACTCCTAGCATCACACAAACCACACCGCGAACAATAGGCACACCTTGACCAGCTGATCTTTCTGCCCACAACTAATTAGGTCAACAGTCCGCAACACATTTCCTTAACTCCTCCTCGTCTACTAAGAGTCGCAGTTTATTCTGCTGTCTGCTGGTCAACACATACTGTGGTCGCGACTCAGTAGGAGCGCGAAGAATGACATAAATTTCGTCTGACCACGCTTCATTGATATCACCTTCTTCCTGTTCGAGTTTTAAATTTACTTTATCCCCGACCTGGTATCTGACAGTTTCAACGGTCTTTAAAGTAGACTGTTTATTGCTAGATAACTCAGTGCACAACTGATTGACCGGAACTGAATTCTCGTTGTTCTGTGTTTGATCAGGCGAGTCGTCACTAGGAGCTTGCGAACTTTTCTTCCTCCGTCTCCCCCTCGTGTGTTTTGAGGGCGCGTAACTCTGATTGCAGTCCTGTTTATCACCGAACCTCTCACGAGAAACTACACAAGAGAGTTCGTTTAAATCTGCAGGGGGCACGACTCGAGCGGGGCCATGTGGGCTCCTACGCCACACTTGGCGAGTTCTGTTCTGACTATAGTTAGCCACTTCTTGCTTCTGCACATGAATAGGGTGCCGAACTTCGCCGACTGGTGTTCTTCTTTGACAGGCATTCATTAAATGGGATGACGACTGACAAATAAAACATCGCTTACGCCGTTTCTGCTGTTGTGATAAAATAGCTAAATGTTCTTTCAGTTGCTTTAACTCAGATGTTAAAAAGTCCAACTCACCTTTCACATTCGACGACACTGAAGAATTCACAGCATTCACCTGCACCGCTGACACATTATTTAACACCACTTTCTTAAATAACAAATAATCACGAACCCATCTGATGGCAAAATCTCTGATAGATAGAAAAGTCACACTGGGGTCTTGGTAAACTTTCTCTTGTGCTAATTTTCTACAAATCGTATCTCGCAATTGTAAGATAAACTGATCTCTTAAGATGGACGTATCAAAAAACGTCATGTTCTCTTTCTTCTGTGCGGTAATTATCGCCTCAAATGCCGCATGCATACGATGAGAAAAACAACGGATCGTCTCGTTCTCACCGTGCCGTAGGGAAAAAAAACTCAGATGCTAGTTCAACAACGCTTCGATGCTCTCCATACACGTGTTGTATGATATCTAGCAAATCGTTGGCATTCTCTGTCTGATGTAACTTTAACTCTTGTCTGACACTCGCTGTGACGTGATCGAGCACTACATCAATCTGGTCTGCCGGACACGTTCGTTCATTTCTAAACAAGGCTCTCACTTGTCCAACAAAATCATCTGTAACCGTGGGGCCTCCTGTCCCATCAAAGTGCGTTATGTTTACGCGCTCTGGCAACATAATAACATGCCTGTACCCTGGTCTGTCTGGCAAACAGGACCCTTCCACCACCGAGGTCGGAGAACTACCTTCATGGTGCACGTTACTGCTCGCACGCGTACTCTCCTCCATCTTGCTTAGGAAGTTTCAACTGAATCTGCCCCACTGGGTCAGCTAGCTATTTCTAAATCCAAGATTCACACCTACTCGAGGAAAACTACTAGCCCCCTTCTCTACTAATAATTGAAAAAAATACACTAACTCGACAACTGTCGGAGAACTAGAAAAGCGACAAATACCATACCCAAAATCTGCGATAAAGGAGCCATACACGTGGGCGCCATTAAAAACCAATCTAAAACTATAAATCGCTAGAATTACCAGAACTAACTAGACAAGACACAAAGTATCTTGTGGCCACCAAACCTGCCGGACGACGCCATTTGTACTAGGGTGGAGAAACCCTAAGTACTAAGATAAAAAATAAAGTAAAATAGTTCGTTAGGTGGGGACTAGAAACAAGAATACTCTAGTCCAGGCACGAGATCTTCTGTGTAAAGTCTAATAAGACTGGGAACAAATAAACAAACTACGCACACTAGCCACAAGTACTAATCCGAATCAAAAAGCTGGGACTATCATTATCACATTCACATCTATTTATTTCACTGAACATCATCTAAGGTCTTCACAAATAATAATGCATTACAATTCACCACGTGTTAGAAAATACCCTACAATAGATGGAACCTATCTTTCTCTACTCATCTCAACCCACGTTGCGTAGAACCATTGAACGCAACGGACAAATCAAAACTACATGTTTCTCGTCCTAAAACCAGGGAGCCTAAGAGAGCGAAAATGGTCACTCCTGTCTGTTTTATCACTTCCTGACCCCCAAGTTGGCCAGGTTTTTAGCTCGCTTAAATAAGCCTAATTCAATTTATAAAACAGTCGTCCAGCGGCTGTTTCAAGTCTCCTCATCAAATCTGTTGGCGTCCCGACAACTACCCAATGCATTAACAATTACTGTTTACCAATTCTTCCTTAACTCCTGTTCTTCGTTCCACTAAGTTACTTTGCATTGACCACAGAAACAAAATTATTTTCATGACATAACATAATCTCTAGCTACTTGCAGCATCTTTAACATGTACACAATCATCAATAACACACAACAAGCAAATCTGCAATCTAAAAAAAAAAAAAAAAACACAAAAATGCAAAAATAATCGAATACATCGTGATCAGTAAACATCAGGATTCTTGAGTAGCTGCTCCCTCTGACATCCAGCAATTCTTGGCAGACGGGTTCTTTCAGCGGTTTATACCTCAGCCGCGGGGCTTACATTGGACTGTTTCCACCACACTTTGCCACCACCGCGTGACACAAACAAGTTTGCCCTTGCCACCACCGCGTGACACAAAGAAGTTTGCCCTTGCCACCACCGCGTGACACAAAGAATTTTGCCCTAGCCACCACCGCGTGACACAAAGAAGTTTGCCTTTGTCACCACCGCGTGACGCTTAAAGGACTTCCCACACTTTTACCTCAGCTTCGACGAAGCCTACAATGGACACTGTCTCGGCCGCTCGGCCATTGAGAGACACAACGCACTCTTGTCTCGGCCGCGTGGCCATCAGAGACTCACCACCACTTTTGCCAATGTCTCGTCGAGAGACATATCGGCCATTACCTCGGCCTCATGGAAGGCCGAGGTAATTGTAGGCTATCATAACCATGTTAACACATATAACACTTATTATTCACACACACATCAATGCTAAGCAATTAGACAGGTGAAATAGGGACACCTAAGTCAGCCCTGAAAATGAATGTATGTAATAATTACAAATTATCTACACAAATTAAAGAAAAATTTTCCAGAATGTTCATAGAATCAGGACTCAGAGCCACGACTCAGATATTGAAACAACCAGATCGCTTTGAAGAGTATATCAGTGTTCATCACCGGAATATTGTGGAGCTGTTGGGAATAGAGCATGATAATGAAACAAAACTGTCACTTAGCCCAGTTCTGATGTTGATGCTCCCCTCAGTCCATGGTGATTCAACTGTAGTTGACTCTGGTAGCTCTGCCTCAAGTTGATCTGGTCACAGAGGAGTACCTCACCATCGAGGACACAGAAACTGTATAGGGACTCAACAAGTCTCTTCCACAGGTCAGGTCACAAAGCTGCCTCGGAGCTCAACCAAGCTCCTGAAGACTGGTACACTCGATTACTGACACAACCTCTGCAAATGTTCACTAGTCCTGGAGCTCACACACACGCTCTGGATATGTTAAGGTAGTGGCGTATAGGGCACGACCTGTTGATGCCAGGTACATTCACTGGTGTTAGCTGGTGGTTGGTTGGTGGTTGTTGGTAGGACTGTGATTGATCTGCCTGATTTCTACAGAGGTCTCATACTGTCAGGAAAGAACTCAGAATTAGTAATCACCAAGAGGGTATCATCTTGACAGGAAAGAACTCAGCATTATTAATCAGTTTCCATCACACATCAGCTCACTCCACCTCTGCTCCTCTGTTACATTCCTCAGAGTGTACTCTCAAGACCAGGAGACAATGTCTCCTTTCATTTATCTGTCTGTTTAGTGCAAGAGATGGAAAGTCATATATATATAGTGGAGAAAGATAGACATTATCACACAGATATCATTCTCTCTTCCCCCTCACATCTGCACACAGACACCAATGTTTACAGTCAGTATCCATATATCTTCCGTCTCCTCAGGCCATTCACCACACACCCATTGATCTGTGTCAAACACACTCGAAGCAACGCGCTAGTTGCCGATTAACTGACCTACATTCTCCGTCCCCGTTAATACTGCACAAACTTCTGTTGCCAGGTTAGAAAATAAATACTTGTAGGGTTCATTATCTTCACCAAATGTGTGGGTTATTTAGAGCACAAACTATTTAGTCTGTACAGAAGAAGGTCTAAGGTTCGGATCCGGTTCTCTGGACATCAAAACGGTCGAACTCTGTGCGATCCCATAGCCGATTTTGATCTCTCTACAGCAGTGACCAACTTTAAAAAGATATTATTAATGGTACTCGTAAACTATAATTAACTTACCCAAGCTTAGGAAATGTCCTAGACACTACAGGATGCCTCCTCAAAGTATAAATTTACGGGGCGCCGATGAACACATCTGATCTCTAGGAATGCAGGCAGAAGAATGCCCGCTCTAACTTACGCTTGGCGTCAGTAGAAAAAAAGTCCCTTGTATACATGATCAAGGAGTAAACCGGTTTCCATGAATTTTCAAATAAAACCCTAGAAATCGTCAACTTATAGTTGCAAATTTGAAAATGACGATAAGTCGTAGCAACTAGAGGGTCTAGAAATTATTATTTTACCCGATAAAGGTATAGATCAATATAAGGGACTATATACCTTTCCGGACGGGTCTAAGTTTGAAATTTTTCCGAGCGCGGGGAATACCAGGTCCTGACTCGTCTACTATGTGTAGTGGCTGTTTATTCCTTGATACTAAGCTGTGACAGGATGAGCTGGCGTATTTCTCAAAGCCAGATAGGTCAACCGCCAGTTGCCAGTCCCTCGAACAGTTAAGTATTGATGGAGCGTAAGCGACTTTGTTGAAAGTACCTTTAGTTATCTGCCCAGCCTTAATGAAGCACATGGAAGGGACGCTTTCAATGGCTCTCATCACTATGTCGGTCAACTCTTTCAGGGCCTAAATATGGTGTCATGTTTATCGTCCCTTACCTAGCACTCTTCTGCATATGGATATACGTGCTCGAGCGTCTGCTTAGATCTGCATAAGAGGCATTTTTGGTCGTTGGTGGCACGCCATTTGACCATGTTAGCGCCTGAGGGTAACACATCGTAAGCAGATCGGATGTCAAAGCTCAGTCGCAGTGAAGCCATTCGCTAGATCTCACCCCATGTGAGTACTCGTAGCAAGGCATTCTCGAGACCGAGCCATCGGCTATGCTACTACTGCTGAGCTGCTTTCTGGACCAGTATCTCGTTTGCGGAGTCTCTGATCCGTCGTGTTACTGTTGCGTGCTGATTTGGGAGAGTGTAATATTGTGTGAAGGGACAGAGTGGTATGATAGTTGTTTCCGGGAGTTAAAGAGAATGTCCCGTGAACAGTGTCAACATTGGCGTAAGTGGTGAGGGAAAGACAATGTTGGGACCAGTGAGAAATGTATTATCATGAAGAGGCATGAACGCCCAAAAAAGTAGATACGTGGGCTAAGTGTGGGGGTTGACAAGCATGGCTAACGTGACGCACAGAGAAAGTATACGCGTCAGCGTGATTCTCATGTAACCCTTAGACACCCACATGATTAATTCTCGTGTAGTCTGAGAACGCCCACATAAGCGTGATTCTCATGTAGTCGGAGAACGCCCACACGAGCATGCCTCTGGTGTAACTTAAGCCGCCCACATGGGCCCGGCAAGGATAAATTGGGGCTGAGTAGTCAGACCGAGACACAGAGAGAGTCAGAGTCAGTATCTCTCGAGTGAGACATAGTACCGTGCACCCGTCAGACAGCAAGAGAGTCTCGGTCACTGTACTGGTCGAAGGTAGAGTCCAGCTGGCGAAGTAAGGCCAAGGGGACTGGACGCTCCAGTAGTGATTGTTCTGGGTGACGACGCAAGGGGACGTAGGATCACAAAAGAAACAGAGCGGCGGGGATGCTGACGAGAGCTGTGTGCTAGAGGGGACTTGTGCCAGAAGTCCTGTCGGTCATCGGAGAGAGAGAGAGAGAGAGAGAGAGAGAGAGAGAGAGAGAGAGAGAGAGAGAGAGAGAGAGAGAGAGAGAGAGAGAGAGAGAAAGGACTATGTTCATATGCCAATTAGGATCAATGTCTACGTCTCTGAGTATGCAGTATTGTCAAGTGTGAGGGCTTATGAATACCCCTGTGTGTTGTTCTAATAAACTTGATGTATGGCGGAGCTGATAGCGTCGTGTCGTAACTCAGTGTGTCAAGTGCAAATCTTACCTGTGGACACTTGATTATTGTGTAACTCAGCACACAACAGTTACTACATCTCTGCGCTCTTCGGCTCAGGCTTTTGACGACCATGTGACCTTTCCTTGCCCTAAGCTGCGCCTGTCGGTTTGCGTGTACCCCATGACTTCTTTCAGTTCTAGTGCATTCTGAGGAGATTCCATCTCTTCTTCTACTATCCACTTCTTTCCTGTTTTTATTGCGGGCTGGACAACGGCTACTATAGGGTCTGCATACTCGCGCAACATCATCACGAGTCTGGCCTTGCCGACTTTAAAATCTTTGGATTTCAATTTTAACTAAAGTACTAGCTTGGCCTGTTTACAATACAGGGTCACGTCGGCCAGACAAGGCGGCGCTCCTCATGGCGGTGTTGATGTTAAACTATGTAATAGTAGAAGAAAGATAAGAGGCGCAGGCGATGGTCAAGCATCATCATCATATGTCTTCTGACAGGCGTAGGCGAGCATGTATCTCCAGATTCTCAGTGTATTAGCCAGGGTGTATTTTTAGTAAGTATGTGATAGGCTGTGTGATGACCCTGCTTTGCATGGTCTCCACGAGTACATTGTAGCAAGCAGGAAGTCCGTGCTACAAGTGACGGCACGAGATACTTGTGGCCGGTGGAGTAAGCGAGGCGAAGCCCGAGCTAGCCTCGTGGTCAGTCGATCATCAGAAGTCAGTGAAGACGGTTGTAGTAATTGAAGATGTAGTTTTTATGTTGTGAATGGTTAGTGTTCGAATATGTTGCGAGTGAAATAAATGTGAAATAAATGGACCAGAATAAACTGACAGAATGTACAATGAAGCTGAGCGGCATTTGTGTTGTCAACCCTAGACATTAAAGTCGGTGTAAACCAAGGTACATTCCAAGTGAAGCATCGACTCATTCCAAGTTGAATCAGAATCTTTTCAAGATAGTTGAAAGCGTAACTTCAAGTCTACGTTTTGTTTCATTTCAAGTGGGAGCTTGTCCGAAGGAAATTCGAAACCACGCGGACCTCAATCATATGAAAACAATTTTTCTTCCAGGTAAGATAAACATGCGGAAAACAGTGTACATCGTCTTCACCCGAGCAGAGCCTATAATTAACACAGCAAGCTGCCACAGGTCAGCTGCCAACCAATGAAAACAATGAAAACCGGTGTGTCATCTACGCCATGCCACACACCGTATCACTAAGTTTTGCGGATTCAGGAAGTTTCATGTTTACCGAAGCTACACATCGTAAATATTTTAAATCTTGTTTGTAAATTAAATCAGGTTTGTGACCATTATTGTTTCGCGGAAACTAGTGGACTATGAACTAATTTTATTTACAGTTACGATCAGTTTTCTTACTACGGTGACATTTTTTGCATCGATTGAGCGTTTATCAGAATGGCGTCTAAAAGGTTGGTAAAACATAAGAACGATTTGTCGCAAGTATCTTCAGTGACGACAATGAAAGATACATCGATAAGTAACCAGAAGATCAAGATGTGCATTTTTTTAAGTACCAGCACAGTTCTTCAACTATCTGCGACAGAGATCCTAAATATTCAAATTATATTGAAGACTTGGTCAATAAAAAATGGCGAAATAAACAAAATAACAACCTTAAAAAATGTTATTTCTGTTTGTCATTCGGACATATTGTAAAACATTGTGTTGGGAAACAGATGTTAAAAGACAAGAAAAGATCCTTGTTTGCAAAAACTAATTCAGAAAGAATGGATTCAGAAGATATTCCTACTCTAGATTGTGCACTGTGCTACTGGAGAAAGAATCAAGGAAAAGTTGCAGCTCCACATATCATGTTTATAGGAAAAAGCCAATTAAAATGTCCAGGAACTAAAAAGATTAAGAACGAAATCGTGATTGCAGAATTAGAATCTAGCAAGAGTAGTAATACAAGCAAGAAAGTTGAAACGAAAAAGACAGCAGCTACTGAAACAGAGAAAAAGTCAAACTCAGAAACAATGGAAATTAATCAGCAACCACCAACTTTTCCAGAAATGAAATCTAAATCTGATTTAGCCAAGAGTCACAATCAAGGAAAAAACGGATTGGAAACACAAAGTATGAAACAGGCAGACTGTGAAATACTAATAGATAAACAAGCCATGAATAAAGAATTTTCATTCTTAGAGGACAATAAATATATAGATTATGATCAATTCCACAGAGCAACAAGTCAGAAATGTTGGGAAAAGTCAACTAAATGTTTGATAAACAAGAAACCAGCACAAATGCAATTAAATAGAAAATCAAATATCACTTTGGTACGTGAAATTTTTTTAGAAAAATCAGATTATAGCGGAGAAATGGTTTACTGTTTAGACAGAGAAGGTTTTATGATGCCGTTTTGGACAGCTTATATTTATTTGAAGTCGCCCTATATATCAAGACCATTGAAAGTAGTGGTAACGAGCAACATCGGAACAGTTGTGATTCTGGGATACAAAGACTTCAACATTAGAGACTGTTCTGATGAAGACATACGAGTCTGGGAACAAAGTCATCTCCATCAACAAAAATAACAGCTGATTCAAGGAAAATTACCATCAACTGAAGTATCACTATTTACTAACTTGAAACTATACGGTCCATCAACCTGAACATCAACATCAAGCTAACATATCACCATGCATGAAGTTCAAGATTATTATCAGTCAGGAAGCTACATAGAACCACCTTCAACCTAACGATCAAGAGTAAACCTGAACAATCATCAAGAATTGATATTTTACCATTCTTCACCTTCAAGATTGTCTTATTTCAATCAAAATCAGAAATCACTAACCTGTACTGTACAGTGAATGAACAGAACCATATCAGCCACTCAATTATTCAAATTTGAAAATCACTATTAAGGAACAAGAAATTATTTTCTCCAGATACCTCAAAATCGACCATTGAAACATTTCAAAATCATCAAATTCTAAGCGACACTTCAAGAGCATCTATACAATATCAAGATCGTCGAATACCAAACGTATAAAATAAAGAATGCGAGAATAATGAAGCATTCCTACAGTTTGAGCGAAGACAAAAGACAACCAAAATGTCAGTATTACATCGTGTGTACACAAATGTGATAGCTACTGTGAAAGTTAAATCAAGTTAATTATCTAAAGTGTTTGTGTAAATAAATATTAAATTAATGATGAAGTATTTTAAAAAAGTGCATAAACACCTGATTTCATTTATAAAAAACAGTCACATACTGTGTGTATTGAACACCTTCCGTTTAATTCCATTATTATTTTATAGGTGGCATATCAGTGTATACAGTCACTGAACACTGATAATAGCATTGTGTTAACTCTTGAAATTACAAAGTATATTTTTAGTCAGTATATCTCTAAGATTATCAGTTCAAGCCTACTAAGAGAGACCCTAGTGCAGAGCAGACTGTCGAGCAAACCAAGGAATAAGAACCTTGAAAGCAAGCGCCAGAGTACAAGCAAGACACACACAGTCTGCAGGGATGGATCAAGATCAAGGATAGTTAATGGAATGAATGGGAATGAAAGAGAATAAAACAGGTATGAATGATGAATGAAAGATTTATGGGTAGTATTTTAATAGTGTACATGTAGTTTACTTAGGTTAGTAGTTCATTAGGATTATATTAGGATTCATGTAATGACAGTAGTTCAAAAGTTTAAAAAAAAAAAAAGATTCTCTCCCCAGGAACAGCACAAAAGAATTAAATCAAGATTTAGCGATAGATCATATAGAAATCTTTTTCCACAGAATGACTTAGATAAAAAATTCAATTTGAAATGTTTTAGCATAGGTGTGCAGAACAGGGACATGGTAAATTGGTCCACGACACCCAAGATTATAAACTGCTATAGTTATACTGATGCTGAATAGACATACTGATGGTAAAGAAAGAGTGCACACATCAAAGCACAAGCATAGTAGAGGAGTTGAACTCATCTGTGTCCATCTAAAGGGGGAAAGGTGTCTGAGATTCCTTGGGGTTAACTACCCTGTTAAAGGTGGCTATAGACTTGGAGGAAACTCTAAGCTCTATGAAAAAATATATCTCAACTTTCATTGTTTTCATGTTGGATTCCTTGGGGTTGGGTAATTACCCTGTGAAAGGTGAGACTTTGGTCTATGAAAAAATATCCCAACATGCATTTTTTGTGTGTGGTAGATTCCTTGGGGTTGGATAATTACCCTGTAAAAGGTGTTATAGGGGCTTTTGGGAAACCGGAAGCACTATGATAAATATATCTTACCACTATCATATCGGCTAAGAGTCCTTGGGGTTAAACACCTGTGAAAGGTGATGTAGAAATATTGGTTTAATCCAATTTTCTATGTAGTAAATATCTCAAAGCTGACATGATCATCATCACTATCATCATTTCACTTTGAACCCGATAGAGTAGATATAGTGACTAGACAATACTACAGATGCAATAGGTGTAAAGATGGGTTAAACTCTTCACCAGGTCAGTACTAGGAAAAGCATGCAGTAAATATTAAAGGCAGTTTTAAAGGGCAGTAATTGAGGATAATCAGGAACCATAATCCCTAGTAGGAATACAATTAAATTGATTTACTATATTTGGTTAAATGAAAATGACACTTGATGTTCCATAAAGTGTCATTTTGTTAAAAAGGGGAGAGTGTGATGACCCTGCTTTGCATGGTCTCCACGAGTACATTGTGGCAAGCAGGAAGTCCGTGCTACAAGTGACGGCACGAGATACTTGTGCCGGTGGAGTAAGCGAGGCGAAGCCCGAGCTAGCCTCGTGGTCAGTCGATCATCAGAAGTCAGTGAAGACGGTTGTAGTAATTGAAGATGTAGTTTTTATGTTGTGAATGGTTAGTGTTCGAATATGTTGCGAGTGAAATAAATGTGAAATAAATGGACCAGAATAAACTGACAGAATGTACAATGAAGCTGAGCGGCATTTGTGTTGTCAACCCTAGACAATAAAGTCGGTGTAAACCAAGGTACATTCCAAGTGAAGCATCAACTCATTTCAAGTTGAATCAGAATCATTTCAAGATAGTTGAAAGCGTAACTTCAAGTCTACGTTTTGGTTCATTTCAGGCTGGAAAAACAACATAGACTACTGTTCAGCAGCTCAACGATTTTGATTTAATCTGGTTTAAAAAAGACCAAGAGGCCACAGGAACAGCTTTTAGTGGTAGACAGTAAAATAGGCAAAAAGTCTGGCCACTGGATATAAAAAGGAACTGACTCAGTATTTGCATCCTATTTTGTCGGTCGCTCTGTGGTCAGCACGGTATGGTCGAGACGCCCTGTTTGCCGTTGTTGACTGCACTTAGTCTCAACACACAGGTGTGTCAGATCGGACCGGCTGAGCAAAGCTAGACTGTCTTGTGTTCGCGATAATGGTACTTTTCTTTTGGTTAGATGGTGTTAGAATTGATTTCCATTGTATATTCTCGCTAGGAGATTGTTTTATGGCAGGTCGCTATACCTGATTTGTTGGTCTGCTAGTAGCTGTCAGTATTTTGTTATTCGTTGGTTTACTAGTCGCTTGGTTAGTTTTCTGCTGGTCTGCTTGTATACCTTCAGTTAGTAGTCCTTTAGTATAATTAGTGTTCAGAGAGTGTCATAAAGTATTATTGTTATATGTCATCAGGTAAAAAAAGTTTCTCTATTTGTCGACATACATTCTTGTTATTTTAGTTAGTGTGCCTAGGTTTTACTGTAACACTATATTATACAACACACAGAAGATTTCCTGTCAGGGTGAGATATTTTTCATCTTACCCCCGCCTAAACTAACTTTTAATCTTTTTTTTCCCCTTGTTATTGAGGCAGCAAAAGGTTGGGTTTTGGCTCCCACTCGCCACGTCACATTGTTAGAGCTCTTGTAGGTTCAGAGTCGAGGAGATTTCAAGTAGATTTATATATTATGCTTTATAGTTATCTCTTCTCTTTCGTCCATTACAAGATTACCCCCCCCCCACCCCCCCCCCCCCCCCCCCCCCCCCCCTTTGCTTTGCTTATAGTACAAATATATAGCTCTTGGTTTATATAAGGTTTTCTTAGTTATATTTTTAGGCAGTGATTAGTGATTAGAAAGAATTTTCATCACAGCACTCTGGACAGATCCAAAGGTGCTCCGATCTCCTCCTCAAAAGCTCCACAAGTGTAAAACGACTGATGACGCCTGTTCTGTGTTGGTTAATGAAACGTCTTGTCCAGTTAGTGAAATGTTCATTTTTTGCAGCTCCAGGCTGCACCCCCATGTCCATCAGTCTAGACAGGGATACAGAGTCATGTCCTTTGGCTTGCTCCTCAGTACAGTAAGTGCAGCGCATGGCATTGATAACATCACTTCTGTCCAGTACTGTCCCAGCCATAGAAACCGCAGTGTCAGCAAGATAGTCTGCATGCTCGTTCCCTTGAACACCTGCATGACCTGGCACAAAGTTGAAGGTTTGGGCAGATATTTGTGAAGGGCTTAGTGTTGCAATCCATTCTTGCCTGATAAATCTAGCTTGGATTTTTTTAGCATATTCATCAAGTCACTAAGAATGCACACGTGTGTGAACTTTTGAGTACCAAGTTAGACTAAAGCTCTTGTTACAGCCATAGTCTCCATTGTAAGGCTACTAGTTGTAACAGCGAAGGCAACATTAATCTCCTTTATGGTTTTCCCCCTTGAGCTTACTGTGAAGGCCCATGCACTTAGCTTGCCCCTAATTACTGACCCATCTGTGTAAACTACAGCATCACCTTCAACTGTGTTTTCGTCAATCTAAAGTGTCAACAAAGCCAAAGATCTGCTCTCTACAGCTTCCATCGAGTGTGATATGGACTGTAATAATAATAATGTTTGGAGAGGGAGGCATAATTATCCACTAAATTTCAAAATTAATGTCAGTGAGGCGGCAAACATGTTCGAAGGCATCCTCGTCCTGACCCATCCAGGATTTGCCTCGTTTGAGTCTATTCTTTTTTTGCTTGATTAATTTATGATAGAGTGGGAGCCGATGGTCTGACTTCACTTTGAGGAAAGCAACGGCCCTGTGTAGCTTGATTTTGTTTTCCTTTGTGGGGAAATCCAAAAAGTATCGCATGGATTTACAGGAGGTGTCTCTAGTGCATCTAAAAATAATACGCATTGCCTCGTTTTCAATTTTTTTCCAGTCTGTTTATCTGTGTGGTGCTGAGTGTCATGATGGCCAAGGCATATTCAGTGGTGGAGAGAACTAACGCATGATACAACATTACAAATAGCCGTTGCTCAAAGTTGCAGCTCCCATAACTTTTATTGCGTAGAGACCTTTCTTGGCTTTGGTTTTAATGTGGTCAACGTGTTTTTTAAAGGCTAAAAATCTGTCAAATGCTATACCCAGGTATTTCATGGAATCATATCGCTTTACGTCAGGGCCACAGAGTTTTACTATCGGCATTGGTGTTTTGGAAAGGTGATTTTTTTTTATTGAGAACCAAGATGACTGTCGCTTTTGATGGATTAGCTGTTTCCCATGAGGTGTTATACCAGGATGATATGTGATGTAATTCCTGTTGTAGATCCAAAACAATGTTATCTCTGTTCCTGCCCTGTCGGTACATAAGGATGTCATCCTCTGCCACTCACCTGTTCACCTGTGATCTTGACTGTGTAAATGTTGAAGAGAGGAGACAATGAGGAATCCTGTGGAAAACCAGGGTGTATTGTTATCAGCTCAGAAGATCAAATACCACAACCAAGCTGGACCTCCCTTTGGAAAAGTACGGCAGATATCCATTGAATGAGATGTGTGGGGGAGGGGGGGGGGAGGTTGCGTTCAGTTACGTTCATTACGCCATGTCTCCGTGTTTAGTCTGTATCCTCCAAGTGTGGAGGGTTGTAGCTGATGTATTTCAAGATGGCTTGCCAGTCTCCACGCTATTATCTTTTCCAATGTTTAGCCATTTATGTGCTTGGCGTCTTTACCAGGTTTTTCTAGCAGAATCAAACAGCTATGCAGCCAGGTTTCTGAGATGGTACCATTACAGATGCTGTCATTGTAGGCTTTACATAGGACCTCTATGGATTTTGTGGGCAGCTTAGCAATGTCTTTATAATGAATGCCATCAGGGCCAGGAGCAGACTTCTTTGATGTTTTGATGATGTTCTTAATTTCAGCAACTGTAATTAGCTGATCATCTTTAATGCCTGTACCGACACATGTTGCATCGACTATATCCATGGTCGTCTGACGGGTGGCAGTGTCTTGCCTGCAGATTTGCTTGAGGTATAATATATGTCGGGGAGTGCTCTTCCTTTCTCTTCATCAGACCTGTTCCATGTCTGGTCTTCATTACGGAAGTCTCTGATGCCTCGGCGTCTGGGAGCACCTGTCATAGCCTTGTGTATGGACAAGAATTTTACAAGAGATCTTTCCTTGCACACTTCATGGCAAAATATTTTTAGGTTGTGTCCTTGGCTTGCTGGGCAACTGCTTTGAAGGCTGCTGTTGTGGTCTGCATGGTGTGTTTGTATTCCCACAGTAGGTCTGGAGTAGAGTCAGTGAATTTCATTGCTTTCTGTCAGATCTGTCAGCATGTCTTTTAAGTACCCACGCTGACTCAACCTGGTCATTTCACCACAATGGCTGTGGCAGCTGTTTTCTTCGGCCTACATGGTGTTGGCTTTTGATTTTCCTAAGCTTGCTTACAATATCATTTTTCGTTGTGCATTTAAAAGGGTTTGAATAGCCCCATAGGTAATTTTTAGCGTTGAAATAGCCACAGAAAACTATATTCTCTTCTATTTGCATTATTTCTTGAAGGCACATCATCTTTTCCTGCTTACTTTACCGTTATATGCGTAGACATTAACCAGCATGAAACGCCGCGTCGCACGTATTGTAACTGGAGGCCGATATCTTGCTATTTAGACATGTCAACTTCATGGGCTTCAATATTATCTCTGACTAGAATAGCTTGTTCTGAAACGTATGAAATCATGTGAGTTTAAGTGTATTGTCACCTAGGAGTGTTCCTTGCATAGCACTTGCAGAAAAATAAAAGAATTACTTCCTAACCAGTTTACTTCCTAACCAGTTTTGAGATAAATGCAACCAAATTAAACACAATCTGGAATGGAAAAAAAAATGAGTAACTTTTCAATTAATAAAGTTTATTATAAATCAGTTTGCTTCACATAATTTTTTCACAATATTGTTTAACCACAACAAACTCAATTGATTCTAAATTGATTCAGCTAAAGTAGAAAGTATTATCTGTACACCATCCATCACTGACATAAATACTCATCCTCCAGCTTTCATCTGTAGAATAAGAATTGCAAAAACAAATTCTATTTCAGCAATAGTTTGTTGCTGTTAAAAGTTAATCTCTTCTTGTAAGCGAGAAAGAACAGTTTTAATATATGGCTATGAATCCTTCATATTAAGCAGAAAAGTAAGAATTTCCTATGAAAGCACATAAACCTACTTGAAATTGTATAGAAAGACATTTAAACACAACGGACAGACAAAAAGAACAATCTGATTTATGCAGGTTGAGACAATAAAGACAGTTTATCATAAATTTCAGAATAATTTAGCTGGCAGGTTGTTTATATATATATATATACACACATATTGATAAGTTGTTACAGGTAAATGACAGCTGTTATTTTAGAACAATAACAGGCCAATCAAGTTCAGGATACACAAGATGACAGAAATCCTAGAAATTGTATGTATAAATTTGGTCAACAGAATTAGGACACCATCAAACAGCAAATGAGTATTTACATTATTATTTGTTTTTGCCACTCTGTTCTTCTTCTTCTTTCTTTTATCCCCAAATGGAGCATAGGCCCGCAACCAACTCATGGCAAATCCTCCTATCTTTTGGTGTCACATGTAGACATCTAAAAAAGTTATTTTTCGATTATGAGGAAATTTGTGGAAGTGAAATAAAATAAACCCATATTTAACATCAAATCAGTACTGCTGAATGGCTCCACAATTTGGAGAAGAAATACAATTTTTGTTTACAAAAACAAAGACCAAAAACATGTGCACGTGCAGACACACACTCGCACACAAACATATGTAGCTGGTTGTGTGCACAGAATAGAAAGACCATGACAGAGTCACCAATGAGGAGCTTATGGGGATTAACTGACAAATTCCCATAAAACCAGAGGTAAAGATACTGAAATCATTTAGACAAACATTAAGAAAACTTAATAGCATAACCAGTCTGTCCTCTGGAACCTAAAAGGACAAACTTAACAGAGGGGGACGAAAACTAGAATCAGAGAGAAGGTCAAGACCATGCTTGAATTACTTCAGCAGTCTGTGAATGAAGTGGCTGGCCATCTCAGAATGTAGCCAGGCCAAACTATATATATGATATTCTACAGAAGGATATCTGGGCAGAAAGCAAGAGGAAAGCCAAGGAGAAGGTTGATATACAATGTATCTGAATTCTGCGAACAGAAGAACAAATCCATCAATGAAGCCACTTGAAAAATGTAAGACTTATCTAGAAAACCATGACAACCTACAACCTGTAAACAGTGCGATGAAACGAAATGACACATGCTAAAATAAAAGACACAAGGAAAAATGCAGAAAAAAAAGTGAGAAAAAAAAGACAGGACTAAAAACACACACAAACAAGAAAAACATTCATACACACAAACCCACAGAGAAGAGAAGTATAGGCAGAGATTTAAAAATGGAGGAAGACAGCCATACTAAGAAAACTAAGTGGAACCACATGGAGAACCAGTGGGAAAATACTCAATAAAGCATACAAGCACACTTGGAATATGGGTCAAATGCATGGTGTTCAGCATCTAGTACCACTTTAACGAAGATGGACAAAGTGCAAAATCAAGCATCACAGAAGGGATGAAATCAACCCCCATATTAGAAATGGAGAAAGCTGGGAAAACACAGGCACTGAGAGAACACAGAGATACAAAGTTGCAAAAAATAGCTGAAAAGTTCCTCAGTATGCCAGATCACCCCATGCAAAATAGATTTCAGAACCTAGCCCTGGAATGGTTAAAAAGAAGCAGCTTTATACACCAAGCAAAAAGAATATGTAGACAAACTATTGACCTTCCAGAAATTGGTTGTCCACTTAAAAGTATTTCAGAACAAACCCTATGGAGAGAAAAATGCAAACTAACAGTACAAATCCAGATAAATGTGAAAGGAATATTTGACAAGAAAGAGCAAGATAGTGTACAACAAAGAAAGACCACCCCCAGTTATACCCACAAGAAAAATGAGTCCGAGTCTTTAAAGATGGGTCCACACAAAATGCAGTTATAAATGGTGGTACTGGAGTGTACATAGAATTCCCAGATGAAACTAGGGATAAGTCCAGCGTCTCAACCAGGAAGTACTGCCATAACTATGATGCAGAAACTATGGCTATCAAGATAGCAACAGAGAAACTGCTAAATACCAATCTTGGCTCACAGTATGTGGTAATGCTGATAGATGCAAAATCCGTACTTGAAGCACTCCAGTCTAGGAAACTACCAAAATTGCAAATACTTAGCCTTCAGCGAAGAGTCATACTGCAATGGATACCGCCTTATTGTGGAGTGCCTGGAAATGAGAAAGCTGATCAACTGGCAAGGGAAGGTGCGACAAAAGTGAAGCGGGATGTACCAGTCACAAACCACCAAAAGAAAAGGATCATTAAATCGATCAGGAAATAACCAGCCCCAGCACAAGATGACTATTTTATTATGGACAGATCAGAACAAGTCATTATTCTCTGCCTCAGAACAGGGCACAACCAATTACATTACCACATGTACACACAATTTAAGATAGGCATATCAGCCATGTGCACCTGTGGAAAGGTGCCCCAGACTGCCGAGCATGTACTCCAAGACTGCACCGAATTTGACACATTAAGGCAAACCTTTTGGCCAGAAAGATCAACAGTGGAACGTAAACTCTATGGACCACTGAATGAACTAACGACAGTGAAATTTATACAGGAGACAAAATTGTTGATATAGACAAAACTTATTTTAGGCAAACGAAAGAAGAAGAAGAAGATAGGCAGAGATGAGTAATTATCAGAAGAACAAGGATGGAGCTACAATAGAAGAGAACAAGAGGGTTTTGCTCAAAGGGAAAAAAAGAACTGAATATGACGATATGATAAGATTTGTTGTTTCATTTTTTTCAATGCTATCTCTGCTATAGCAATATTAATTCCAATATCTGTTATATCGCCCTTTACAATTTGAATTACATCAATTTGGAACACATTCACATACACTAATATGTTCAAATCGACTGTCTCTGTTCATGTATCCTATACTTATTTAATTTCATATGCACTACCACTTACTTATTTAACGAAATCACACAACTAAAATGTCATGTTCAAAAAAGTATCTACTCTATGCATAAACAGTGTAGTGTTACGTGCAGACAAAATAACATATTTTTTAAAATTATTTATTGTCAAAATAATATATTATTTCATACTATTTTACTCTGTACATTTTGACTGCACTCTTAAATTAGATAAAAGTAAACAGAAGTGAGAGAGCTACTGAATGCTGAAAACATTTATGAAGGAAAACAATTCCGGTTAAAAGCTGCAGAGATTACAAGCTTTTGTACTTACAACTTCAATATTCTATATGTGAACAAAATATGCCTATCAAATATAAATAACTTTCTATTAACATAATAAAGTACAAAAGCATAATCTTTCAACTTAAATACAAAAATCAAACAGTTTTTCTTTTGTAACACTGTACATAGTTGGCAAAAAGCTCTGAGCATAAATATTACCAATCCTTTGTTGTGCAAACAGTAGGAGCATGAAGTCAATGTCAAACTTCCTTGTTAATCACGGGACTATGTTGAACTTCAGGTGGTGAGATTTACAGTGTAACTAGAGAAGATAATGTGAGTATTTCAATGGAAATAATTTACTTATGAGCTTCATTATATGATGATGTAGCTTTTAAAATGTCATAAGAAAGATCTCACACATTTGTAAGGATCAGCACAATAATCATTCACTGGTTGATAAAAATAGCTTGAGACTGGATATAGCGAAGACGCACATTTATTGAACAGATAACTCAATAAATAACCTTCCCCCTTTCATCTTCTTAAAAAATACAAGAAGAATCTCAACAAATTGCACTAGTGTACACCACAATGCCTACATATTATAAAACAAATGACACAAGAAAAAACATGTAAAAAAAAAAAAAAGACACAAATATACAACTACTGTAACAACATCAGACTTTAAAAAATTTTAGTTCAGACAATTTCTGACCTTGAAAAATGCACAATAAGTGACATCACATTCACGTTTTCAAACAAGATTGTGTGACATGATAATCTATTTTAGCTGTGAACAATTTCACATGAACATTTTCTTGGCTTGCAAAAGAATCATTATGGACAAGTTATTTTTCAAACCAGAGCACTACAACAGAGCACTACAATGTATCATCTCCAAGACACAGGTGTTACCTTATGACCAGAAAATTTATATTATGCAAATCACTTATCTAAAAAAAAAAAAAAAAAATTGGTGTTTCGGATAGCAAAGTAAATACTGTATGCTCCAGTTTAAAAAAAAAAGGACATCTTTTCTATGGCTACATTTTGGAGAACATGGGCAGGTGTTTGTGTGTTTACTTGGCAGTTTCCTGAAACAGTGACGTGTAGAACTCTGCTGGTGACATGGCACACTTGTACTTGCCAACCATGTCTTGAATCTTCAGCTTTCTCCTGACATGAGGTGGCTGGTAACTGAGGATCAACAAGTGTTATTTCAGATGATTGATATTTGCTTTTCACACAGCACAGATAAAATATATGGTTAAAATGGTGTAAACATGCACAAAGTTAGACAGCAAAGAAGCTGTAAGAATGGATAATAAACACATGTTCAAAGTCTGACAGCACAGATAATATTACATTGTTTATGTCTGGTATTGGTAGTTTCCAAGAACAGACTCTTCCAGTGAATGCAAGGCAGGGAGTTTTACTTTGATTACAACTGCAACTGAGAGCTGGATTTGTGTTTGTTAGCAGAAAAATAGAGCGAATCCGGTAGCATAGACAAAGTTTCAATATGGCCTGTCCACTTTTTCTTTGTTGCAGTTGCTGGACCACAGTAATTGCTTTTCGGTCACTCTTGGCTGATGACTTCTAAGGATGCAATAAGTACTCTACTCTAAATATGGAGTGTAGGGATTCAAACCCACACACCCAGTGATGACCAGTGTGAGTTCAAATTACCAATGACAGAAAATTAAAGTTAATTAATAAACTGTATACCTCTGCACGGATAATTCAGTTTGTAGATTATTGTAGATTAACTATTTAGCATGAATGTAAATTTGTGACTCAAGCAGATATGACACCAGTGTATTTAAAAATACATTATAATAGCATCTACAGTTGTAGGTCACTGGTGGCTTCATCAATAATCATGACTTGATGAGCTAGCTAAGACGGCTCGCGCGAAACCGTCAATGCCAAACACTTGTCTGTATATGTGTTGTGTGTGTATACAAGACTGATTTGTACCTTTCTGTCTTTCCAGACAATGTGCTACAAGAAGGCATGGGGCTCACAGCCCATGGCGATGGCGAGTGTAATAACAATAGACCCACAAATTTTAAGAAAATTCTTCCACAAACATTGCATGGGATTTCAGGACCGTTGTCATCATTTGTGTTTAGTCTGCTGCTTCTCAGATGCTCAGCTCTCATCCTTTCTGCAATAATTTCTTCTCTCATTCTCATTCGCCTCCTGATGTGCCAATGTGCCCCCTCCATACAACACGGTCCATGGTATTTTTTTCAGTCCACCTCAATACCTGTTTAATTCATATCCCACCTGCACACATCTTTATATCATAGAAGAGGATGGCCTCGACATCTTCTACCCGTCTTTAATTCACAGCAGAGGACACCCTTAGGGACACGGGCATCCTCCGTCTCCAGGTGTGACCAAACCACCTGAGCCTTTGTAGACTGAGCATTGAGAAGGCTCATCCTCTGCACAGCAAAATGCCTGGGCAGTATTGTAGAGATCCCCCCCTACACACATGCATACGCACGCACACACACACACACACTGTTGTTAGGCAATGGTGGATAGAAGGATGCCCTATAATACTAAGCCTGGAAAGAGTGGTTTTCATGACATCAAAAACCAAGATCTGAAACAGGGTTTCCATTACATAAATAATCTAAGATAAAGGGACACCATGGGACCACTGTCAATATTTTAATAATCGCTGAATACACTTCAATCTTCTCTACTTGATGTACTCACGACTCGCTTTCTAATCTCCGTCTCCTGCAGATGTTGATAGCAGTCTGCCTGACCATTGATCCCAGAGTTCTGCGACTAACAACCATTCCATCAACTAATGGAATAGCCAGGGACATTCTAGGATAGAATAAACAAAACAAAAAAGACAAACATCTTCATAATTCAAATTACCAATGAATCAAAAAGTTTATCTGAGAAGCTTTTAGATTGGTGTGAATAAACGAAATGAATACTAGCCAGAAAGAGGTGTGGCAGCAAGGGTCATAACTTTAAAATATTAGATAGGAGAAAATGGAGTGTTTATTAGCGGCATTCAAAATGCTGTAGTGAATTTGGGCTAATAATCATCAAACAAAGAAGACAAACATTATAGTGCCAAGTGCTAATGATAAACCTGCAGTATTCATTGATAAGATCCCTGGACTTCCGGTTTAGAAATGGCAGCGTGAAGACGTGTTTGCGGCGACACACGATTTTATTCTAAAATTTTCACTTAATCGGTGTTTTTCTCTTGATAACAGAGCGCGATTATTACTAATTCATTGACGATGGATATTCTCTTGTTCGTGGATACAAGTATTATGTGGTTTAGGGGTGTTATAACGGAATTATTTCCACACAATAGCCACGGCGGCGGCCGTGTCCTAATTCCGATAATGTAACCGCGTAGGAGCCACGCTCCCATTATAAACATGGGAGTCCACGGGTAAGACCCCAGTCTACTCTAGCAAAACAAGGTGCTGAAGTCGGAGGCAACCAGCCAGGAGGCGCACCACAGCAATCAGGATGCCACGCACAAACGCAACAGGGAATATTTCTATATCTGCAAATAAGTTTGATTTCCACCATGTGACCCACTCACGTACACGTGGTTCGATTTACCGGCCTACGACAAGAAGAAAGAGTCCAGCTTCAAATACTCGAAGCCTCCCCCTAATGCCCCGTAGAACCAGAAAAGCAGAAAATACAGCTAGCCTTAAAATAATGCACTGGAACGCGGAGGGAGTAAATACTAAGAAATTAGAATTAGAAAACGTCTTGAACGAAGAGAATATACATGTATGCTGCCTACAAGAGACGTATCTCAAACAAGATATGGCCTTTAAGATCAGAGGCTACCAGTGTTTCCGATCTGACCGCAAAGACAGGAGAAAAGGTGGAATTCTCACCCTGGTCAAAAATAACATCCTTGCGGGCCGGTTCGAAACATACATGGAAGGTGCTGAGTATCAAACTCTTGAGCTCAAGTTAGAAAATACAGATTTACATCTGACCAACTATTACTGTCCGAGCGACCGCCCTCAGGCACTGGATACAGTACTAATAAATGAAAATATGATCATTTGTGGGGATTTTAATAGCCATTCCCAAAGTTGGGGCTACGATCATATGGACCCGAGAGGAGAGAAACTAGAGGACTGGCAGGATGAGAATAGGTTCATCCTCGTTAATAAGCCAACCGACCCACCAACCTTCTACTCTAGAGCATGGCATACCACCTCGACACCAGACCTAGCCTTTCACTCAGCAGACATGGAACTGAATGTTACCAGAACTGTTGGGAAGCAACTAGGAGGCAGCGACCACCGGCCAGTCTTTCTAACTATCGAAAGCCAGTCTGTAAGAGAGAGCAGAACACTGCCAAGGTGGAATTTTAAGAAGGCAGACTGGAAGTTATATCAGCTTCGCACAAATGTTCTGCTGGAAAATCTGAACACAGATAACGACGTAGACAAAGTAGTCCAAGAGTTGAGCAAACACATACTGCAGGCAGCCCTAGAAGCAGTTCCAAGAGGTGCGCGTAAACAATACAAACCGTACTGGAATTACGATCTGGAGCAACTGCACAACAATATGGAAACAGAAAGAAAACAAGCTGAGACCAGACCTTGTCAAGAGCAGTTTAACAACTACCAACATTCAAAGGCCAAATTTCAAAGAGCCAAACTGCAGGCTAGACGGAGAAGCTGGCAGGAAAAGACAAAGTCTCTAAACTTTGAAAGAGACACAAGGAAGCTGTGGAGGTTAATTAAGCAAATTAATGATGAGAATACAGGAAGAAATGGTAATATTGCACTATGCAAAGAGGGAGCCATCCTAACAAGAAAACAGGCAGCTGACCACTTTGCAGATTCCTTTGCAGAAGACAGCAACATTAATGTCAGCCCAGAGAAACAGCGAGAGGTTCAAGAAAACAAACAACATACAAGACAAAAAGATATAATTCCTGAGGCACTGGTGGCAGCATTTACATCCAGCGAGTTAGAATTAGCAATATCAAAGCTGAAAATGGGAAAATCACCTGGAACTGATGGAATCACCAACGAAATGATCAAGAACCTTGGAACAACTGCCAAAAAAAGCTGCTACAGATCTTTAATCATTGTTGGACAAGTGGCAAAGTTCCTCAAATATGGAGAGAAGCAATCACAATACCTCTGCTTAAACCAGGAAAGGACAGTTCTGATGCCTCCAGCTATAGACCGATCAGTCTTACCAGCTGCCTCTGTAAAACAATGGAACGTATTGTCAACCTTAGACTCCAATGGTACTTGGAAAGTGAAAACATTTTCACGCCGCAGCAGGCAGGATTTAGACAGTGCTACTCCACAGAAGACCAGACAACTTACCTTTCACAAGAAATTGAGGATGCCTTCCAGGAAAAGAAGCTAGTGCTAACGGCATGGATAGATCTGAAGAAAGCCTTTGACAAGGTCTGGAAAGAAGGTCTACTGAAGAAACTGAGAGACTGCGGGGTGAATGGGAGTATGTACAAATGGGTGAAAGCATACTTGTATAACAGAAGATCCCGAGTACAGATAGATGGACTTAAGAGTAAGAAAGTTTTGCTGCGCCATGGCGTCCCACAAGGAGGTGTCCTGTCCCCCACACTTCCTAGTCTATATCAACGACCTGCTTTCTGAACTACCCCATGGAATTAAAGCTGCAATGTATGCTGATGACTTGGTACTCTGGTGTACAAATGAAAATGCGACAGTGGCCACCAGACTGCTACAAAGAGCCATAGATGCAATGGCTGATTGGGCCGACAAATGGTGTGTCAGCATCAATATAGGCAAATGCAGCACCACCCTCTTTACCCTTTCTCCTAAACAAAAATCAGGTGTCATGCACATAAATGGAGTACCACTGAGAGAGGATAAGGAGCCCACATACCTCGGCGTAACGTTTGATGATAGATTAACATGGAGAAAACACATCAACAAGGCAGCAACCAAAGCCAGAAGGAGGGTAGCCATTCTGAGAAAACTAAGTGGAACCACATGGGGTGCTAGCGGGAAAATACTTAGGAAAGTTTACCAACAAAGTGTTCGACCACATCTTGAATACGGATCAACAGCATGGAGTTCGGCATCAAAAACCACATTGCAAGAATTAGATAAAGTGCAAAATCAAGCACTCAGAGTTACCACAGGCAGTATGAAATCAACACCTATAGCTGTGATGGAGAAAATGGGGATGACCCAAGCACTGAGTGAACGCAGAGACACCAAGATGCTTTTACAAGCAGAAAAGTTTCTTAGTATGCCCAGTCACCCTATGAATGAAAGATTCAAAAATTTAGCTATGGGACGACTAAAGAGAAGTAGTTTTATCCACCAGGCCAAACGGCTCGGCAGACAAACCACTGATTTACCTGCAACTGATAGATCCTTAAATGCTGTCCCAGAACGGACCCCCTGGAGAGAGGAGTATAAGTTTCCAATACACATCAAGACTGAAGTGAAAGGGGTATTTGACAAGGAAGAACAAAACAGTGTGCAGCGCAAAACAGCCACCCTCAGTCTACTTGATGATGAATACCCAGAGAACCTTTGGGTCCGTGTTTACACAGATGGGTCAGCAGAAAGCGCAGTCAGAAAGTGTACATTGAGTATCCTAATAATACCAGGGATACAGCCAAATTACCAACGGGAAAGCACTGTCACAACTATGATGCAGAAGTTCAAGCCATCAAGATAGCGGTAGAGAAACTACTAAATATAGGGTATTTTTCACAACCAGTGGTATTCCTGACAGATGCAAAAGCAGTACTTCAGTCACTCCAGTCTGGAAAATTACCAAGCATACAGACACTATTATCCGAACTAGGCAACCGCTGTAAATTAGTAATGCAGTGGATACCTTCCCACTGTGGAGTTCCCGGAAACGAAAAAGCTGATAAACTAGCTAAGGAAGGTGCAACTGAAGAACAACCTGACATACCAGTCTCTTATCAACAGAAGAAGAGAATGATCAAATCAATCAGAATGCCACCGAAACTGGCACAAGATGATTACCATATTATGGACAGACCAGAGCAAGTCATTATCCTTCGCCTTAGAACAGGGCACAATCGACTTCGCTCCCACATGTACAACAAATTTAAGATTGGCCAATCAGCCATGTGTACTTGTGGACTGGCACCTGAAACAACAGATCACATCCTTCAAGACTGTCCCAGATTCAACGCTTTCAGGCAAAACCTTTGGCCAAAAGAGACACTTGTGGAAGTCAAACTTTACGGGCCGCTTAGTGAATTACAAAAGACAGTGAAATTCATCCTAGAGACAGCTTTGCAGATATAGACAATTTATTTCATGCGAACGAAAGAAGAAAAAAAAAATTGATAAGATCCACAGTCAATAACTACCACTGGATCAAGAAATCAACATCTAGATAGGTGAGGCAGCAACAACAATGAGCAGGTTAACAACAAAAAAAACAAAAAGAGTTTGGGAGAACAAAAAGCATTTTATACACAAGGCAGCTGAGTGACTAATTTACCAATAAATGTAGGACACACAAAGACATAAAAATAAAACAGGCAATTAGAAAACATGATACCATAACATCTAGTTTGAGAACAGTGGTAAAGGCAGTCAGTCTGAGGAGAATGGTGAACAGTGAGCAGATGATCTGGCCGACGCTCAACACTCATAAGAAACCCTAAGCCGAACATTGATGAGAGAAGAAAAAGGTGATGGATTGGATTCAATCCATTATAAAGAAGTGACTGCATAGGATAGAATGGAATGGAGGTATACATGTGAACACTATGTGACATATAATGGCAAAATAGGAGAATGATAATGGTGATGTTTTTGTATTCAAGAAACTCCTATTCAGCACTCACTTGCTTTGTGTTCGTTCGTACTCCACCATATGTATTCTAAATAAACTATTCTGTAATGCATGTATGTAGATGATGTAGACATCTTTTTCTGCTGGTCTCAAGTTTGATGAAGATAACTGAGATCCAATTTGTTCCTGCCCAGTGCTTGTCACTTTCAGCAGTTCAGCTTTTCGTTGGGAAAAGAAAAAGAGAACCTCATTATTACGTGCCACTTGCACCACCAACCATTCACACATCTGCAGATATAATGACTGAGAATTGTTCAGATCAAAACATAGCATCAAGTGTTGAAAAGGGTCCACTGGTGCAGACATCATAAATTTTGTGCGTGTGTGTGTGTGTGTGTGTGGGGGGGGGGGGGGGCACCTAATCCAGTTTGCTAAGAAATGTCTTTCAACAGAATAAAAGTAGATTCCCTGACAATATTCTTTCCAAAATAAATGTTCACAAAATTTATGAAGAAAATAAAATAATGGCATGAAAAAATTGTTTTCTTCCCTGTTATATTTTTAAATGGAAGGTTCTATCTATAGACAGGATTATAAAACTGTTACTGTACAATTACCCAGGATTATAAAACTGTTACTGTACAATTACCCAGGATTATAAAACTGTTACTGTACAATTACCCAGGATTATAAAACTGTTACTGTACAATTACCCAGGATTATAAAACTGTTACTGTACAATTACCCAGGATTATAAAACTATTACTAAACAATTACCAACTGTGGAGATAATCAAATACAGTTATTAAAGGTTCCAATTTCAGTATAGACCAATGAGTGATATAGTCAATATTATGTTTACCTCCCAAAATATTAACCGATACTAGGGCTGTACCGAATATTCGCTTCGTATTCGCTTCGGGGCCGAATAGTGGACCCAATAACTATTTGGTATTCGGCCGAATAGTTGCGGTCGGGCCGAATACGAGTCGAATAGTGGTTACCTCACAACCGTTACTGGACTGGTGGAAAAAAAACATCAAGACTTCCCACCTTGGTTTATACTGTGAAGCGTTATCTTTGTGCACCACCTACGAGCGTACCAAGTGCCCCTTTATTTCCATCTTGCATGTGCTGCGAGTATAGTGTTTTTAGGTGTGTTGCTGTAGAAACAAAATGCAACACTTAAAAATGTAAGAGGAGCAGAAAAGCAAGTGTTGTCGGCTTGATTTCTTTGAGTGGAGTGTCCTCTTCGTTGATTCTTTGAAGTAACGGGAGTTCGTCATCATTTATGGGTGTCGTATCTGTTATTTCGTCGTCTCGTGGAAACGGCAGCGGCTGAATGTTTTGATCGACGTTCAGTTTCTTGATTGTCTTTGTTGTTTGATCTTCTGGCGTTGGCCGCCCAGCGTCTGGTTTCGGGGGGTTGGGCGACTTGTAAGGACGGCATTGTTTTCTTCGTCGGCGTTATTTTTGTTTTTGATGTTTAGCCTTGCAGGTTTTCATTTTGACTCTCTGTATTTGTCGTATTTTCCTGTTTAGTACAGCTGGAAATACCTTCAGTGAGACAAAAAGCTGGCCTAATGCTGACAACATGGAACGAAGGTTTTTCATGGAGGTGTGTCATCACACGAACTAATACGTGCTGCAGGAGATCGCAGATTGTGGCGAGGCATAATCGCCCATGCCAGCCGGCAAAGCACATGATGATGATGATTCACTATTCGTATTCGGCCGAATAGTTGGTCCAGCTATTCGTATTCAGCCGAATAGTGAAAATCACTATTCGGTACAGCCCTAACCGATACCCATTTTACAAAGCAACAACATACAAGCATATGTAAATTAGACAAAATCCCTACCTCAATGAAGATACAAACACAAAGCAACTAGGTCAGCAGATAAGCATGCCAATATTATTTATTTAGGTTTTTCTTGTTCTGTGTTTGTTTGTATACTAGGAAAACAAAGTTTTTTAATATGTAACTGTCCTGTACTTTTTGTAGGAGATCTGTGATGTTTGTAAGTCTCAGCTGACACATCTAATCTTACACCATCTACTCCTGGCAACTGTTGACTGAGCTAGCTTTTGTGAGTCTCTGCTGACACATCTAATCTTACACTATCTATTCCTGGCAACTGTTGACTGAGCTAGCCTTTGTGAGTCTCAGCTGACACATCTAATCTTACACCATCTACTCCTTGCAACTGTTGACTGAGCTAGCCTTTGTGAGTCTCAGCTGACACATCTAATTTTACACCATCCTTTCCTGGCTGCTGTTGACTGAGCTAGCCTTTGTGAGTCTCAGCTGACACATCTAATCTTACACCATCGATTCCTGACTGCTGTTGACTGAGCTAGCCTTTGTGAGTCTCAGCTGACACATCTAATCTTACACCATCTACTCCTGGCTGCTGTTGACTGAGCTAGCCTTTGGACATTGTTTCACAGGATCTGAGAGGGGTGCCTCAAGTGCAGCATCTTGTCCTACATAGCTGTAAGTATACTGTTTGGCTATTCTTGCCATCTAAAGATGCTTCTATAAATGCAAAGCTGACATATGAACTATGGTGCTAAGCTCACCCAAAAAAATGTATTTTATTGCATAGGGTTACTAAGCCTCACTTTTGCATATTAAGCCTTTATCATGGGCTGCACCTTTATAGGTCAGCAGAATGCAGACTTCAAACATTGATGATCATAAAACATTTTTCATTAAAAGTGATGATGTTAAAAGGAGTAACTACAGGGAAGTTGATATGAAGGAGTAATTGAACACAGAATAAACTATACACTAGAAAGCTCGGTAGAGGGAAGGACAGGATGTTGCCAAATACAACCAAACATTTAAAAAAGTCTTTTTCCTTGGACTTAACAGACTAATTAACAGACTAGCTTCTCTACATCCTCTTGTAACCTGTGAGGTGCCTTTGGCACTATCCAAAATTGCTTAACTGCTGCTCACTTTGCTCTCCATGACTCTTCTACTTCTTGGGTCCACCATCGATGCTGCACAAAAGCAGAGATGGTGGTTCTGCTGCATACTTTTTGTCGGAAGCATCCAAGAAGTGTATGTCCCTCTTATACTTAAAAGATGTGCATGTTCTCAAAGCTTTGATCTTGCTAGCTTTAGAAATCAAGACTGGGCATGGTATATGGTCACCCAGGACACTTTATTTTGTGTCCAGCACTGTTGACTGAGTAACAAATGCCAAGTCAATGGCCGTATCTGCATCACCAGATCTCATTGCCATTCTAGTGGGCCTACTGTCGTTTATACAGTATGTCTGCATTGTTCATAGCCTCTGCTAAAGCATTTCCTTGTCTATTTTTCACTGTATACCCTGAACCTCTAGTGCACTATGATTCCATTTGCTCAGGTCAAGAGTCATATGCTTTACCCCATTCTTCACCAGTAGACAAATAAATCTCAACATGAGGACATACTAATATTTGGGAGGAAAGCCAGAAATGTGAACAGAAGGACATGCCAACATTCAGGAAGAAAGTCATAAATCTAAATATAAAGACATACCAACAGGGAAGTTGTCATGATCCTCAAAACTCTCCAGCCACACAACTAATATCTTGGTATCTGGGCCAGTCATCAGAGCTGGCTGTCGACCTGGTCGTCTGTACTTTACACCAGGCATAACTGCCGGATTTTCTGCTGGTGACCCTGGGGACTCCTGTTTTTCTTGTTGTCTATGTCTTTCTGCCTCCAGCAGGAGAGTAGTTGGTTTAGACACAACTAGACAATCATTGCTGCTGCTGTACGATCCACCTCTAAACATTGGTGGTGATTTATCTGGTTGGTATCAAGGATTCAGATAGAAACTATTTATTTATCTGACATGTATGATGCAAATCATCAGTAAACAATACACAATTACTATCTTCATTACTATTATTATCACAGTAACTATGGCTCATGGATCACATATCTTCCTGGTATGATAATGACAAATTTCAAAATAATGCTTATTTCAATTATACTATAGAATACACAGCATGTATGTTGTACAAATATGTCCAGCTTGTAATGCCATCATGTCACTGATAAATATGTTGCTAAATACTCACAACTCAACATATAATAGAACCTGTATAAATAAAATGAGAGGTACATAGCAATTCAAGTGAGATAATAATACCAAGAAAGGATGAATACAGTCTGTCAGAATGTACAACTGGGGGGAAGATCCATTGCAGTCAACCTTTATTGTGGAGATGGTACCTTATGTACTCATGTCTTTATACAGATCTAAATCTGTGGTCATTCATTTGCAATTTAATTTCCATTATTGTCATATGTGCCTACCATTGAACCTACCCAAGACTGGATGGTGTAAATACTATGCAAAAGATACTGTGGATTTATGCAAAATATGTCACTGTTGTTTGGGGAAAAAGGGAGGGGGGGGGGGGGTTATATACTAATAACAAAAGGTTTTCTTCATGGGAACAGATGAATCATTCTGTCACTATTACTTATGGGAAAATGAGTTTGTATACATCCTATTTGGTAAACCTCCAAGGATCTAGAATGGATTAGGGATGTCTGCCGGGGTACCACTGTATTTGATTTGAAAGATCATGCTGATGCAAGGTTGAAGGAGGACCACATATAGCTGAAAGGAATTACTGATGCAGGATGGATATCTGAGTATACAAAGAATCACATGATGGATACTGATCATTAGATTACCTGTATATTTACGGACATACTGTGAAGTAGTTTAATACATTTGTTTATGGAGGGGTTGGGTGTGGAATAGCAAGAGAGACATAGAGAGAGTTGATTTTGCAATTTTTTTTGGGGTGTTTAAGTGTTTGTTGTGCAAACCATTATATCATTCAATATTAAAACTGCCATTTTGTCAATTTACAGACCAAGTACGAGAACATAATGTGTTTTCTGAATCAATAATCACTTTGTTTTTGAAGTTTTTGCTGTTCCAATTGTTTTCCAGTTTGGTTTTAGAGACATGCCTGGTTCTTGACTGTGCCTGTGGGGTCTGTCGCCTATTCACTGCCGAAGATTATACCTTACCCTAGACATGGCTTGTTGTTCATCATTTAGTCTCTTCCCTACTATAAACTATCTACATACTCTACAACTTGGGAGACTTCATCTTAATATTCAGACTGCCCTGACCACTACAAAATGCTGTATGGACTACACAACTTTTCAACTCAATAGATATGATGATCCTAATTGAAACAAGACATTCATCTGGTGGGTCTAACAAGACCTGGCCTTATTTGATTTTAAAACTAAAGAGGAAAAACAAGAGAGGGCTTATATTTAAATATAAATTTCTAATGGCTGGAAAATATTCTCAAGATTTAATTACCGCCATGAATTGTATCTTTTATATTATCTTTATACATCTGACAAATATGATATATGTTAATCGCTTATCTGAGCAATTTTTGAAAAGAACTGATTGGTTATGTAAAGTATTAACAAAACACAGGACATTTATTTTAGTAAAGTGTGATAATGAGAAACAATTTTTGGAATAAAGATGTCACCAGAAATGAATTGAATACTATGCGATTATTATTATCTATACAAATACTTTATATTTATCTATTATACTGTTACTATTTGTTTCATATAATTACTATTTAAATCATGAATGCATTAAATGTCTTAGCTACCGATAAGATTGTCATGTCAACATATGCTCAAATTCCCACTGAGGCAACATTTTATTTTTAAACTAACCTATCTGTCAGGTTGATCAAGTTGAAAAAGTATAGCCTGGAAATGTTCTGGGAAGTAAAGATGGCCGGTTAGATATTATTTCAGGAATAAAGTGAAGATTAGCAAATACAAATGTGCATCTATCACAATTTGTCTTTTTTCACTTCTTTTCATGCAGGAAAAAAATGCATAAAAGCCCGGACCCCACATTCCAGTCATAAGAGGTGGTAAAAGGACAAAGTAGGGAACTGCTAGGATTGGGCGAAGTATGGTGTGGCCTTGTGCCACAGAACCGCTACGGGGGTCTCGAGGCATGATGTCCGCCTCGAGTGCTAGAGGTTCCAGGTTCAATTCCCAGTAAGGGCTAGGATTTTTTCACGTGGACTCGGACTTCTAGCAATTCCCCCCAGGTAGTGAGATTGGACGCCTGTGTGCATTGTTGCGCATGTAAAAAATCCCTTGGTGGTTGGAAATCCAAAAGGGTAGCTAACGGCAATGCCCGGGCAAAATTTTAAGTTTAAAATCGACTCAAGAATTTCAGGATCCTCGCCGGTGCTATAGAGCCTGTGCACTGTGCTGAACTTCTTTGGAATCAGACTTGAGTTAGAAGAGGAACGGAGCACTTATGGGTTATACCTGTGTGCCATAATGTTGATCTGTTGTTCAAAACTTCAAAGCCATGATAGCCATCCTTGGTCACCCCGAAATGTCCTGGCCAACGGCGCTATGGTGAAGTTGTGACAGGCCTAGCAAGCTGGCAATGGATTTAATACCGCTACAACAAGTACAATGACATATAAATGGACTGATCAAACAGCATTTTACCATGACAATGTTAAAGGACCACGAGACAGAAAAGTGAATTATAAGACTGGGAAATGAAATAGAAGAAAAATTAAGTTAATGTGGCAAATGAAAGAAGAAGAAGAAGAAGTTAATGGAGCTAGTTGATATAAGATGCAAGGGAACTGGAAACAAGAAAGTACACAGAGACCGTCTTTTAACATACTCAGGAGGAACAACATGAAAGGATGAAGTGGGTTTCCTGGTGCATCCATAGCTAACTACATATTAGACATCAGTTATCACTCAGACAGAATTAAAAAGTTGACAATTAACCAAGAAGAGCAAGCAGAAACATACATTCAGATATATGCACTGTGCAATGATAACTATACAGAAGAGCAGAAAGATGATTTCTTTGACGAACTGTCTGAAGAGATGGATAAAGTTGAAGTTAACAACAAACTATATGTAATGGGAGACTTCAACAGGAGAGTGGGTAATTACAGGGGACAATACAAACAGTTTATGGGCCCACATGCAACTAAAAACAGTGACAGAAATGGAAATTGTCAAAGAGTATCGGAACTATGCAGCATGGTCTCTTTATCACAAATACATTTTTCAACCAAAGAGATTCACAACAGTATGCATGGTACAGATGAAATGACACCTCCATCAACAGCCAAACTGATTTTATATTAAAAAGAGTCTAAGGAAGGAGAGTTATTGATGCAACAATTATTCACCTTGATGGTGTGAAGAAGTAAAAGAAGCAGTTAAGAAGAAAAGAGACAAAAAGTAGATAAAATCAAACAGGAATGATGATTATGTAAGCTATAGACTGCAACAAAGAGACACCAACCAGAGGATCAAAAAGCAAAAACAAGAATCCTGGAAACGTTTTGGACAGTCAATAGCAGAAAGTGAGAAAACCGCCAGCAGAACATTTTTCGAAGTAGTAAAAACTATGCAAAAAAGAGAGGAGAGCTACCACCTAACAGTAGTAATTAACGATAAAACCAGAAAATCATTAACAGGCCTACAAGAGTTTGCTGAAAAATAGAGAGAATACTTCAGTGAGCCTTTCAACCCCTTAGGAGATTGCCAGGAAAAAACAGCCAAACAAAGACTACAAAGCAACAGTGCAAGAACCTGATATACTAATGACTGAAGTAGTTAAAAGTAATCAGGCAGTCACCCAAATATAAAGCACCAGGGGCTGAAAGATTACGAACAGAAATAATCCATGCAGCAGGTGAAAGCAACATTAGATGGCTCCATAGAATATTTAATGTAGCATGGGTACAACAAACTGCTCCGATTGACAGGCAACATGCAATAGTTTTACCATTATGGAAATACACGGAAAGCAAGCCAGAATGCAATCAATACAGAGGCATCTCTCTTTACGTCATGTTTGGATAATGTATGCTAAGATAATAGAAATGAGGCTGCGACCAGTGACAGGTTCAAAGCTGACAGAAGAACAGATGGGTTTCAAAAGAAAAAAAAAATGCACATATGCAATCTTCACTCTTAAACAGTTAATAGAAAAGAACATAGAATTTGATTAGAACTTATTTGTAGCATTTGTAGACCAGGAGAAAGCTTTTGACAGGTTCGACAGACAAAAAATCATGGAAAGTAATGGCTCGATATGGAATAAGTGAACACCTCACTGGTTTGCAAAATCTTTTATAGCGATTGTAGAAGCATAGTTAGAAAAAATCAGGGAACATCTAACTATTCAAAGTAACATTTGGAGTAAGACAGGGATGTGTCTTATCACCACTTCCGTTTATCACCTAAATTGACAGTTTAAGCAAGGATGCCAGGCCCAGGAACAAAAATAATAATATCAATGAATTACTCCTTGCTGATGACCAGGCCTTCATTGCAGATATATCCATGAGATCTCAGAATCTCACATCCATGAATGAAGAATGTAAATCAAATAACATGAGAATCAACATCCAAAAAACAGAAGTAATGTCAATAGGAAAAAAGAAGCGGGATTTAAACATAGCATTAGAACATTCAAATATTAAATAGGCATCTGAGTTTAAATATCTTGGAACAAAATTCACTGAAGATGGTAAATTAGACTAGAAAATGACATTTGATGCAGTAAATCTGGCCAAGTATTAGACAAGTCCCCCTCTTACAGCATAAGGCAATCCCAATCAGCACGAAGAGACATCTCATACAAAGCATATTCATTCCAACCCTATGCTACCAGTGCCAGACGTGGTCACTCACAACAAAACATAAAAGACAATTAGTAACCATGGAAATGAGGTGTCTGAGAAAGGCTGTAGGAGTGACCCGAAGAGATTAGATCAGGAATGAGGTCATACGAGATAAAGTCGGCACAGAATCAATTCTAAATTACATAGAAAGTCAGCAAATTAAATGGTTTGCCTGCTTGGAGAGAATGCCTTCTGATGCTATACCATTCAAGGCATATACCAAAAGAGGAGAGGGATGTAGAGCAAGAGACAGACCAAGAACAAGATGGAATGATAACATCAGAAAAACTCTACAGTACCATGATGTGTCTTTGATCGAAGCAACCAAAAGAGCACGAAGTGGGACCTTACACCTCCCTCGACTTCTGAAGCGGTAAAAGAGGACGTAAAGAATAAGAAGAATAAATTCACAAAGGCACATTATTATTCCCATATGAGCAAGATAATTGTCAATGAGGTGTTCTTGTTATAAGCTGCATGGGAACTACAGAACAATAAGCAATTGAAGAACTATGGGTGATTTTAGAGACATGGGTAGAAGATGCTGGCTTGGTGTGTTTATTCTAAATACTGAAAACAAATAGCCATAGAGGGAAACATTTGCTTTTGTGATGTACACAATACTTGACATGATTCAGATACACAACCAAATGTCAACTGCCAGTTACTATCAGAACTGAACAGAAGCTTGTTTGACTAGACGTATGTTAATTTAGTAGGCTCATTTACATTTCATAATATCTATTGAGGATAGTGTGTTAAATCCATACTTTCTGTGACAAAGTGATCAGCTAGGGGTCATACAGCCATTATTATTCTGATCTATTTTACTTTACCATTTCTCTAGTATCAATTTTAGCTTCATTTGTAGAAAACAAAAACATAAAAACAAACTGATTTATACATTCTAACCGAGCAAGGATGGGATGTTTGTGTGCATAGAAAAAAATGACATAGTTTTTTCTGCAGTTTTAAATTAATTTTCTTTCACTGAATACTTTATGTGAACGTTATTATGATTCTTATCTCATTTTCATTTTGGTTACAGAGGATTTTTCAGGTTATTTAGGCTTGCAATTACACTTTGAGTGACAAAAATCTTATATTAATGTTATTTATTAAATGAGTTATGAGATGGTTTATCTTCACAGCACTCTGGAAACATTCACAGGTACAACATATAAGTCAGTGCTCCCGGTTAACAATGCCAGTCCTGTGCTGGTTTACAAGACTGATCATGTCCAGTGTACCTAGTGTCTGGCTGTGCGATCTTTACTCCCAATTCTCACATTCTTAGCAGCGATGTGAATGCTCTGCTCCCATATCCTCAGATCATCTCATTTCTCTGACAGCATTAACAATGTCAGTGCCATCCAATATGCAACTAAGGTAGAGCCAACCAATCCATCATCTATTTCATTGCCAATACCTGCATACCATGGGACATAAATGAAGGTAGTTCCAAGCACAGTGGAGTTTTGCAATGACTCGATGCCCTATCTATGTAGAGAGCCTACTTCGACCCACTGGATAATGTTCACAGAATCATACAGCATGCATAGGTGGGAAAAGCCCTGTGATTAAATTTATATAAAAGGTTGTGTCATCACCATCACATGCTGCCAATAGCCATAGAAAAGGCACCGCTGGCTTCCTAGACTTCAGTATAAAATTGTAATGATTAGCTAATGCTTGAATGATAGCTTTCTTGTTCTAAGTTCAATTCTCCATAAAGCACAGATCTACAACAGACAAAAGTATTATTTTAAAGAAAAATAACTTTATTATTGTTTAATGAGGCTGAAAGAGTGAGTTATAACATACTTTCTAGTCCTGACTCTGAGGTGCTCAAAGATCGCAACCTGAATGTTTCAGGAGAGGGAACAACTAGAGCTAGCTCAGATAAGACATCTGCCCAGTAGAGCACTTGTTGTCTTCCATCATAAAGACTGCCGCCTGTCCCGGTCTGGTATTCATCTTCTGATGCAGAAATAACATTGAAAGTAAAAAAGAAAAATTAAAAAACTCTAAGGGAAACAGAGAAATAATATTACACATGTACAGAAAATTATTAAAGGCAACAAACAGAGAATACACATATTAAAAGTACAGAATAGAACATGAAAGTCCAAAGTCTGAAAGAGAAATAAAATGACTACACATTTTCAAAGGCTATTAAAACTTAAACAAACAAAAAACAAAAAAACAAAAAGAACTTTCAATTATTCAGTTACAGCAGATCACTGCACATTCATAAAATTTAGAAAAAAATGTCTCTGACTAACATCTAAACATAGTTTAAACAACTGTTCTACTTAACTATCATCATAAATAAAAATGTTGTTCAACTTCTAATCAACAAAAATAAAAACTAACAGCTTTCAAACATTATTCTAATCAACTAATAATGTAAATAAAAATTCCAACCCAATGTTTTATTCAGCCATAACTAAAAAATGAATATTACAGTGGGCTACTATCCAATAAATGTGGGAGCTGCTGCACAAGGGGGACTACATGACGAACGTCTATCCAAAGAGGCATAGTAACTTGTGAGGCTTCTAGAAAAAGGGCAGCTGAACATCGAAGAGAAGCTAGAAAGACCTGTATAACAGGCCCTTTATCCCCAGAGACAGTTCCCTGCCTTCCTTGTCCTAGATCCTTCCGGATCTGTATTAGGCTCAGTCACTTCATGACTCACAGACAATCAACAATAGTTTCAAAACGGTTGAAAGAAAGAGTGGTCTTTGTCACCTGTGGACAAACAAGAACAACTATCTAATGCTGTACTATTTATCTTTTTTTTTTTAAATCAGCATCCTGATGGTTTAAAAAAAAAATTAATTTCACAATAAAATGTATTTCACATATTGTTTTGTCCTGTTTGGGGCATAAGCTGAATAGAAGGGCTAACATCCAGTGTGAGTTTGGCAGTTTCAATATTTAGTTCTACTCTACTGTTAACAGTCTGCACAACTGAGGCTTGATGCCTCATGTCTACTGCTGAGTGTGTGTCTGTGTTGCCATCAAGAAATATAATGCAGATTCCACTGGTATCTGTTTTGAATTACTTGTTGATAAAGTGTTACTCTTTGATTCATTCGAGTTCAATTATGAATTTATTGAACATTGAGTATTCACAGGTTTGTTTAGAATAGATATTTATTCAGTCATTTTCCGGGGATCCACCCTATTCATTAAATTTTCTGAGTTGTCAGATTGTATTGAATTACCTTCCATTCTTTGAACTCAGGGACCAGTAAATTTACTCTAGAAAATTTTATTTCGAGCTCTCAAAAAATTATATAGGAAGGATTACAGGGGATCTCCAGGCGAGGATACATTCTGCCAACAACGCTTATGACAATGTGGATGTTTTGATACTTGTTGGTGAAAACATTCTGTAATGTCCTCTCTCTGTTTACTGACTGACTATCCTGCCTACTTCAACTCAGTCCAACTGGCACAGAACACCTCTTATCCAAGAATGCATGTTTTAACTTCTGCTTGTAGAACTGTCTGCCCAGGTCCTCCTTCCACACAGTGAGAGGCATTAACCTGATTGGTAATAACTTATAATTTCTTTGTTTTAAAAAGTGAGTAATCACAACATATCTAATTTCACAGCATTGAAACAGGTATGAATTATCAATCAAAATATTCTTTTCCTTTTCCAGGTGGCGATAGCATCATCCAACCGGCACCCAAGTGGCAGCAGCATTGTCCCATTGGCACCCAGGTGGTAGTTGCATCATCCCACCGGCACCCAGGTGGCAGTAGCATCGTGGCACCTGCACCCAGGTGGCAGTAGCATCATCCCACTGGCACCCAGGAGGCAGTAGCATCATCCCACCAGCACCCAGGTGGCAGTAGCATCATCCCACCAGCACCCAAGTGGCAGTAGCATCATCCCACCAGCACCCAGGTGGCAGTAGCATCATCCCACCAGCACCCAGGTGGCAGTAGCATTGTCCCACCAGCACCCAGGTGGCAGCAGCATCATCCCACCGGCACCCAGGTGGCAGTAGCATCATTCCACTGGCACCCAGGTGGCAGTAGCATCATCCCACCAGCACCCAGGTGGCAGTAGCATCATCCCACCGGCACCCAGGTGGCAGTAGCATCATCCCACTGGCACCCAGGTGGCAGTAGGATCATTCCACCATCACCCAGGTGGCAGTAGCATCATTCCACCATCACCCAGGTGGCAGTAGCATCATTCCACCATCACCCAGGTGGCAGTAGCATTGTCCCACCAGCACCCAGGTGGCAGTAGCATTGTCCCATTGGCACCCAGGTGGCAGTAGCATTGTCCCACCAGCACCCAGGTGGCAGTAGCATCATCCCACTGGCACCCAGGTGGTAGTAGCATTGTCCCACTGGCACCCAGGTGGCAGTAGCATCATCCCACCAGCACCCAGGTGGCAGTAGCATCATCCCACCGGCACCCAGGTGGCATCATCCCACCAGCACCCAGGTGGCAGTAGCATTGTCCCACCAGCACCCAGGTGGCAGTAGCATAATTCCACCAGCACCCAGGTGGCATCATGCCACCGGCACCCAGGTGGCATCATCCCACCAGCACCCAGATGGCAGTAGCATTGTCTCAACAGCACCCAGGTGGCAGTAGCATCATTCCACCAGCACCCAGGTGGCATCATCCCACCGGCACCCAGGTGGTAGTAGCATCATTGCACCGGCACCCAGGTGGCAGTAGTTCCAGCTGTGGGAAACACTGATCTAAACCCTTGAAAAAAAATATGTTTCATACAATTCTCATGAAAGAATTTTTTGCCAGAGTTTAAAGAAACAACAAACACATTTTTAAAATATAATTTTACCTCTTTTGCTTTAAAAAAAAAATCACCATTTGATTTTGTAACATCCTGTGTTCCTTTAAACTATGAAATCTCTTAATTATGCCTGGTTATCAAATATTTACAAACACATACATATATTTGGAATTTCTCACCATCCATATCATCTGGCTCTGTGATCTTCCATGATGTTGTAACATGACCTGTCCATCCTGCATGTTTCCTCACATCCACAGGCCAGCCTAGAGCATGCAGGAATTCTACAAACTGGGGCTGAACATTGTTATATGAGGTCTGGAAAAAGAACAGAAGCTTTAGTTCCCACAGTGAACATGTTCAACATTAGGACACTTATCACACATTAAACTGTAAAGAAAGCTTTATCATGTTTTAGATCCCTTAAGCCATCAAAGCAGCTGGAGAGACTGGAGCAAAGTGGGTCAGACAAATTTTGCAGACTGCTGGCAATATTTACATTAAGAAAGATAGAGTATCATAAGGCATGCAAAGTCGCACTTACAGATCAGAAAAAAGCATTTGACAGTGGGTAAGAATATGTTGTGGAATTGCTCAAGAAGATATGGAAAACATTAACTGAAGTGTGACAGAGCTTATATACATCAAGTAAAAGTTGCATACGAACAAAAGCAGGTACATTGCAACATTTTGAAGCAAATTCAGGAGTAAACCAAGTCAATACTAAGTGTGAAAAATATGAGGATAAGCATTGACAAGACAGAGACAATGGTAATAAGCAGACAAGTAGAAATCATGTCTGTTAAAGTAAATAACGCAGAAATCAAACAAGCGAATTAAAAAACCTAAGGTCATTTTCTCACCTCATATGGAAGAATGGAGAGAGAAATCAACATACGATGTGCGAAAAATCAGGTTATAGGACAATTAACACTGCTTTTGATGCATAGAAAGATAACTCTGTTAACCAAAGCAAATCTCATGAGAACAGTTTTTTGGTCAACACTGTGCTACCAGTGCCAAACATGGACCCTTACTACAATAAAACACCTGTATCAGTCTATGGGATTAGAGAACACAGAAGGACTGGTTTGAAGCAAATTGCCAGACACTCCAACCTTTCATTGACAGCAAAAAGGCAATACTCCTCAGAAACAAGGAAAGGACAACAAGAAACACTGTCATTGAATTAAGAACAGCTAGAAATCGTTTGCAAAAGGTAGCTAGGCAGTGTGCCAACAACTCCTGGATCCAGTTACGTGAAAGCATTCAACATGCTTAGCAGTAGTGGTAATGTTAGAGGCTTGTATGAGGAGATAAAGAAGGCCACCAGTCCTACTATTTAAAAAAGTGCACCACTAAAGAATCTGAATGGGGAGATTATTCATGACAAGAAGAAGCATCTAGATAGATGGGTGGAACATTATATGGAGCACAAAAAATTCATCTATGAACAAAAGACTGATGTTGTCTGCATTCAGAAAACCCATTTAATATTTAAATACAGGCTCTCACTTTTCTGTCAGAGGCTATGAAACAGGCTTGATAGAGATGGCCACATAGGAGGCATCATTACATTAGTTAAATATACTACTGCAGCCACAGAAACTTCCAAAAGCATCAGTGAGTCTGAACATCTGACTGTAGAACTACATTTCCTTGCATAGCCGATATACGTTATTAACTTTTACTGTCCCAAAAACAAGAAATTGGAACTAGAAGTGAAGAGGTAGAGGAATGGATGGTAGAAAACCTGCTGATACTAACCAACGAACGTGACTCTGAACCAACCTTCTACTCTAGACGATGGCGAACACAAAGTACACCAGACCTAGCTATAGCTACAGAAAACATTCAATGAAGGGCAGACAAAGAAGTGATGAAACAGCTGGGGGAAGTTATCACAAACCAGTCGTCGTTATGATAGGAGAGGTCAAGCCACAGGAAAACAAGAAGAAGATAGCTAGCTGGAACTACAAGAAAGCAGACTGGGACCTCTACAAAAAACTTTACTGAAAAGAACCTATCAGTGCCCTTTCCAACTAATAAGGTTAAAAAAAACACCACACCTCTCACCAGTATCATACTCGAAGCAGCACAAAAATCAATCCCCCAAGGTCAAAGGCAAAACTATGAACTCTTTTGGACCCAAGAACTGCAACAACTGCACCAAGGTGGGAGAAAAAATGGAAGAAGGTCCCTCTGACCTCAATGTAACAGAACACAATAAACAGAAAAAACTCAAATGCATCCGAACAAGATGGCAGGAAAAGACTGCAACTCTCAACATGGAGAAAGATGGTAAAAAGCTATGGCCTCTAGTAAATGAGGAGGAAAATACCAGCCATGCCAACACTGTCATTGAAGATGGTTGGAAAACTGTCACTGGTAAACAAGCAGCAAACCTAATAGCTGCTAGTTCTGCAGAGGAAAGCAAAATCTTCATGTCTAGAGCGAGAGAAGAAGTGATGAGAGAGCTGAGAAAAATCAACAAAAAGCAAGAAAACAACCAAGATGTAATGAATAAACTCTTCAGTCCCCAAGAACTTGAATGCGCATTAAGAAACCTTAAGAAAAGGAAGGTACCTGGACCTGATCGAACAACAAATGAAATGATAGTACACTAGGAACCAAATGGTAGGCAACAACTCTTAGACCTTATCAATCAATACTGGACCCAGGGACTACTTTCTAAGGAATGGAAGGAGGCAGAAATAGTCCCCATAGCCAAGAAAGGAAAGCCTAAGGTAAACAAATTTAGTTACTGCCCCATAAGCTGCCCTGAAAAGATCAGTGAACAACAGGTTACTTAATTTCCTGGAATAAAACAAGATATTGGATGACAGTCAATTAGGCTTCAGGAGATACAGAAGCACCAAACCTCTAATCTCACACAGGAAACTGAAGATGCTTTCCAGAAAAAAATACAAACTGCTTACTACTTTCTTCGACCTGACCAAAGCCTTTGATAAGGTCTGGAAAAAAGGACTCTTGCTAAAACTATCACTCAGTGGGATAAAAGAGCATATGTTTGCCTGGATTAGAGACTTTCTTTAAAGACACAGCATGAGAGTCAGACTGGAAGAACACAAAGGCAAGCTGGTCAGGTTACAACTAAAACAAGAATGCAGGAAGCTAAAAATACAGTTAAGAAATGGGTAGACTCTTGCGAAGTCACAGTAAACCAGATCAAAACTGTCTCAACTCTCTTATCTCTTCCTACAAAAAGCCAGAACAAACTGATCTGTACCTAAAATGCAACATCCTTCCAAAAGATGATAACCCCACAAATTTGGGAGTAAAATTCAACAAAAGGCTAACCTGGGGCCCCCAAATTGAAGGAAAGCTACCCTGCGGCTCAGAAGAAACTTACTGGAACAAGCTGGGGTGCAGATGTAAACACTGTTTGATAAAGTATACACAAGATACATACGACCAAAACTGGAGTATGATATGGGAGCATACTCTATTGCAGCCAAATCAAATCTATACAAACTGGACAAAATACAGAACACTGGTCTCAGAATCATCACTGGAGGTATGAGAAGCACACCAATCAATGAGCTGGAGGCAACTTCTGGCCTCCAGAGCTTGAGCCTTCAAAGGGAAGGATAGGTGCTTACCCTAACATAAATTTTTTCAGGCATGAACAACAACCCCATGCACAGAATAACAAACAACTTAACTAAAAACCAACTGAAGACCCAAAGCTCTCACCATCTATCAATTTTGTACTAAGAAAAAAACAGTGACATTCTTTCTAAAGATCATTCAGTGTGGAAAATGATCCAGGCATACACCATAGACTTACAGCCTAGCTATACAGTCACAACAACAATTCCAGGCATAGATAAATGGGCTGAATAATGTGATCTAGAACTGCATGCAAAGACCCTTGAACATGTCCACAACTCTTACCCAAAACCTGAATGGGCGCACGTATACACCAATAGATCAATGGGGGGGAGCAGGGAAAAAACAGAGGAACTGGATCAGTCATCATGCTGCAAGATCAGACCACAGCAGAAATGTCATACACCTCTGGAAGACTCTTAACAAACTTCAGAGCAGAGCAGCAAGCAATTATTGATTCAGCCAAAGAGCTTTAGGAAAGAAAAATTAAAAACAACAAAACTGGTTTCCTTTGTGACTGCATGACAGTCCTCCAGACGACTCAGAGGGATCCAAGAGACAATATAGAGAGAGAACTGACCAGCCAGCTAAACAGACTTGCAGAAACAATTAAATCATTCTCCAGTGGAACCCAGCTTACTGTGGCATACCAGGAAATGAGTTAGCAGACAGACTTGCAAAAAATGGAACAAAGAGGAAACAACACACCAATTTATTGTCATTACCAGAAATCAGAACACTTATCAAAGAAAAATACAAGGAATTGTGGAGAGAACAAACTAACAGTAAACATCCACAAGACCTCATCAGCAGATTCAACAGAAAGCATCGTACAACAATATTCCGTCTGCAAACAGGACACTGCAGGCTCAACTTCCACATGCATAAAAACAAGACTGTACGGTACCCACAGTGAACCTACAACTTTGAAAAGACATCTGGCCTTAATAGCAAAGTGTACAGAGCAAGCTATGGGGAACCATGAAGGACCTGCTGCTGACATGCGAGTTCACAGAGGCAAACCACCTGATGGTCTGATCTGAGCATACAAAATTGAATGCAAAGAAGAAGAAGAAGAAGAAAAAAACATCATACAATTCATTAAAGAACAATAAATGAGATGGTCTGGCCACCTGACAAAAATGCCCTGGTACCAACTGCCATTGAGAGCCACACTGAAGAAATAAAACGAACAAGAGCAAGGGGAAGACCATGCAAGAGATGGACCATGCAAGATTTTGGGGTCAGACTCTGAGAATCCTTTTCAATAGACTTTTCAAAATACTTAAATAAACTATGGCTGTGACAGTCTGTTCCTCTGGAAGAAATTTTTTGTGAACAACTCCTTTGCTGTCGTAGAAGCACACCAATATTGTCTTCACTTTCGACTTTGGAAGATGGATTTTTCTGCCGTTTGGTATGATGATGACTTCCACTGAGCACTTTAGCGTTTAGTTGTGGGATCGTAGCAGAAAATCCATGCTTCATCCTCTGCAAAAATCAAATTTAAGAAATCCTTATTTCTGTGATACATTTTGATCACTTTTGCATACTCAACACGCTGATGTTTTTGGTCATCAGACAAGAAATGTGGTACAAACTGGCAAGCAACTTTTTTCTTGCCCATAATCTTCCACTAGCATTTTATGAATGGTCTCTCAATTAATATCAAATTCATCCGCCATCATCCTCACAGTCAAACAATAATCTTCTTGTATCCGTTTTCTGACTTTTGCAATGAGTTCCTCATTACGAACAGAAATTTGGTGTCCAGGTCTAGTTGCATTAGTAATCATTTCTACACTAATTTTGAATCGTGAATACCACCTGAAAATCTCTGCACGAGAAAAACAATTATCCCCATAAACTTGTTGCATCAATTCAACAGTCTCAATGGCGCTTTTTCCTGAGTTTTAAACAGAATTTAATGTTAGCTTTTTGCTCCCTGCTGATTTCGTAACAATGCACATCTAACTAGGTCAATAAAATGGCGGCTTGTTTGTCGTCTGCTTATCAGGCGGTGATGCAAAGTTGCATTTAGATGAACATTGCCTTATTGCATTCCTCGCTTTTCTTCATATATGACATTTTTGTCTTGGCCATAATAATTCAGTCTTATTACTAAATTGTCGGACATTGTATTATCATAGGTGAACTTCATGTTTACTCCATACTACAACAACAGTATATGCTGTGTGATAACAGTTACCTATGCTTTGAGACAAACAATATTAAACACAAACCACATTATGAACTATATCTAAAGGTGATGTCTGTCCTGGCTTGACATAGAAGATGTGGACTGTGTCATTGTCACGATTTGGTATGAAGTCTAAATTCTCTAAGTCAGCAAACAACCCAGCATTAGTTGTGTCCAGCATGACCAAATCAGGAGGAACAGAACTGTTAGAAGGCTCCTGTAGAGTGATTGGGGAAAGGGGGAGGGATGTTGGGAAATGGAGAGAGGAGAAACAAAGACAAGTAGTATTAATATAGGGGCACATTCTTGACCTCATGGATAACAATGTTTAATGAAGCATATTACATTTACCAGTTACTGCTTGTTTTCTGATTATTTATCATATTCTTCAACACTAGAAACCTTAGATTTCAATACACATTAATTAAAATACTAGTTTTCTGAAAAAAAAAAAAAAACCTTTAAAGCTGATAGTGAGTTTTGCTCAATCTGTTCCCAATGTGTGTTCCAGGGAAAAAAAGAACAGACACAGTGGCTGCCTTAAAAGCATGTCATAACAGTTGACTAATTATGGGTTTCCTTCAAAAAAGTGCATCTGCTTAAGAGGAAAGAAACCAACAGCCTGCAAACAAACAAGCCAGATCTGTAAAATGGATATGCACACAAGATTCAAGTTCTGGAACAAGACTAAAGTCCAGAAGTGGATGGACAACCAGAACCAGAATTTACAGTTGGTGAACCCGAAGAAGAAGAAGAGGAAGAAGAAGAAGCTCAATCTGTAAAAAATAAGTCTGTAATAACAATAAATAAAAAAGACAGTAAATGTAAAACAAATAATGCAAAAATAGTTATTCAGTTTTCGCCACCGTAAAGAGCAGCACTTAGGGATGTCTCAACAAGTCAAAGCAAAAATTCTCAGTGCGGGTCCCGGGGCCCTATTATAGGGAAAACAAGAATAGGCCCACTGACTACCCAAAAGCATGTTGTAAGAGTCGACTAATTGGGAAAGTCGGAATGCCTCTATCTGAGAGGCAAGGAACCAACAGTCTGCACACAAATGAGTCAAATCTGACAAACGGATGCACACACAACACCTAGGTTCTGAAACAGGACAGCAGTTCAGAAGTGGATGAATACCAGAACTCTCCACTGGAGTTTTCAGTCAAAAAGAAGAAGAAGAAGAAGAAGAAGAAGAAGAAGAAGAAGAAGAAGAAGAAGAAGAAGAAGAAAGCAAAAACTGGACTTCTTCTTCTTCTTCAGCATTCCTAGCCCTTGAGGTCAATGCTGCAGATATCACAAGCCTCCATTCATCTCTCTAATTGGCCTTCTCTTTCCAGTTGGTAACACCATGTGTTTGCAGGTCTGTCTGGATATTATCTCCATCGTCTTCTTGGTCTCCCTCATGGTCTATGACCATTCATCTCCCTGGTGTATACAGTTTTTACTTCTCTGTCATCTGACATTCTTTCAATATACCCCAACCATTTCAGTCTATTAGCTCTCATGATGCCAGTGATCAGTGGTGATTTAAACAGATTATGAATTTCTTTGTTGCTTCTCACTCTCCATTCACCGCTGTTTGCATCTTTGATGGGTCCAAAGATTCGTTGTAAGACTCTGTTTTCTCGAAAACCTTAAACAAGGCTTCATCTCTTTTAGTTGTGCTCCAAGTTTCAGAGCCATATAACACCACAAGGTTTTATACATTTTGATCTTGGTGTTGCGAGACAATAACAACAACAAAAGCTAGTGCTTAATAATTATGTCAAAATACAGCTATAGCTATGCAAAGATTGCTAACAAGATTTTAAAAGCTCCCATAGTAAATGCATCTTCAGAAAACAAAAAAAGGGCACGTTCTCCTACTACATAATTAAATAGATATAGATAAGAGGTACAAATGATTACATGGATAACTAGACATTTGGATTTACATTGTGATTAACTGTCCCTATTTTTCTGATTCAAAGGAGAAACAGAGATCATATAAATTAGAAAGTAAAAACAAATCATCAACCAAATAAAACCAGGCATTTTTTACTTATCAGTCACAAGAAAAATGTAAAGTAACTGGTTAGCTGATATGTGGGCTTTCAAAAGTTGGAACTTATTATTGTTGGCACAATACATGTTTCAGTCTTGTACATATCACCCATATCTTCTGGATATGAGTATTCAATCTCAAGAGTAAGATACACTGTGTTGAGTTGGACTTTATTGAATAGATAAACTATTGCTAAACATCAGATGGAAGATGCATAACTGGGATAGGAAACAGAATAGGACAGGCAAAAACTGCATTTTATAAAATGAAGAACATCTTGTGCAATATATCCTTGTCATTGAGAGTTAGAAGAAGAATTCTTGCTTGCTACATACTTCTTCTTCTTTTGTCAAAATCTGCTTGTGCCGCTAGGCGTCGCAGTCTATCAGATGATCGGCAACCGAGCCAGGGCGCGCTCAGTCGCTTCATATGCCGTGATGTTATGAAGTCTCAAGTTGTCCGTGACTCCTTCAATCCATCTTCTTCTTGGTCTTCCCCTGCCTCTTGGTGTTTCAATTTTCATGTTGTATGCTCTTGATGCTGGCATCGTTGGTTCCATTCTCATTAGGTGACCAAACCATTTCATTCTTTGCTTCTCAATAAATTTAACGATGGGTATGGTTCCAATAGTTCTTGTAATCACATCGTTTCTCACTCGATCTCTTCTAGTTTTATTCGCAGCCATTCTCAAACATCTCATTTCACAGGTGGTTAGTCTTCTCTCGTGTTCTTTTGTTAATGTCCAAGTCTGACATTGATAACCTAATGTCGGTATAAAGATTGTAATTATAATTTGTCTTTTTATCTCAGCTGGGACAGCAGGGTGTTTTAAAATTGAGGCAAGCTGGTATGCGACATTGTTGGCTTGTTGGATTCTTGCTTCGATCTCTCTGTCTATTTTACCATTGAATGTATAGATACTTCCCAAGTATTTAAATTCTTGCACTTGTTTTAGGCTGTGATCTAGAATCTTTATGTCGATGGTCTGTTGCTCTCTACTTATGCTCATGACTTCTGTACATACATCCAGTTTTAACATATGGCTGTGAATCCCGGACAATCAGTAGGCAGGCCAAACAATTTCTTGAGGCCTCGAGATGTGGTTTTACAAAAGAATGCTTAGAATACCTTGGACAGCCAAAAAGAACAACCAAGAGGTTTTGAAAGAGGCGGGAGCCACAAGACAACTTATCAAAGACATCAGAAGAAGACAGTCATAAATTTTCGGCCATATTATGAGAAGAGAGAAAATAGAACATGTTGTGACCACTGGAAAGATCTGTGGAAGGAGGGACAGAGGAAGACAACGAGAGAAGATTCTTGACAGTCTTGTTGCATGGCATGGAGGTGTGTCGGCACACGAACTGATACATGCTGCAGGAGATCGTGAATTATGGAGAGGTATGACTGCCCACGCCAGTCGGCATGGCACCTGATGATGATGATGATGAAACTATTGCTGTCAGAACACTGACTTGCGTTTAAAAAAAAAATTTTTTTTGTGACCACCTATTCAAATTATATAATACTTGGAAAGTTAAGTCAAAAATACCTAGCACAATCCTGCAAGTTATTGAAGTGCTGTTAATATACTGCTTTTCCCTCCAGCAGGTATAAGGAATAATAATTCTATCATTATAATACTTCCAATATATGGACAGTTTCCTTTCTGAATGTGGTCAGGCAGTGTTATGCTGGCGATGTAATCTGTTTAATTTGCCTTGCATCATTCTGCTAGTAATGGTATATTATTAACATGGGCTGTTATAGTCGTGAGAAATACAAGTTCTGTTATGAATATATTACTTTGAAGACTAAAATTATTTTAGTCTTCTTCTTTTTTTCAGCGTTCCAAGCCCTTGAGGTTCATTACTGCAGATATCACCCGCCTCCATTCATCTCTCTGGCTGACTTCTCTTTCTAGTTGGTGACAACAAGTGTTTGCAGGTCTGTCTGGAAGTAATCTCTCCATTGTCTTCTTGGTCTGCCTCATGGTCTACCACCATTCAGCTCCATTGTGTATACAGTTTTTACCTCTCTGTCATTTGACATCAATGGGGATTTAAACAGATTAGAATTTGTTGTTGCTTCTCACTCTCCATTTCCCACTGTTTGCATCTTTTATGGGTCCAATAATACTCTGTCTTAATATTCTCTTTCAGAAAATGTGTAATGAGGCTTCACCTCTTTCAGCTGTGCTCCAAGTTTCAGTGCCATATAAAACGACTGGTCTTATCAAGGTTTTATATATTTTGATCTTGGTGTTAGAAGATAGATCCACAGTTGACAGAAGAATAGTTGGGTTTCAGAAGAATCAGAAGCTGCACAGATGCAATCCTCACACTTAAACGGTTATTAGAAAAAAACAATGAATATGATCATAAATTATTTGTTGCATTTGTAGACCAGGAGAAAGCACTTGACAGGGTCGATAAACAAAAATTATGGAAAGTAATGGCTCGATATGGAGTAAATGAACACCTTACTGAAGTTTTCAAAAGCTTATATAGGGATTGTAGAAGCGTAGTTAGAATAAATCAGGAAACATCAAAACCATTCAAAGTAACATCTTGCTTGAATAATATAGGAATGTGTCTTATCACCACTCCTGTTTATCACCTGCATTGACAGTATAAGCAAGGATGCCAGGCCCAGGAATGAAAATAATAGTAACCTTGTTGAATTACTCTTTGTTGATGACCAGGCCTTGATTTCAGATACAGCCACGAGTTTGCAACAGCATCACACATCCATGAATGAAAAATTTAAATCAAATAATTTGAGAATCAACATCGAAAAAACAGAAGTAATGTCAATAGGAAAAAAAAGAAGCAGGATTTAAACATAGCATAATAGCATACATATATTTGACAGGAATCTGAGTTTAAATATCTTGGAACAACATTTACTGAAGATGGTAAATTGGATGAAGAAATTGACATCCGATGCAGTAAAGCAGTTCAAGTGCTGGGACCTTACGGCATAAGGCAATTCCAATCAGCACAAAGTAACATCTCATACAAAGCATATGCATTCCAACCCTACGCTACCTGTGCCAGACGTAGTCACTCACAACAAAACATGAAAGAAAATTAGTAACCATGGAAATAAGGTGTCTGAGAGACTGTATGAGCGACCATAAGAGATAAAATCAAGAATGAGGTCATACGAGATAAAGTCGGCACAGAACCAATTCTAAATTACATACAAAGACAGCAAATCAAATCGTTTCCCCACTTGGAAAGAAAGCCTTCTGATGCTATACCATACAAGACACATATCAAAAGAAGAAGTGACATAGAGCAATAGTTATAACTAGAACAAGATGGAAGGATAACATCAGAAAAACTCTACAGTACCACGATGTGTCTTTGGTCGAAGCAGCCAAAAAAAAAGCACAAAGCAGGACCTTACACCTCCCTCGACACCCGAAGAGGTCAAAGAGGACGTAAAGAAGAAGATCTTGGTGTTGTGAGATAGAGACAGAGACTGACTTTAGCAGATGTTGAAGGGCATAGTATACTTTATTTGCAGACTGTATTTCTTCTCTCATCATGTTGGAGAAATATTTAGAGAATGAAAGAAAACTGGTATATGCCAAGCCATCAAAAGGTATATAATTAGGTATAATACACATTGGGTAAAATACACATACCTTCAGGGCCTCCAGAGACAACAGCCCATAATGAGATAGGAAGAGTCTGGCTGTCTGATATTCATTACATATTCTGCAACAATAAAGGTTTTCATAAATCTCAGAACGTTACTGGTGTAAATGGGTCTAGCTTTGTTATTGGCTCAGGAATTTAACATCGTGTTAATTTCAGTGCTATAATGTGGCACAGAACTTTATTTTGTTTTACTTCTAACTATTAGTGTTAAGTGGTGTCGGTTAAATGTCAATTTCACTGTAATCTTAAAAAAGTTATATGATCAACACAGGAAGTCAACGCATGACTGGTAATTCATCACTAAGTTGTGGTGAATCAAATTACATCATTCAAAGGTAAAGAACCAATATTATTCACCATTCATTTAAAGATCATCTTTATTGCACATCAGACATGACCATAAGTGCTCCGATATCCTCCAGAGTATGTCTCCAAGTATTTTTAGGCTAAAAACTCCCATTATGTTGTGGTTGATTAACAACGGGTGGCTCCTGCATGGTTTTCCTGCCACGTTGCTCCAACTGGTACACCCATGTCTATTCAGGGAAACATCATTTTCCACCAAACTGAAAGTCTCACAGCGTTTAGTCTCTTGTATGGCATTGTTGATGTCTCTCCTGTCCATAGATGGCACATTCCTGACAGTGACACTGCCAGCCAGGGTGTCTGCTCTCTCATTGCCTATCACATCAATATAACCTGGGACAAAAAAAGAAGGTGATTTTGTGAAACGCTTGTGCTGTATCAGATAGAGCCACTGATTTTGTATATGCTCTGCCTTGATCTTCCATAGCATACTCACTGAGTTGCTGAGAAAACATGCATTGGTGAATTCCTGAGTTTTCAGTCATTTTAGCGCCTTTGTCACAGCCATGACCTCCATTGTCGTGCTGCTTGTGGTAGAAGCAAAGGTTCCACTTCCACGGTCTTCTTTGATGACTTTTCGGCTATCCTCCGAATAATGGCCACATATTATGGTGGCCACAAAAACTTCCTAACAGGGCCTTAGCCACATGTAAATTGTGGACTTCCGGCAACTTAAACTGCGCACTTCCAGCAACTACCGCCACCTCCGAGAGTATCTCCCACAAGTCCGCAATTTACATGTGACTGAGGTCCTGTTTTTGGTCGCCATAATATGTGGCTGTTATTTGGAGGATAGCTGACTTTTCCTTTAGTTCTTGCTGTGAAAGCTCATGCACTTCGCTTCTGACAAATCACAGAACCATCTGTATATATAATAGCACCTTCCGGTGATGTGTTTTCCTCTACCAATGCTTTTACTTCTGCATCAACTATTGGTGGTGTGAAATCAACGACACTGTCCTGTCACAGTGATAACCACCACAAAGTACTGTTTGTATTCATTTAGTATGGGTATCTATTCCTCTTCACGGTTTTTGTCTTGAAGGGAAATCCCCGGCTGAAGCATTGTCTCTGCATGGCCCAACCAAGACTGGTCTCGTGTCAAGTCAGTTGTTATGACGTGTATTCAGTTCAGTGTGCAGTAAATGTGTAAAGACCTCAGTAATTCTGAGGTAGGCTCATGCTTGGTGCATTTCAAGTCTGTTGTTTATATTGGAAATCTATTAGGTATCTCACTGCTCTGCACGACATGTCTTTGGTGCAGCCAAGTATGATGCACATTGCTTCATTTTGTACCTTTTCCAGACTGTCGATTTGTGACTTGCTGAGAGTGAGGATTGCCAGTGCATATTCTATGACAGAGAGGATCAAACCGTGATAGAGGATGACTTACAGCCTAGTTGACCACACATGGCAGCCATAACTCGCATCGGATCCAAACCCTTTCTGGCTTTGTTGATCAAAGTATCAACTTGGAATCTTCAGTTAAGGCAAAACTCACACCCAGAAATTTTCAGTTCTTGCTATTTCTTTACCATTCATATGCATAGAGGGTGTTATTGTGTGTGCTAAGTGACTTTTCAAAGAAAACAGTCGATTTGGCAGGGTTAATCTGTGCTCCTGAGGTTGATACCAATCTGCTATGCGTCCCAGTTCTTTCTGGAGTTCTTCTATAATTCTGCTCCTGTTGTTTCATTGGCAGTACACTAGTATGTCATCAGCATATGAGCGGGTTCTGCCTTTACATGTGATTTGATGTTTTGTCACTTCAATAGTGAAGAGGACGGGATAAAAGTGATAGAGCTGGTTTATGAGTTTTTCAAAGGACACCTTGTTGTATGCAGCTTCCAAGTAGTGTTTGTCAGTGTTTTGTGTGGGTATAGGATGGTGTAGTGATGGTCCATGTTTATTCTTTGATGACTGTAGCTGACCACTGTTCAGCCAGACAGAATAGTGATCAGGTATGCCCACAAGAAGAGCATGAGGAATAAAGACTTGAGGGAGATGGCTTTTTACTTCAACTAGAGCATCAGAACAGCTTCAGTACCCCAGGAATGGGTACACAGTACCTAATTCCACTTCCAAAACCAGGCAAAGATCATTCCAAACTCAGCAGTTTCAGGATTATCACCCTACAAAATACTTTTGGCAAGGTGCTAGAGAAGATTATTACAGGTAATAACTGTAACATTAAAAAAGAAAGCAAACTGAGGTCTTGGATGGCGCTAGTTGAAGACACAATTGGACATTTGTGCAGGCTTGATAAATTTAGGCAAGAAGAGGAGTGGGTCAAAGTATCTGATCAGGTTTTAGATTTGTGTAGGGTTCTAATCACTTTGGGACATGAGTGCAGGGACTGGCCAGCTGGTGCTGCAGAATCATAAGTTCAACAAATTATTCATGACAATTCCCGCCCAAATGATGTGATTGATATTAGGGCTGTACCGAATATTCGCTTGGTATTCGCTTCGGGGCCGAATAGTGGACCTATTGACTATTCGGTATTTGGCCGAATTGTTGCGGTCGGGCCAAATACAAATAGTAGTTACCTTACACCCACTTCTGCATACACGGCCTGACAACATGAGACGATTGGTTTTGTTGAAAGCTAATGCAGCTTTCATGCATTAACTAAGCTGTCAGTGACAATTTCCAAGTTTAGTTACTTGTTATAATACTTATAATACTTCGGTTCTACAGTCTGGTTTTTTCCCCCATTGAAAACACTCTGGCCATCCTCACTGTCAGTGCTACCCAGATTGAACGACTCGAAAAGGTGCCAAATGAAGCCATGCGCATTATTTTGGGATGTACACGAGACACATCCTGTGGAGCAATGAGGTATCTACTTGACTTTACAACAATGAACCAAAGGATCAGGATGTGGAGGGCTCGGGCATTCCTTAAAATATGTGCTGGTAAGAAACACCCACCACATCAAGCGCTTTTTAGTGAAAAGGGCGACAGACTGAAGAGGGGAAAATTATGGCTAGGTCGGGCAGAAGATGTTATTAGGCAAATATGCAGACTAACCAACATCATACCTGGTGCAGAATGGATACCTGTGCCTCAGGCGTTTATTTGTACATTTTCTTGTATTGTCACACTCAACAGGCGATGTAGAGAAGAGAATCCTGTTGCTGTTAATTCAGAGGTCAACGCTCTCATCAGTGAAAATTCAAACGAAGCAGATGCACTAATTTATACAGACGGATCAGTTATATGCCAAAGAAGAAGCGCATGGGCATTCACAGCACACTCAGCGGCCAGAACAGTCAAAGAAGCCAACGGCGCCTTCTCTATGACAACCAGCAGCATAACGATGGAGGTGATGGCAGTGACGCAAGCGTTTGCCTGGCTTGAAACACAAAAATACACCCGCGTATGTATACTCAGTGATTCAATGAGTATGATCCAGAGGGTTCAGGCAGGTTCAGTGCGAAGGGGAATGGAGAGTGAGAAACAACAACGTAACACACAATCTGTTTAAATCACCGTTGATCACTGGCGTCATGAGAGCTAACAGACTAAAATGGTTGGGGCATATTGAAAGAATGTCAGAAGACAGAGAAGTAAAACTGTAAACACCTGAGAGAGAAATGGGCGTAGACCACAAGGCAGACAAAAAGAAGATCGAGAGATAATGTCCAGCCAGACCTGCAAACATCTGGTGTCACAAATTGTGAAGAGAAGGCCAGCCAGAGAGATGAATGCAGCAGTAAACCTCAAGGGCTCAGAATACGATAGAAAAAGATGACTATTCTGTGCTACTTTATGTGAAGTACAAGTTTTTGTGTGTGTGGGTAGATATATTTTATACACCATACACTATTCGTGGCCTTTTCCCCCATGATCCATCTCTGACATTTCTTTACACCTTGTACTAGATTCATCGACAAACAGCAGATCAAGTGGTTTGGCCATCTCGTTAGAATGCAGCAAGATCAAATACAATCACAAGCACTGCATCTCAGAAGATCAGCTACAAGAGCAAGAGGACAGCCGCAGAAAACATGGATCGACAACATTAAAGACACTCTATGCCTTCACGGCATGACAATAGCCAGTGGCAACCAACGTGCACTGGATTGCAAATTATTCCTCGCCACGACGCTTAACGGCAGAAGTGGTTTATGATGATAATGATGATGACACTATTCGTATTTGTATTCGGCCAAATAGTTGGTCCCGTTATTTGTATTTGGCCGAATAGTGAAAATCACTATTCGGTACAGGCCTAATTGATATACATACGGCTTTGTGTTGAGGGGCCAACGAAGTGCATGGGGGTTCATAGCAAAGGCGAATAAACGTCGCTTGGTGTAACAAAGCCTTGCGTATGATATCACAACGTCTAGTTTGAGAATGGAGGTGGAGGCAGTCACTGCTGCCTTCCGCTGGCTTGAGAATCAGTTGTACACACATGTCGTCATTGTAACTGACTCACAGAGCATGCTGAGAAAGGTAGAGACAGGCATGTTCCATGCAGAGTGGCAAGCATCACTTCAAAGGTCCCGGGAAGTTAGCATCCTTTAATTATTTTCTCCAGGCATGCCGGTGTTTTGGGAAAGGAGCATTGGATGGACTGGCTGGTTCTGCACCACTTGATGTATGACAAGCTGGATGTTGTGAGGGCCCTTTGGGAGCGAATGAATAGTGCCAAGGAACAGATAGATCATTATGGTCTGACAAAAATGGCACTGCGAGGAGTTACAAGGGGATCTGGCCCACGCTTGGCCCTCAGGGAAAAGGCGAGACGGATATACAGTCAGACAGTTACTGGTACCATCGGAATTTTAACTCTTCGCTTGGTGCTGAAGATGAGGACCATCTTCTAATGGGGGTGTCCTAAGTGCTGTGATGTCGATTCTTAATTGTCGATTCTTAATTCAACATTCATTAGTTACAGTTCGTGTTTGTTCTTGGATGACCGATAGTTGACCCACAGTTCAGCCAGATGAATTCATGATAGCAGTTAATCGTGACTGAGTGAATGCTTTGCTTGTGTGTCCTTAAGTCCTGCATAGATTGGACTGAGTTGTGAGACTGTGACAAAAACCACTGGTGAAATCGGACAAGGGAGAGTGGACTGGTGGACTTGAGACAGAAGACATCTGATTGCTTGATGATTTAAAGTTCTAGTGTATTGTAGTGATATTTTTGCGACCGATAGCTTGTGATAATATATTTAGTTTGGTTATAGTAGTTCTTCTGTGTTGTATGGCATTTGATAGAGTAGCTGTTGAGGTATTCTGGTAGCCAGGGTTGGTTTAGACTTGCTGTCTTGATATTATCTATAAATGCACACTGCCCCCTACTTTGCAATCACTGCGCAATCCTGGTGGAGTACAGTGGCAGAGGACAAGAGCTTATCAGGAGCAGTGTGGGCTTGGACCTGAGTATAATCCATGGGGATGCAAAGGCGTGCATGGTGATTTGTAAAGCAATCACTGCCTGCATTTCGGATAAGGGTGCCCACATCTTTTGACATCAACTACCTCACATTAGCCTCTGTTTTATATTATAGATTCTTTGTGCTCTGTGGGTCTTAGGCCTAGTGTGTTTTTTTTATAGATTTTCTGTCACAGGCCTGTACAATGAGCCATCGCAGTAGATCAGAGGTCTGTGTCAGCATCACAGCATGTTTCCAGGAAACCTTCAAAGCCATCGTAAGCAAAAACAGCATCAATTTTTATTGCACAGTTCTGACATTCATTCGACTTTCAGTATCTGTCTGGTTTGTTTGCTGCAAATATTGGTAGAAAAGTAATAGGCCTTTTCTTTTATCTCTTCTGTGCCAACTACCATCAGGTTCCTGAATGTCAGACAAGTTATGTTGTCATGGTATACCAGTCATAGACTGTTATGGCCACCAGAAAAGCTTCAGTGATGTTTCACGACTCACTCTCTCACAGAACTCTTCCCATTAAAAAATTTTTTTTGCTCTGCCATGCTACAGTTTTTAAATGATCTGTTGTTTCTTGGTTTGTATTAAGGTATTGAACTCACGTTCTGCCCAATTTCTGTGCTTTTTGCCATTCTATGATTGCCTGCCTGTCTCTTTGTTTGCCAGCATTTTTCCACTTCCATATTCTACCATGGAGGTTGTGATTTAGGCTTCGTGTATCGGAGTTTGGCAGCTGTTTTTCTGATTCTGCTAGTCACTGCCAGCATTGTCTTAAATAATGTTTCTTTGTAGCAGGTAGGTTAGTAAAGTAGTTCATGTTTCATTAGCAGTACTACACATGGAAGGTAGTCACTGCCATGGTAGCCAAGGACGTCCCAAGAAATGATAATGCAGTTACTAATAAAGAATTTTCATAAGCTGAAAGTATTCACTAAAATACCTAATGACAAAAAAGGCACATAATCAGGCAAACTGAAATTTGTATTTACTTTGGTGGCTTGCACTCCGTACTGGGGTCTGGAAATTGAGATTTTTCTCTATCTACTTTGGCTTTCTGACTGACTTCTTTTTCAAAAGATGACATCTGTTCTATCAAGTTTTTCATCTTCTCTGCATCGACAGCTTGCTTCTCTGTCAGAACTGACTCCAACGGAGGAATACTTTTCTCTCTGAAATAAAGATGAAACAACTATAAAACCATACTCAGTTTCTCAGGTGATCATTTTAAACACAAAATAAATTTCTTAGAATTTTGTCAAGAGACCAAAATTGAAACAATATTACATGTATCTGTAAGCAGCAAAAGATGGGATTTCCTCACTATAAATTTAAAGCCAGTTATGGCCGGGTAAGCCGCTTCATGGCACAAAATGACCTCATGATTTTAGTGGCAGACAACGATGATGCAGAAATTTCCCGACACCTACCTAGAGAAAACTTTTGCCCAAGGAGAAACTATGACTTGAAAAACTGGTAAGAATGCAAGAGAAATTAATAAATGTTGTGCAAGTGACATGCAGGCCTAATATCTCAAAGATAAATCTCACCCTATTTTTCGTCATTTTGGTTAAAATACTGCAACCTATTATACCTATAATACTGTATATCATCAAAGTTTGGACTACAAATAATTTATGGAAAGACAAATATACTGAAGACATCAATAATATCAAGCAGATCTAACATCAGAGACAAACAGAATCAAAAGTGACAGATCAATTTATGAATTCAGATAGAAATTTTTACAGTCAAGGAACAAATTATAACTCACAATGGCAAGGCATCTGCAACTTTTAAAATGCCAGTGAAAGTTGGAGAGTCATTAAAGACATGGAAAACAAGTTAAATGCATTTGAAAACAAATGCCTGAAGACAATGCTGAACATTAAATGGGATAAATTTAAGCAGGGTAAAGAAATAAGATACATTTCTGGGCAACCTATTTTAACAGTTGCAAGACACAGAAGATATTAGCAGAGGCTCATCAAACTGGCACTAAAATGGGAAATACAGGGAGTGAGGACCTTCAAAAGAAACTCTAAAAATTACTATTTAGAGAGATCAAAGATTCTGGGTTGAATTCCATCCATGATACTGAAGGGATTTCACAGTGTAGATAGGAACTGAGTAATAGACTGCAAGCCCGATGTGACTGTGATGAAATGATCTCTGTGGCCTCAGAAGTTATATTATGTTTAATAGTTTCTTATGTTCATAGAGAGACAATGAATTACATTCAATATGCACTGAGCCTAAATAAGTTCTAAAAACCACATGGGATTTAATAAATGGTTAAAACTTGTTTCCAGTCCTTAGTAGTCAGACAAAGCAACCAAGCTTGGTTAGAGATTACCGATTACCTTATCTAGCTGGTCATTCTACCAGCCCGATAGAGTGTCATAAATGCTACATAACCAGACTGAGACTGGGCCCTTTGAACAGACCAGATCAGGGGAATTAACTTAGTCTGGCAGACATCTCCAGACATTATGGCATCCCCTGACTGATGTTTCACACCTGTCAGTGAGAGTGGCTGTAAACTAGATTTGCTCAATTAAGCCATCCACAGAGACTGACAGGCACCATGATAGCTAATAAGATCGGAAAGGTACCTCAGGGGCGTGGCTTAGATCCTCTCCTGTAGGGTAGGTTAGAAACTAGAGAAGGGGAAGAGTTTAACCTTGTAGAGAGAGAGAGAGAGAGAGAGAGGTATTTATACTACTAGCATCGACTAGCCACAAACTCAGACCAACAGTAGAAAGTAATTCTAGCTGTTTGAGTCCTGTTTCGCAATTGCTGGAATGTTCTCAGCTCCCATAGGGGTAACGAACAGTCCTTTCTGATAACAGAAACCGAGGGTCTTCGGGTACGAACCTGCAGGGTGTTGGAGATCGATCAGCTGGGAACTAACCGGAAAGGGGAGGGGGGGGGGGGGAACTAGCCAGGAACGAGCTAAGAAGCAGACAGGAGGTGGAGAGCAGGTGCTGGAACGAAGAGGTGGAAAGGTAAAGAAGGGACTCAACTCGAGGGATATCTGAGGTTCCACTTTATAAAATTGGATAAGTTATGTTCCATGTATCTATGTTCGTAAACTTATCACCACCATTATCACTTCACTCTAATCATGGTATCTACCTGCTGTAATACCTGCTGTATTTCATTTATTTCCAGTATTATATTATATATTAACAATACTACTGTTTATTATTTTTTTGTGATTATATTTTTTAACCATCGTTTATTTTATTTTATTTCATTTATTCCACATATATTTTTTTTAAACGTTGCTCATGTCACCCTTAGAGATCTACATACTCTCCTCGTTGTTACGTTTGTGTAGTTCACTTATGTATGAAAAAGGCTGCCCGGCTGAAACGTTACGTTGTGTTGTTTTGTTCACGTTTTTCTGCTTCCCCATTTATTGAGCTTTTAAGTCAAATTTCTCTGGAATTTCTGCTGTAATACAGTACATTCAATTTCAGTGAACATTTAATGTGGTAAGCCAGCTTGCAGATTTGTATTTATGGTTAATCTGGCCCTCATCTGTCAACCTGTTTGGCCTGCATGATATTTTCAGGCCATGGATAAACCACAACAGGGTTCAGTAAGTTGTGTATCCTTTAGAGAATGTTGGAAACCAATTTCAGCATGTGTTGTAAGCTCATTGTGGTTTTACTAGGCAATTCTTACACTGCCACTGTTGATATCAGTGCAAAGGGGTTTGCTGCCAAATTGTCCACAGCTGGAATCAAGTATCTCAGAATTACAAATCACATTTGCAATCCCTAAGTTACATATGCCAACAACAAGATAGAGATAAGAAAATGCAGTATTGTATGATTCTCAAATATGTTTTCAACATCTATTCTTGTTTCCCCCCACACCCTAAAAAAAAAAAAATTGAATCAAGATTACCAACTGTCATGCTAGCAGTGTTTTTAAGTTGCTGGATTCATCCATTTGATCTTCAGTCAGGTGTCGCCCTCTGACCTGACCCTCGTGCACTGTAGGTTTAATGCTAGTGCCATCACATCATTATTATATATATTACTGTACAACTTTTGTCAGTGTTAACTACAGTATCATCATCACCACTGAGTGCCTTGCCGACTTGCGTGGGTGATCATGCCTCTCCACAATCTGAGATCCGCAGCTGGGCGTATCAGTTCTCCATGTCATGACAAAAGGCCGTCAAGAATATTCTCACACTGTTTCCTGTATCTCTCTTTCCACTTATCTTTCCAGTAGTCAAAACATGTTCCATTTTCCCTCTTCTCATAAGATGACCACAAAAGTATGACTGTCTCTTTCTGATATTTGTAATAAGTTGTCTCCGAGCACTCTCCTCCTCTTTCAAAATATCTGGGTTGCACTCTGAGGCCTCAAGATAGACTGTTCGGCTCGTTTATTATTTGTCCACAGATTCACAGCAGTATGTTAAAACTGGCCCTATATATCATGCCTTTCTTCTTCTTTCGTTCATTTGAAATAAACTCCACGCCTTTTTTCTTCTTTCGTTCGTTTGAAATAAATTATCTATATCTGCAATGCTGTCTCTAGAATGAAGTTCACTTTCTTTTTGTATTTGTAATCCACTTAGCGGCACGTAAAGTTTGGCTTCCACGAGTATCTCTCTTGGCCAGAAGTTTTGCCTGGAAATTATTTGGAATAGTCTTGGAGGATGTGATCTGTTGTCTCAGGTGCCAGTCCACATGTGCACATGACTGATTTGCCAGTCTTAAATTTTGTGTACATGTGGCTGCTAAGTCGATTGTGCCCTGTTCTAAGGCATAGAATAATGACTTCCTCTGGTATGTCCATTAATATGATAGAAGCCTGTCCTTCAGGAATCATGTAAAGGCAGTTGTGGTGAAATGCCAAAAAAGACTCAATGCTCTCAAGATTATGGCAGCAGTAGACATGGAACAAAGAATGCTGTTCACAATATTCCAGCGTATGATCCTGTCGGTGAAAGATTATGGACTTGACATGCTTACCATATCAAAGAGTCAGCTGATGAAACTTGAACACATACAGAATGAAGCCATTCATGTGGGTAATTCTAGGATGTACAAGAGATACCCCGGGGGTATGTATGAGATATACACTTTCACTGCCTACTATTGCAGATAGACAAAGTTCTGCAGGGAAAGTCATATCTCAGAGTAGCTGTAGACAAGAAGCACATCCTGCATGAAGCCCTGGATAGAGCTAAGGGTCACAGACTGAAAAGAGGAAGGTCTTGGATGGCGCAAGCTGAAGACACTATTGGACATGTGTGCAGGGTTGATAAATTTAAGTGAGGAGAGGAGGGGTCAAAGTATCTGAGCAAGTTTCAGACTTGTGTAGGGTTCTTATCACTTTAAGTCGTGAATACAGGGACTGGCCAGCTGGTGCTGCAGAATCAGAAGTTCAAAAAATGATTCGTGACAATTCCAATCCAGGTGATGTGATCATTATGGTCTGAGGAGAATGGGGCTGTGAGGAGTTACAAGGGGATCTGGCTGGCACTCAATACTTAGGGGAAAGGCAAGACAGATATACAATCAGAGAGTTACTAGTGCCATCAGAAGTGGAACTCTTCCCTTGCTGCTGAAGATGGGGATGGAGTGCTTGTGGGGGCGTCCAGAGTGCTGTGAAGTCGATTCTTAATTCAACATTTAACATAATATGGTAATCATCTTGTGCCAGTTTTGGTGGATTAATTTGATTATTCTCTTCTTCTTCTTTTGACAAGAAACTGGCACGTCAGGTTGCTCCTCAGTTGCACTTTCCTTAGCTAGTTTATCAGCTCTTTCAGTTTTAGGAACTCCACAGGAGAACAGTATCCATTGCATAGCTACCTTACACCAACTGCCTAGTTCGGAGAGTAGTGTCCATATAACTGTAATTTTCCACACTGGAGTGCCTGAAGTACTGCTTCTGCATCTGTCAGGAAGGAATATCACTGGTTGTGAAATATACCTGGTATATAGTAGTTTCTCTGCTGCTTTTTTGATGGCTTGAACTTCTGCATCACAGTTGTGACAGTGCTTTCCTGTTGGTATTTTGGCTGTATATCTGGTATTATTTGGATGCTCAATATACACTAATGCTCCTCCATTTATCACTGTACAAAACCGGTATAATGCAATGGAAATTATACAGACTATTGATGAACAGTGGGATATTCAGCAGACATCAAAAGAGACAATCCCACCAAACCATAGAGTTGCAAAAAATAATTGGATGTCAACCGAAATACTGCAGTTGATGGATGAAAGAAGGAAGAAAAAGAATGATAAAGAAGAATACGCTAGAATACAAAAAGAAATAGTGAACAATTGCAAAGTGGCTAAAGAAGCCTGGCTGAATCAAATGTGTACAGAGATTGGGGAAAATCACAGGAAAGACTCATATTCCATGTACCAACAGATAAATATGTTAACAGGAAAGATGACACATAACAGCACTGGATGTTTGAAATCAAAAGATGGTGACTTATTAATGGGACATAGTAATATAATTAACAGATGGACAGAGTATATAAGGGAATTGTATGATGATAATAGACCAGACGAAGAACTGCAGACCAACAATGATGGTCCACTAATAATGACTGCAGAAGTTGAGGATGCAATACATCATATAAAGAAAGGAAAAGCACCCGGGCCAGACAACATCTCACTGGAAGAAATCGAAGCAATGGGAAATTTTGGAATTGAAATAATAATTAAACTTTTAAATGATATTTATAATAGTGGGTATATTCCAAATCACCTTTTAAAATCCATATTTATAGCTCTGCCAAAGAAACCAGGCACTTTAAAATGTGAAGACCATCGCACAATAAGTCTTATGAGTCACATGACTAAGATTTTACTGAGAATAATTATGAGAAGAATAAGAAACAAAATTAAACCAGAAATCAGCGATGAACAATGTGGATTTGTAGAAGGAAAAGGTACAAACAATGCCATATACATCCTAAGGACATTGTCAGAAAGAGCTATAGAAGAAAAGACTGATTTGTACTTATGCTTCATAGACTATACAAAAGCATTTGACTGTGTGAAGCATGAAGAAGTAATCAAACTGTTAGAAAAATTAAACATTGATGGGAAAGATTTACAAATAATAGAGAATATGTATTGGCAGCAAACAGCAGCTATAAGAATTAACAACTGTTTAGGTACATTTCAAAGCATAAAGAAGGGCGTACGACAAGGATGTGTACTTTCACCTGATTTGTTTTCAATATACAGTGAATTTTTAATGAGATCTTTAATTGATTTGCCCGGAATTGAGGTTGGTGGGCACATTATACTAAACAATTTACGTTATGCTGATGACACAGTCTGGATGGCAACAATTCAGAAAGAATTACAGGAAATGATAGACATTGTGGTGTTAGAAAGTGGAAGAATGGGCCTCAGTTTGAATAATGGGAAGACAGAAGTAATGGTGGTATCAAAGAAACAAATGATTCCTAAATGTGTAATAAAAGTCGATAGTGTTATTTTAGGACAAGTACAGAAATTTAAGTATCTGGGCACATGGATAACATCAGATGGAAGATGCATAACTGAAATAAGAAACAGAATAGGACAGGCAAAAACTGCATTTTATAAAATGAAGAACATCTTGTGCAATATATCCTTGTCATTGAGAGTTAGAAAAAGAATTCTTGCTTGCTACATACATCCAGTTTTAACATATGGCTGTGAATCCTGGACAATCGGTAGGCGGGCCAAACAATTTCTAGAGTCCTCAGAGATGTGGTTTTATAGAAGAATGCTTAGAATACCTTGGACAGCCAAAAAGAGCAACCAAGAGGTTTTGAAAGAGGCGGGAGCCCGAAGACAACTTATCACAGATATCAGAAGGAGACAGTCATAATTTTTTGGCCATGTTATGAGAAGAGAGAAAATAGAACATGTTGTGACCACTGGAAAGATCTGTGGAAGGAGGGATAGAGGAAGACAACGAGAGAGGATTCTTGACAGTCTTGTTGCATGGCATGGAGGTGTGTCGGCACACAAACTGATACATGCTACAGGAGATCGCAGATTACGGAGAGGCATGATCGCCCACACCAGTGGGGCAGGCACCTGATGATGATGCTCCTCCATTTTGTGCTGACCCATCTGTGTAGACATGAACCCAAAGATTCTGAGGTTATTCATCATCAAGTAGACTGCGGGTGGCTGTTTTACACTTCACACTGTTTTGTTCTTCCATGACAAATTATCCTTTCACTTCTGTCTTGATGTGTAATGGAAACTTCTATTTCTCTCTCCAGGGGGTCCATTCTGGAGAAACATTTAAGAGGCTATCAGCTGCAGGCCAATCAGTGGTTTGTCTGCAGAGCTGTTTGACCTAGTGGATTAAACTGCTTCTTTTTAGTCCCCCCATAGCTAGATTTTGGAATCTTTCATTCATAGGGTGTCTAGGCATGCTAAGAAACCTTTCTTCTTGTATTAGCATCTTGGTATCTCAGTGCTTGGGTCATCCCCATTTTCTCTATCACAGCTATAGGTTTTCATTTCATACTGCCTGTTGTAACACAAGAGTGCTTGATTTTGCAATTTGTCTAACTCTTGTAGCTGCCAGTTTTCTTGTTAGGATGGCTCCTTCTTTGACAGTGCAATATTTGCATTTCTCCCTGTACTCTCAATCACTAATTCGTTTTACACTGCTCTATATATCAATCATTCCTTTTTGTTACGAGAATTTTTTTTAAAACTCTTTTGCTGCTACACACTCCGGAGCCAAAGTTACCAATGTGCTAAGCAAGCTAACCCCTGCACCTTTTCTCCCTGTGCTACATACTTTTCTATCCCCCAAAACAAAAGATGCATCAGTAGTGGGGGCTGTATTTTGTAAACCCCAAAAATATTCACCCTAGGGAAGTAGATAATGGCCGGGGTGCTGAGACGCACTATGGCAATGCCAAGAAACCTCGCCTTTATAGAAAAGAAACACTAGAAACTAGACTGCCCGGCTTCACTAGGAATAGTGAAAGAAAATTTCATCTATACTTCTTCTTCTCTTCCACTTGTACATCAGCAAAGTGTCGGGGAGAGATGTAATGTTAGTTGGTGAGCTTTGTCAAGAGCACTATTAAGATTTATGGTCATTTCTATAAGGCTGTTCTTAATGCCATCACTCCATCTTTTCCTGAGGTCTTCCACTTGCTCTATACCTGTTGTAATGTTTCAGTGTTGCTCACCATGGTAGACAGTACCAGGGCATTCTTGTTAGGTGTCCTAACTACTTCATTTGTTGTTCTTTGATGACCTGTAAGGCTGTAATCTCTAATAAGTCTACTAGCCGTAGAGACTAAGATAAAGTAGACTTAGTAATCTCTACTTGGTGTACTTTATCTTTGTCTCTACCGCTTCCATCTATGTAGTAGAAATTTCATGGTGGGCCAAGCACAACAGTAGCCTTCCGATTGTCAGCGGGAGTTTTCTTTGAATGTTTTGTTCCCATGACATTCATTGCAGGTTGATATTTAAAAAAAGTTTTTATTCCTCTTTGTTTTACTTCATCGTCCTCTCCACCATTGCTATGTATTTAGTAAATGCCCTGAGTGCATGTGAAGCTCTTATCGCGCCCTGGCCCGTTCCATTGCCCCACAAACTTGACTGACAAATCTACGGCCTCCTCATGCCCACTGCAAGGGGGGATGGAAGAACTCGACCAGGACAATCCTAGCACTAGCACTTGACTAGGATTTAAGCGCCTTCCTCAGATTTACAATTTGCACTGTTGGCAAATGCCCCCCCCCCCCCCTTTTCCACCCCAATTTGACGGCTCATACTTTCTTAATTTATTTTTGTAAAGGCATTAGATACATTAGATATGAAAACACAGTGTTGGAGAATTGGCTAGAAAACCCAGCCAGAACAGGTTTAAGGACTCAGTGGAGGTTTGCATATCTATCAGATGAAAAACAACCATCATTCTCCTAAAGAAGTTGCTGCACCCAAGTTCAAATATCACTTCTTCAGAGAATGAGGATAAACAAAAATAGAGAGAAACTGCTCCAGATAGTATCCAGCATAGTACAGATAATATCCCAGCATAAGTAGTTAGGACCAGTGTAACACACTTAAGAAAATGTTACTCAAATTATTAAGTAAAGTCCCAGAGACCTTAGAAATACCAGCAGATTGGAGAGATGGAAATCTGGTGAAAATTTTCCAAAAAGGTGTGTGCAAGAGTGTGAAAATTATAGGAGTATTAAGTCGTTGTCAGTTCCTGGCAAAATATTCAGTCAGGTTATTTTAGAAAAGACTAAAAAATGCCAATGATAGACAGTTAAGGGATGAATATGCGGGTTTTCACCCCAAAAAAATGTGTACTTATCAGACAGCCTCACTACGTATAATAACAGAGCAAAGTACTGAACTGAATTCATCACTTTGTATTTAATTTGTGGACTGTGAACAGGCTTTTGACAGCACTGACAGGGAATCTATCTGGAAAATGACGAAGCCCTATGGGATCCCATAGAAAAGTATAAACTTAGTTAAGGAAACATATAAAGACATGACATGTCAAGTAAAACTAACAGATACATTTGAAACAGAACAGATGTGTGACAGAGATGTCTTTTATTACTTCTACTTTTTGTTACTGCCTGATGAATATAGACAGAGATGAAAGATCTGACAGTAATACTGAAAAAATATTGCAAAAGGCAAACAAGTTTTTACAGAAATAAGAAATCTATGGAAGTCAAAGAAATTAAAACTAGTACTAAATTAAGAAGATGACTAAACATAGATTAAATGGGGCAGCAGGTATGTTTCAAATATCATATACTGTATTCAATAAGCCTGGCAACCTTTTTTTTTTTAAACAAAGATCCTTCCAGTTGTGATTCTCTGGACACTTAAGTCTTGCAGGATTTAAAATGCTATAGTTATTTCTGAAACTAGCTAAATTTTTAAATATTCACTTACGCTTTAGTATGAGCTATTTTATTCACACTTTCTGGGAAATGACGATGTTTAAGATTGTACTGTTGTCCTACACTGTCATCTGGCAATGGTCGACCTGGGTCAGAAAGATGTGCTCTTGAAGAAATCTGGGGGGAAATAATATTGAAATGAAACAATTGAGTTTAAATGGATTTACAGTCCAACTACAGATAAATACAAATTACAGTTCAAATACGCAAATGGTTCATTTGTTTATGTTTTTATTTAACTGATTCTGTCAATCACAGATATACAATTCAAGTGTGTATCTATAAGTGATAAATCTGTTTATAACTGAACTAACATTGTATAGAAATACAGATGATGGGTACTGTCCTCATATAGAATAAAAAAATGGATAATTTGTATTACATAGCGACTGATATACCAGCTAATTTGTTAAATTACAAGCAAAACAATAAATTAAGCAATTAATGAATAAACAATCAATAATACAGCAACTAAGTCACTCATATCCCAGTAGTACAACCAATAAAACAATGTATGTGCATCCAATCAGCAGAACAGAAAAAACAGCTCTCTCTCTCAAATTCTCACTCTCTCTTTCTCTCTCTCTCTCTCTCCCGCATGCACGCACACATGCACACACAAATATATATATATATATCCCAAAGACATCAATAAGCAGGCCCTTTACAGAACATAGCTCTCTTCATGGTACGCCCGAAGGTCTCTCTTTCTCTAGCCAATTTTCCAACGCTATGCATTTTCATATCCAATGCGTCCAATGTCTTGTATCCACCTACGCAGAGGTCAGCCTCTGTTGTTTTCCAGAAAAAAACAACCTTTAATCATCATCCTCTCTAGACCACAATGACGTTTAGCATGGCCAAAATAGTTTTTAGGAGAGTATGCTGTTGTGAGCCAACTCCCCTTGATGTTTAAATTGTGTAGGATGTCAATATTTTTCTTTTTCCTGGTCCATGATATTCTACAAATTGTTCAATAGCATTTCAGTTCAAAGATTGAGCAAAAGTCCCTGAATGTTGAATTAAGAATCAATATCACAGCACTCGGGACACCCCCATAAGCACTTGGTTCCCATCTTCAGCAGCAGAGTTCCAAATTTTACGCACCAGTAACTGTCTGGTTGTATTTTAATCTCGCCTTTCCTCGGCGTGTTAAGCGCCAGCCAGATACCCTTGTAACTCCTCGCATCGCCATTCTCCTCTGACCGTAATGATCTATCTGTGCCTCCTCACTGTTCAATTGCTCCCAAAGAGCCCTCACAACATCTAGCTTGTCATACATCAGTTCACTACCAAGCGGTTCAGAACCAGCCAGTCTATCCACCTGCTCATTTCCCAATACACCGATATATCCTGGAGAAAGTATCCAAAGGATGCTAACTATCCGGAACCTCTGAAGTGATGCTTGCCACTCTGCATAGAGCATGCCTGTCTCCACCTGACTCATAATTATAAGTTGCCATGAACTCACTTGCAGGTGCTGTGTTAAAGGTTCTTCATGAATTTAGCACCCACAGTAATAAATAGATAAAAACTCACAAGCTCACACAACAGGTCAGACCTAAAGTTTGAAGACAATTGTTAAAAAAACATATTATTTCTAAAATGAACATTGTATGTACTTTTTAAAAAAAATACACTTCCTCTTTGATTTAATGCACTATAAGGGATTAGACTGCAAGAACATTTGTAATGTTGGTATTTTCCCACAGGAACTCTGTAAACAATAATAAGGAAGTAAAATTTGAGATAAGAGAGAAATACGTGAGAATGGGGATACTCATAGAAACATGAGATAAACAAGCAGGGCTCAAACTAACACGTGCAACCCAAAACGAGATTTATAAGGTCAGATGAAGGTCTAATCTGGGAGTTTGTGATTCCCAGCCAGCGTGAGAGGTTGTGTTTTATGTGAATGTGACATGGTATAGCTGAACAGCATGGAGAAGATTGATTTCGGCAAGATGACTGCCCAGCCAGAATCCTGTCAACTGATGGTGGAGTTGAACAACTAGCGACCGGAGATGCTTGTGTGAGATCTTTACAGGTGGCGCGATTGAGACGTCATGATTGCAAAGGGAGCGCACAAGAATGACTGTGAACAGCGGTGAAGAACTTTGTCATTGTTACTTGTTGAATTACTATATTACACTTGTAGTAATATATAAAGGCAGAAAGTCAGACCCTTTTAAAAAAACATCTGGTTTAAAGCAAGGTGATGATCTGTCCCCACTTCTTTTCAACTTGGCCCTGGGCAAAATTATAAGGAAATTGAAACAAGAGTGTACTATAGAAGAAACTACAAGAATACTTGGATGTGCAGATGACATTGATATAGTTGGAGAAAATGAACTAGAGACTGTTAAAACACTGACTGTCTTAAAAGAATCAGCTCAGAAAATTGGACTAGTTATCAATCAAGATAAGAAAGAATACATGATAATAACTAGGCAGGAAAAGGATATAAATTCCGACCACACACAAGTTGATAACATGAAAATTGAACGAATGGAATCATATATGTACTTGGGTGCAAACTTCAACTGCTTAAACATGCTGAGAGAAGAAATACAATCTAGAATACAATCTGGAAATAAAGTATACTATGCCCTTCAACATCTGATAAAGTCAAAGTGTCTGTCTCGCAACACGAGACTCAAAATATATAAAACGTTGATAAGACCAGTCACTTTATATGGCTATAAAACTTAGAGCACAGCTAAAAGAGACGAAGCCTTATTACAAGTTTTTGAAAACAGAGTCTTAATTACGATGAATCTTTGGACCCATCAAAGATGCAAACAGTGGTGAATGGAGAGTGAGAAGCAATAACAAAATTTATAATCTGTTTAAATCACCACTGATCACTGGCATCATGAGAGCTAATAGACTGAAATGGTTGGGGCATATTAAAAGAATGTCAGAAGACAGAGAAATAAAAACTGTATACAAGAGGGAAATGAATGGTCGTAGACCATGAGGCAGACCAAGAAGACGATAGAGAGATAATATCCAATCAGACCTGCAAACTTTGGTGTCATCAAATGGAAAGAGAAGGCCAATTAGAGAGATGAATGGAGGCAGATGATATCTGCAGCAATGAACCTCAAGGGCTCGGAATGCTGAAGAAAAAGAAAAAGAAGAAAAAGAAGAAAAGAGTAGCTGACGGTGACTGGACCAGATTGTCTTCTGTGAGTAATAAACATATGAACTGCACTTGTGTCTCTTCAATAACATCTTTGTGTGTCAATTATTAATGTGTTTCAGCCATGGTACCATCCCCTAGGAAACAGCCAGAGCACATGAGGAGAACAACGTTGAAGGTACATGGGCTCATTAATGGACACCCGAAGAAATATGGCTGCTGTGATTTTCAAGTTTTGAACATCACGCAATAGCGAGAGGTTCCAGGACCGACAACGAATCAGTCAGTAGGGTGTTCATTGTCTAATAGGAGTGGGAAATATGTGCAACTAATATTCAAATAAGCGGTGGAGACTGGCGAGTGAGTCAAGTTCCTACGAACCACTTGGCAATTCCCCCAACATCGTTGTAAAAAGACGGCTCGATTTGCTGCTGGGTAATGCAGCATTCTGTGACAACTTGTGTAATCAACTGAGAAGACGGCTAGGTCTGCTGCTGGGTAATGCAGCATTCTGTGACAACTTGTGTAATCAACTGAGAAGACGGCTAGGTCTGCTGCTGGGTAATGCAGCATTCTGTGACAACTTGTGTAATCAACTGAAAAGACAGCTAAGTCTGCTGCTGGGTAATGCAGCATTCTGTGACGACTTGTGTAATCAACTGAGAAGACAGCTAGGTCTGCTGCTGGGTAATGCAGCATTCTGTGACGACTTGTGTAATCAACTGAGAAGATGGCTAGGTGTGCTGCTGGGTAATGCAGCATTCTGTGACGACTTACTAAAGTATCTACAGTTGACAGAAAATCATCTTAAATCACTCTTTTCAAATTTGTTAAACATCGCATGTAACAACTGTCAACAATGAATCAGCCTAGCGACTCGATAAAGACAGCAAAATTGACACAGAGATAAAAATGTCACCAGTGCACCAGTGAGAACACCGCCAAGGTCAGCGGAACAAAATAACAAGAAATTACTGCAAGGAAAGACCTGCAGTCGATTTGTAACAACAAATCCGAATTTATGAACGATTTGCAATTTAACAGGAGTAAAATTTTCCTAGCAGAAGTACACAGCGACCCCTGACACAGGGAAAGTCAGGCCAGGGAACAGACATCGCACAAGCTTCGCAGATGGATGGAAAACAGGCGTGTTTGAAGATCACTTCTCAGGACGCAAGAATGAATGGGAGGGCAGCTCACATCTAAAGGTATTACAGTCTAGGATGGAAACGTTTGGATGAACGAGGTACAGTACTAATATTTAAATTTTAGATACATTGTGCAATGTGTATTATTTCAAGGAACAGTGATTTATTGCGTGAATAACAGTGCAACTGTGATAAACTATAAACAATACAAATTTTCTGGAACATTCTGTTAGATCTACATAGAAGCAAATTAACAAAACAGAATTCTGTGTACACAGCGAAGGAAGAAAAATTCAGTGTACATTTGTGACAATGACATTGGTAGTCTGTGAACTCAAAAGTATTTAAAAAGAGAGTTGAGTCATAAAATTTATTGTGTATAAAAAGGTGATTAATAACTTTGTAATATAATTATTGATTACAGGATAATCAACATACAGAAAGTGCTTTCTTCTAATTATTTGTTGATTACTGAATTAGGTGTATTTAAATATATTTAAATTTGGCCTCATGCCATTAGTCATCATCATCTATCAGCTATGGCATATAAACTGTGAATAATTCAGCGGAAACGAATTTGGTAATTTATTTAGGCCTAGTCGTTCATAAATACGCCTTGGTTTACTTTATTAAATGTAATTAGTGATTTATTTGCATATACTGAAAGTATAAGCAGATGACACAGTCCTCCTTTCAAACAGGGAATAGAAAATTTAATACTGTCTGTCCAAAAGCACAGTGAAGATCAAAATCTGTTCTTGAATTTAAAGAAAATGAAAATAATGTCCACAGATAAAACTGGCTGTCACCCAAAAATAACAATAAATGATGAAGAAATTGAAAATGTCACAAACTTTGAATATCTAGGCTCTATAATAAACAGCAATGGAGACTGTTCGACAGAAATTAAAAGGAGGATGGCCATAGCAATGCAAAGATTGAACAGCCTTAAATAGCATCCTTTCTCGGTAGCTGAAATATTTTGGTCATATCAAGTGCCACGACGGATTGGAAAAAATCATAGCAGAAGGCATGGCACCAGGAAGGAGAGGCAGGGGTCGACCGACACAAAGATGGGCACAGGATATAAGTGACTCCTTGAGTATGAAAGTACATGAGGTGGGAGAACTGGTTTCTTTTAGGCAGACTGTGATGACAGCGACATTCTGCAAAGGACCTGCTACATGATGATGATGACTGAAAGTATGGTTAACATACTGTTTTGATTGATCATTTCAGGTAATCATCAGTATTATTCATTACTATTTAAGAGTTTTGCAGCTTGGTTTACAAGAATATAAAGATTTATTAGAAGTCAATAACAATAATTACGCATTCATATTATTATTATTTTAGAAATTTTTTTATATTATCTCTTTGAGTCCCAGGAAACACATCCTGCGCTAATTTGTTACAACAGCACAGCCCAATCGACGCATGATAAGTGAAGGTTTTATATCTACCACTGACTGGTTGAAAAACACAGACCGCTAAATTTCAACTTCCTTTCGAGTTCTTTGTGTCTGATATCAGGCGTGCTCATTTAGAAACGTGGGTTGAAAGCCGAAAATATAGTATATTTGCAAGATTTGCCGAGTTACTAAGAGTTTGTTTGAAAAGAATATGGCCACCAAGCAGTATTCTACAAGCATGCCAACATGATTTATGGCCTTAGAAGCCTAAAATTTAAATAAAGAAGGGTTTTTAAAAAATTTTTAAATCCGAAGTTAGATAGATAACTTTGCGAATTAGACATGTTTCGGTCATTTATAGCGTCAAACTTTGGTGAGGGATATGTCCTATGTGTACCTCATGCGAAGGTTACAGCGATAGCAAAGTCAGCTAGCACAAATAGAATAAACATTAGTGAAAAGATGATTTTCTTCAGTGTCAGTTAGTACAAGTGCTATTCCCCTTATTTTTTAGGAACGTAGCTATAAAATTACAGGCAAATTGAGCGGTATATAAACTTCATTTTGTGTGAAGATACTTATTGTTTTGAGAGTCAGTTTTCTTTAAGAAATAATGGTGCTCTGTTATGGTGCTTCAAAAGATTCTCCGGAACAAAATCTAATGTATAGATTGAGTTTATATTTTACTTATACATTACTTAGTGATTCATATTCATTTGTGATTCATTTTGGATACAATTTAACCAGTTTTTCTTGAGTGCCATATTGGTAAGTGGAATTTTTAAAATTTCATTTTACTAATTTTTGTAAACATACTGTCTGTTTATTTACTAATATTTTTATTCTAAAATTATTCCTTAACAATCCCTGGTCACTTTGATGAATAATACGTGTATGTTGCGTGGCAATTGAATTAGTATGGTATGTTTTCATGTGTTACACTTGTGAAATTGAAAAAAAATTGCATTACCACCCCTTGGACCTCTTGTGCTAAACCCCCTGGGACTCAAAGAGTTGAGAATAAATTATAAATTAACTTGCAGAGGTGACTGATAAATTTATATTAATTTATAACAGGGTATGTAAAATTAATTGAAAATTACTTTAAAGATTTTATTTGTTGATAATAATTGGTCTAATTCACATATTACAGAATCATATGTGTTGTGTATCATTTGTCTGGCAAGTATATATCAGATCATTTACAGATTAAGGAGAAGTGTTGGACTCTTGAATAAAAGAGGTTGTGTGAACTTGCTTGACTCAAAAAGGTTACAAACCTATAAAGAGTGGTTAATTTATTTATTGTAAGTAATTGTTGCAAAGTTGATAAATATTGCTGTGATTTATACATTCATTTTTTTCTAGGTACACGATAGTAATCAACTAGTTTAATGTGCTGATATTATAACCTGGGCTAGTAACAAATAACTTGGTTTCATGTATTGTTGATAAATACTTATGATTAACCTGCATTTCAGGGTTAATTGTTGAATTTCTTAGACATGGTTACTAACAGGAAGGATACAATTCTTTTGAAGGAGAATACACGTACAGATTTTTGATTGGAAAGATTGAACAGTTCTAACCATGTCTGACATGTTGCAGTGGATTGCTATCGTAAGGAGTTCTCCAAGGAGATGAACTAAGAAAATATTTAGACCAGAAGCTTAAGGTGATAGCAGAAGAAAGGGAAGAGAGAAGACTCTCCAGGGAACACAACATTCGATTAAAGGGAAAAAAGGGGAATTAAAACAGAGAGATATGGATTTCAACGAGAAAGAATTACTACAAGAGAAATAAATCAAAGAGAAAGAATTATTACATTAGAAAGAGACGGAGGATGCAATCTGAACAAGGCAGAATAGCAGCACAGATTCAGTCTGATAAAAAAAAAAAAGCAGAGACACAGATAAAAACTAAAGAGATGGAGAATGAATCCAGGAGAGAAGCAGCCATAGAAAAGGAAAGACTCAAGGCTGAAGAGCAGAACAGATACAAGAAGCACACAGGTATAGTGAAAAACTATTGTGAACATAATGATATGGCTTCATGGATTACAAATTTCGAACTCCAGATGCGCATGAAAGCGGTTCCTAAAGAGGATAATGCACTGATCTTCCAAAAATACTTAGCATTTCAGCCACTGAAGATCTTGGAATAAATTCCAGAACATAACAGATTGGACTTTGAATATGTGAAAGAATGAATCATGAAGCACTACAACCTACATGAAATGGGTTATGGGAAGAAGTTTGTGGAGTTGAAACCAAGAAACATCATCACAGATCAAACATTCACAGATTACTTGTCTGAAGTGCAAAATGAATTTCAGAAGTGAGTAGAGGCAGCTAACATTAGAAACGACTACAAATTACTCGTTGACTTATTAATAAGAAGTAAATTGCTTGAATCACTGCTAGGGCATATGGTTACATTTTTAATAGAAAATAAACCAATGGCTGTTAAACATCTGGAGCAAATTGGAGAAAATTATTATGCTGCACATCCAGATATTTTCATCTCAACAAACAGTGACAACATAGAAGTCGGAGCAACAGCATACTCCAGACAGTATCAACAAAGGTATCCAACCAAGGACCATAATTATAGCAAGAAGAAACTACTCATCATTGATTGCAGATACTGTATGAGAAAGCATGCGACTGATTCAATCTGTGATAAACACCCCGATTATAAAAACAGAGTGAGAGAGTTAACTGCCAAGAGGAAAAACAAATACGTACAACAATGCAGTTACATGTTTTTGTCCTCTAAAAAGTAGATCCTGGCAATAAACATCACATTCTTGTTTCTGACCTGTGGTTCAAGGCTTCAGGAACAAATCGCATGCAGATCTTTCTTTTTATCAAAGTCTTTGATTACAATCCTGTGATCTTGAGTAAAGCAGGTGAGTGTTGGTGTCCAAAATAATTAATATTATGCAAAAAAATAGCTTGTTACAAAGACAACACAGATTAAACACTTTATACACTTCCCAAGAGTAATAAACCAGATAGAAAAACAGCATACACACACCTTAGAAGCTCTCGGAGAAAGTCTTAACTGCATGGTCCAGGCATGACGACCAAACGCACCACGGATTAGAGCTGTGACTGTTGGCAAAGGATCTGCAGGAAACATATAAACCAAGAGATGACAACCATCTTGTTAAAAATTATACGCGTATCTATATTTCTGCTCAGAATTCATTAATTCTGTGCCAATAATTGAATTCCACAGTGTAAATGTTTAACTTAAAAATAATGTAACTTTATTTACTATGAGGCATGATCAAATGCATAGGTTCTACACACTTTCATGTAGTGTGACTCTGTTGATTGACAATGCTCATTCATCTGCTCTGTCAAGTGTTATACCCAGGTATTTCATGGAATCAGATCGTTCCGTGTAATAGCTACTGTATTCTACCATAAGCATTCTTCTTCTTCTTCTCTTCCACCTTGTACCTCAGTGTTGAGGGAAGATGAGCTCTGTCAAGAGCACTTTTAGGAGTGATGTTTATTTCAGTAAGGTTGTTCTTATTGCCACCACTCCATCTTTTATGAGATCTTCTGCTAGCTCTGCACCCGTTGTAATGCTTCATTGTGGCTCGCTGTGGTAGATAGTACTAGGGCATTCTTGTAGGTGTCCAAACCACTTTATGTGTTGTTCTTTGATGACTTGTAAGACTGGCTTTATTCCTAGCATTCGTCTGAGTTTGTATTCTGTCTTTTCTTGAAACTCCTGCAGCTCTTCTAAGGCATTTCATCTCTGTTGTCACAATTTTATGTTTATTAGAGGATGTAAGTGTCCATGTTTGGTACTGTTAGCATAGTGTTGGCCAAAAAATAGCTCTGATACGATTCACTTTAGTACTTTGGGGTATGAGCATTAGTGTTTCAAAATATGATTAATTAGTGAGAACCAGGTGACTATCACTTTGGATGGATTAACTTGTGCCCCTGAGATGTTGTAACAGGATAATAGTACAACTCCTGGTGAGTTCTGAAACTATGTCGGCTATGTTCCTGCCACTCAGTTGTTCTCCTTTGATCTTGACTTATAGTTGTAGAAGAGGAATGAAGATAATAGAGAGCCCTGAGGCAAACCATGGCTCACTGCAATCCTCTCAAAAGACTAACTACTGCATTGAAGCACTACACTTCTTTAGAACAGTGCAGCAGATATCAACTGAATAAAACATGGAAAAAGAGGGGGGGGGGGGGGGGGGAAGGGTTGAGAATGTTGAGTTCCATTAGTTGAAAGATTAGTTGTTAGAAAGAAAATGTGTCGTATGCATCTTCCTATGGCGACTAACATTTTCAACGTTGGCTTGAAAACTTTCAAATCTGTCAGGTGCAAAGACGGGTAGTATATGCCATGACTCTGTATTCTGTCTGTATTCTCTGAGTGTGAAAGGCAGTGGTGTTTTAAATTAGTTTTTCCACTGTTTTACCTAGTGTGTTTTGTATAATACTGATTCTATAGCTACTTAGAAAGTGAGGACATTAAAACAATTTTCATAAATAAGACTTCAAGATGTGAATGCTTTTTAAATCTGAAAATGCTACAAATTAGAAAAGTTTTGTAAAATTTAAAGGATATAAAAACAACTATAATAAAACACAGCAATATTACCTTCAATATTTCCCAAAGGTTGCTCGAGAAGGCCAACAATGACTGAATTATCTATGACAAAATATTTGAATAGTGACCCTTGTTCCGGAAGTGCGCTTCCTTTGGCAAACTTGAGCAAAGAACGTTCATCAAGCAGTGAGAACAAAGACTCTGGTCCACATGGTGGTGGAAATGCCCCCTGAGAATAATTAAACAAACTCTTAGAGGGTTTCACAAATATAAGGAGCATTCATCTAAAAGCCATTCCAATTTTCACAAAAGCATGAAAGTAACAGGTGTGGCAGAATTAAACAAGCATTTATTCTGAATGAATTATGCACAATTCGTTAGTGAGAAAAGCTGTTGTAGGCACTGTGGCAAGCATCCCATTTCTCAGGTAGGCGACAAATGCTGGTCGGTCAATATCCATGGTACTTACTGTGAACACACCAACCAATACTGCAGTTTCTTACAAACAACCTTTTGAACCATCCCAGTTGACAAATCAAATTCTTTTGCTAGCAAATGTATACTTCAGCAACCGCAGACCTGTACTGCTGTATTTATTTTGGCGACAGTTTTTTCAGTTGCAACAATATGCACTTAACCCGCCAGCTGTACAAGATCTGTCGTGAACTCACTCTCCTTTCTGTAACATCTGTGTCCAGTCTGTCACAGTTTTTCTAGACACACATTTGTTACAGTAAACTGCCTGCATTTGGAAGGATTTGGGATCAACCCGGCCAGTTTCTCAATGATCAGAAACAGAATTTAAGCACCAAGGGAGGATAAGCACATGCTCTTTCATTCACTGGTCAGTATTTATCATATGACCACAATATGATCATGTTCAATGTATATGATTCAGGCATAATATTGTTGCTGAGGGAATAAGAGACTGCACATAAGAACGTAGCACTGAAAGTGTAGGTAAATAAAAAACCAATAAGAGAAAGAGAATGGAAGTTATCACAGAACTTCTACTCTCGGATACAATGCTTTAGCCATATACATCATATTTTATATCCTCAGATGTCGTATTAGCTAAATACCATAATTTTACAACAATAGATTTAACCCTTTACCACAAAAACCTTGGGGCAAAAGGCATAAAATGCAGAAATTCCTGCAAAATCTTTTTAAAAAAGTTTATGCGGGTCACTAATTAAACAATTTTATACACATAAAAAAAATATATATATATTATTATGTACTTGGTGAATTTCCTGACCCTCTCAACCCATCACTATGTGAGTTAAGGCTAAATACAAGTTATAACTAATAATGGCCTTAAAAGAGCTCCCTTTACTCTTCTGAGCTAAAAGTTATTTTAGTAAATACAATCATAACCGGCCCTCTAAAAAATCAGACCTGTGTAGAGAAGTGCACTGCATAATCACAAATTCAATAAGTGATTCATGACAATAACGCCCAGGTGATATCATCATCTCTATGTCGAGAGGCAGAAGTGCACAGGAGTTCATTGCCAAAGGGTCTAGACACTGCTTTGTTTGAGAATAGACGTGGAGGCAGTCATGGCAGCTTTTCATTGGCTTGAGGGGGGAAAAAGCAGCTGCACACAGGTTGTGACTGTACCAGACACACAAAGCTTGCTGAAAAAGGCTGAGAAAGGTATGTTGCGTTTAGAGAAGCAAGTATCACTTTTGAGGTCTCCAGTAGTTAATGTCCTCTGATATTTTCTTGAGGGTGGGCAGTGTGTTGGAAAATGGGCAGGCAGACAGACGTGGTGACTTGATGTATGACAAGCTAGATGTGATCAAGGTCCTTTGGAAGAAAGCAGAAGCAGGAAAAGATTATTTAAATGTGGAGAGAATGATGTGACAGGAAGTGACCAAGGGATCTAGCAGATACTCTACACTCAAGAGAAATGACAAGATGGACATATAATGAAACTGCTACAAGTACCATCAAAACTGGAACTTTTTGCTGACTGCTGAAGATAAAGATTAAAAACAAATACGAATGTCCCCAGTACTGTGATGGTACTTGACTCAACTGATCCAGCCTTCCTAGACACAACACAGGTGCAAACAGAACCATTGCCAATAACTAAGCTGGTCTTTGTAACAAATGGTGATGCGGCATTGGTAGCACCTCAGGGTGAAAGGGGTAATACATAAAATACTATCAACATTTAGTTCAGCTCTAGAGGTTTGTAAAATTGTTTCACAATCCCATCCTTGACATACCAAGTTTAATTTCTGCTGTCAGCAGTTTAGGAACAAGACTGTTCTTGTGGTTTTCAGAATCGCAAAGCAGACAAGATTTCTGCCTCACCAAATAATATTCTCAAAAGCAGCAGTGCATGCACTACTGCCAACCTTCATTTTGGAGAAGGCAAATGTCAGATGTCAGGTTGGCAAAATGATGTTGCTGGACCGCTTTGTGTACGAGATGACCAAGACATGAAACTCAAGGTGTGACTAGACTGAGTGACTACGAGAAAAGCCGGGACAAATTAGCTAGACTCAAAGATATGCTTGACCAAATTCACGAGCAGCCCAAAGAGGGGAACTCAGTAGAGTAACAAAAGAACTGATCGAGGAAAGATTAAAGTACATTTGTGGAGAGAATTTGTGCATCTTTACGACAGAGACTTTGTGTAACCAAATGTTGAGTATAGTGTATTACCGATGAGTGTATTGATCCTTGTCTTGTGTTTCTATTAGGTTGTAGTTGTGATTTGATTTGTACGGTGTTTGACGAAGTGATTTAGTTTTGTACCGTTACTGTGTTATTAGGAATAATTCACGCAGATTCTGTTCAAGCAGTTGTTCATGCCTATAATGCATTAGTTGTGGCGTTAGCATCTCCTTGCACATATCTGGCCATTCACTCTGAGCATGCCTCAGAATTCTTGTGTCAGAGACAGCAGCTTTGGACAGCACTGTATGAGAATGATGTGGGTTCGAGCCCAGAGTTTATTCATGGGAACGGCTCGGGTGTGATTCAGTGATTGTAAAGCTGGTACAGCCTGTGTTTCGAATAAGGGGCACCTGCAGTTCTTGAGGTGTACTGCCATTAGTTTAATGCTCTTTGTAGATTAAAGATTTTGTGTGTGCTCCGTAAGTGTTCCGCTCGGTGCGTGTTAGTCAGATTTATCTGTTACCGGCTTACAATGCAAGCCACAGTTATGATACACTAAACTAGGTCCTTGACAGAAAACAACTTATTTTCATCCACATTTGCTTTCATTTCTGTCTTAGCTGTCAGCCAGTCCACTAAATATTTCTCCTATCTTTCTGCTCCACAGGAGTAAAAATGTTTAAGAATGGTGGTCTACACCACATAGCTCCTTTCACCTAGGATTAATTAGTTTTACACTGCTCTGCTCTGTTAATCAAATCTGCTCAGCTCCCTCCACTACTGTACTGATCACAGCAAATTTTTTCATGCATAATTTAATGCTCTTATCATTCCAGTTGCTGTGTAACAGTAACCTAAAAAAAAGAGGTGTGTGAATTAAAGGTGAGAAATAACTGTGTTAATAGAATGATAGAGTGTTACATAGGTATGCATGTGCAAATCTTAACGCTTTGAAAATAAATTCTGTCTATCCACTTATCCATTCCCCACTGTTCGATCGCAAAAATCTGCCAATTTATTTATTTGCATCAACTAGTGAAATTACGATGCAGTTGTTTTTTACCTGTTATTTAACACTACTGGAAAATTAGTGCTATATATCTATGACCAACTACTGTCCGACAAATGAGCTTTAGTTTTATTCAAATATAAACAAATATTTAATCAACAATAATGCTATTCCATTTAAGGAAGTAAAATAATCCATGATTAAAATATTTAATCATTATTTTATTGTGCCGTTTACATGTCATATAAGGCGAACAGTCTATTTCCTGGTTCCATTCTATCATATGCATTCCTTTAGATTTATTAAACATGAAGATACATTTTCTTTGAAATGTTCTTTGTTCAGAAACCACAAAACCACAATTTCTTCAAGGAAATAAGCAGGCTAATGTAGGACAACCCCTTAAGAACTTCAAGGTACACAATACCAACCACTTGATCAATGATGCATGTCAGCAGGGCCTCCGCTGCATCCTTCACCCTCATGGAAGCTGGCATTAACTCTTTATTGCCCTTAAATTTAGGTGGATCACTTGCTCTATTCTAGGAAAGAAAATGTTGAAACAATTGGTTACAATAGGCATACAAATTCAAAATATCAGTTCCTTCATTTCTAAGCACGTCACAAACTCTGTTTTCATGATAAATGGATTCTGGACAAATCTATTTAAAAACTGTTTAGTGTTCATATAGCCATAAGAAGTGTGAATTTTGAATACTTAATCAGTTTTATTTTTCCTTGTGTTTAAGATAATTTCATTGTATTTTACAAATATAGTAATTTCTTAACATAGGTTACAAAAACATACATCTCAGCTATGTAACAAATTCTGACTTGTTTAAGAATTTTAATAATTTCTCACAATATTAGAAAGAACATCATTTCACTTGAATGTTTTGTCACACCTTGTATTGACACTGGATAGAACCAGGTGGGATCCACTTTAGAAAGTGGGATCAGTAGGTGGGCAGTTAACTGACTGACAGCCACAAGGAAAGATAATGGTAGTCTAAAGGAACTTTCAGGGGTGGGGCTCAAAGCCTCTCATTAAGAAAAGAGTTTTGATACAGATAGTGGGAGGAGCCAAACTGTTAACTCGGATGAAGGGAAAGATTAATTCGGCTAGAGGTCTTGAAACCACTTCAGAAGGAAAAATAAATTTTTTAACACTCTGCTCCTGCTCCTGTTCATATTTTTCTTCAAAAATATATTTGTTTAATGTACATAAATTCATTTTTTTAATGCAGTTTGAAAAAGGAATGTTTTAAAATGTTTACAAGCTAAATGAATAATGGCTCTAAACATTAGAAGTGAAAGTATGGTTTCGCCCAACTTATATTAGATATGCCTTAGGAATGCAGCTGTGTATGAAGAGGACAACTGTATAAAAGGAGAGACATCCAAGTGGTTGACTAAAAAGATGTTGGAATATTTCCCCTTGGCAACAGATATGTTGCAGATGGCCATCATTGTGAGGATGAAACATTTTTTGAAAGTAAAATTCATAACTTACTTAAGTGAGTCATTTTGACCATATGTAGTATTTATTAATGTACTTGAGAACTTGGTAACGGCTGATAAGACTGATAGAAAGAGAATTTGGATCAGCTGTATAGATCAGGTGAGACAAGAATACTAACCTAATCCGTAATGATGGTGATCGTGTAAGATGGTGAAACATGACAGATTACTCTTATCAGCACTGCACATTCCGGCAAACACTTTGTTAAAATAAAATAAAGTATCTGGAATTATGGCTTTACTGCTTAAAAATAATCTTAAAAACTTAAAGTATGGAAAATTCTAGAAGATTTTGGTACTCAAGGTCAACTATTGGATAAAATCATGGCTCTTTATCAAGTCATGAAGAGAAGACAGACTGCTTCCCCATCTCATCAGGTATCAGAAGGGATGTGTTCTTTCACCATTGCTTTTCATTACTTACATGGATAGAATAACAAAGGAGGCAAATACAGACACTAAAGAAATCAATGAACTTCGTTTTGCAGACGATCAATGTCTAACAAACCACCAACAATTTACAGCACTACATTGACTCCTTACATCAAACCTACACAAAGTATGATATGAGAATAAATACCACGAAAACTGAGGTTATAAAAATAGGCAGGAAAGATAATAACATTAATGTCCATGTTAACAGTACTAGAGTTAAACAAGTACAAGAATTCAAATATCTAGGAAGCCTATTTATGGAGGGTAGCAAAATCGACAGATACAGAAGCTAGAGTAAAGAAGGCAAAAGCTGTCACCTACCAGTTAGCCCCACTGCTTAGACTTCAAAATGTTTCCCTTCTGGCAAAACAGTAAATGATTAATTGTATCTTCATCCCCAATTTATGCTACCAGTGCCAAACGTGGACAATGAATAGGGCATTAGAACAGAAAATCATCACATGTGAAATATGCTGTCTCTGTAGGGTCACTAACAATAAAAGAGACACTGTTACAAATACCAGCATTAGACAGTAACCTGGAAAAAGAACATGTCTGGAAAATATTGACAAAGAACCAATGGCCAGGCCATCTATGAGATGACAAAAGAAAGAAAAAGAATTGAAATGGAAACTATACATTAAATGCTAATATTGGCAAAAAATGTCATGGCTAATAGACCTGTGGTGACAAGATTTGTAACTTCAGAATGTGTTTTTCCCCGACCTAATTATTTTATATGTATTTTGAAGTATAAAGAAAATATGTTCCTGGGCTATAACCTAAATTTAGGTCGACCCAGAATAAAGCCACCTAATTACTCCTATACTAGAGATGAAGTATAACTCCTGTATTAATGATCCAGATAACACTGATCAAGCTCAGACATAGTGGCCGCAGGTTTTGTTTGTAGAAGTGAAGTGCCATATAATTATTTCCTGGCCAGAGACCCTAATGGGTAGGCAGCTGGTCACAAAAGTAATTATCTTCCCCTGAGATGATCTTTCTTGAACTGCAGGCCAGGATAAGGGTGACACCTTTCAGAATGAAGTGTTAACAGACAGCCTCAGACCAGGTATCAGAAATGTTATACAATCAGCCTTTCTGAACTGGCCAACACAGAGAAACTAACCTAGGCAGGGGTATAGTCCAGACATGATGGCTCCACTTGAATGTTTTGTCACACCTTGTATTGACACTGGATAGAACCAGGTGGGATCCACTTTAGAAAGTGGGATCAGTAGGTGGGCAGTTAACTGACTGACAGCCACAAGGAAAGATAATGGTAGTCTAAAGGAACTTTCAGGGGTGGGGCTCAAAGCCTCTCATTAAGAAAAGAGTTTTGATACAGATAGTGGGAGGAGCCAAACTGTTAACTCGGATGAAGGGAAAGATTAATTCGGCTAGAGGTCTTGAAACCACTTCAGAAGCTGCCAGCATGCCAATCAGTTAAGATTTTCACCAGAAAGTCATTCTAGCAGTGCAAGTCTTTTTTTTTTAGCAAATTGCTGGAATTTTCCCAGGTATGAGTGAATATTATTTTCACTCTTTTATTCATCTGTTAGAATTCTAGCTAGGCTATTCTATCTTCCCTGGATTATCTAAAAATACATTATACTTGAATAGTTCTATTTGACTATTCAGCTAACTCAGGGAGCTGGTAAACCATTCCTATTTCTTGTATGTCTGTATACATGTTTTTCAGTGTACGTTTTCATGTTTATAAAAAAGACTTGAGTACTGATATTTATTTTAATGAAATTATAATGTTTCAAACATCAACAAAACCATGCATCTTGCTAGTCACACCTGGTATTGGTTTCAATTGTTATTCCCATGCTTCCCCACAGCAAAATATTAGCCTCTAATCTGGAAAGATGAAAAATGGCAACCAACAAAAGACTACGACAGAAAGCATTAGAAATTAAAAGCAGAATAAGAATGGTTAAACATATCTTCAATATTTAAAAAAAAAATCATAAATGTCTACAGATACAAACAATACATTACAAATAAGAATTGTTAAATGTTAAACTTAACCTTTTTATAATGTGCAGAGAACATGGATACAGCCAGAGGTATTGAAACCACTTCAGAGGCTGCCAGCTTGCCAATCAAGTTAGATCTCCAGCAGAAAGTCATTCTAGCTGTGAGAGTCTTTTTTTTTTTTCTATTCTATCCTAGCTGTATCCGTATTGTGCAGAGACTTGGACAATTAACAAGCAGTTACAAAGTCAAAAGGCACGGGGTATGTGGACATGGAGGGAGAGGGTAGATAGAGGTTATGGAAGACATTCAACATTGAAGCGGAAACAGGCAGACTTTTAATCAGGTTGCAACCAGTTCTATTAGCATGTCAACTCTTGGCTGTTTACTAAAGCAGGGGATGGAGCATGTGCAGGAATGTCCCGAGTGCAGTGATGTCAATTCTTAATTCATTCTAGAAGAGACATTTAGATCTAGGGAAAAAACAAATACAATTGTTCTGGACAGAGTGGGAATGAAAAGATAGCTACTGAAAGATTAAAAAAAATCAGCAGTCTGAGATAGTGTAATATCACGACAAAAGACAGAAAGTACTGAAAACCCACTGCCAAAATTTAATAGTGGAGATGGCTTACGATTACCGGTTTAAAACTGCTACTGCCAGCAACACATAATGGAGGGATGGATTTATGTCTGATATAAGCAACAATTTTTAAAAAAAATTGATAATGATGTTTAAAAAAAAAATTATTTTTGTGAAGATAGTAAAGCCTGATAAAAGCTAACAGCAATCAGTGTAGTTACATTAAAGCCCACATAAACCCCCACCATAAGCAAAATACCAGAAATATTAGTTCCAGTTATATTGTTCTCTGGTTTTCTCAATGTGTGTCCTATCCAACGCAGCATCTTTTCTTCACCTCTTGGTCCACTGGGGCTTGCTTAGTTCTCTCTTGAAGCTCTACATTAATGATTCTATCATACCATTTAACTCCCTATATTCTGCGCAGGCACTAGTTAATGAATGTCTGTAGTTTATTAGTAATTGCCTTAGCAGTTCTCCCTGTTTCCGCCCCATACAACAGTACTGATCTGACATTATAATAACAAATGTTAAGTTTAGTATTTCTGTTAATTTCTTTTGACCTCCACAAATACCCTACTGCTATGAAAGCTCCTTTTGCTTTTTGTATTCTTATTTTAATATCTCTATCAGTTCCCCCATCTTTATCTACATTACTGCCCAAATAGATGTATGACTCCACATCTTAGAGTGGGGATCCATCAGGAGAAAACATATCACTATTTGCCTGATTTATTCTTATTATCTTTGTCTTTCCTTTATGGATTTTCAGAGCTAGCTGCTGTGATCTCGCATCAAGTATATTTAATTTATCTTGCATTTGATTCCGTGAATCGGACAGAAGAGAAATATCATCAGTGAAGTCTAGATCATCAAGCTGTTAGGTAGGGGTCCAAGAATTCCATTCTTGGTGTTAGCAATTACTGTCTTCATAATCCAGTCTCCCAGTTAAAATAGGAGAGGCGACAAGAGACATCGTTGTCGCACACCTGTTTTTAATTTAGTATGTATCTATTAGCTTTCCCTTATAAAGAACTGGACATTTCATGTCTTTATTTGTTGCCTTTACTAAATTAATAATTTATAGTCTTATAGTCTGGTCCTTTCTTACCAAGAACTTCTACACAAGATTCATTCCAGATTCCCTTGATTTGATCCCAGCAGACTTCAGTACTTACATCTCCAGCTAACTGCTGCAACATCTGGTACTTATTAGAGACTGTTACTAAAAATTGTTCCTTAACTTTTTTTTTATCCATGACATAACCTACATTATACTTGTTTCTATGATTATAAGATCTTATGTATCTTTTAAGATTCAACTTGATTTTACTTACCAACAGAAAATGGTCAGAAAATACATCAGCAACCTCAGAAAGCCCTAACATCATAAAGGGATTATCCAAACTTTTTGTTAATACATAGGTGATCAATATGATTGGTTGTCTTATGGTCTGGTGATTCCCATGTTGCCTTATGTATTCTTATATAGGGGAAAAATACTTCCACATAGTGGTTTCCTGCACAAACATTTGTGAATAATTCTTCATTTTCATTAATAAATACCAGACCATGTCTTCCCGTAATCTCTTCACAACATGTGTTATCTGATCCTATCTTAGCATTCAGGTCACCCATCAAAATTTTTATATTGCCCTTTCTTTCATTATTTATAATATTTTGAAGCTGCATGAAAAATTCTTCCTTAACTGATGCATCTTTATCATTTGTTGGTGATGATCGGTATTAAGCCCCCATCTAGAAGAGGTATATTGACATGATTAATTTACATTCAAGTTCAAGTTTAATTGTATTTCTAGATATGTGTATGGTGTCAGTTCAGTGCTGTCTGTCAATATACCTCTTCTAGGTGGGGGCTTAATATAATGTCCAGAAAGGAAACATGTCGGGACTGGTAATTTGCTCTGTCTAGCTATGCATTTAGTATGTGTTCTCTAGGCATCTAGACTTTCTTTTCTTAATTCTGGGGCTATTCAGTCAGCATACATTCTTACACAAGCCAATTTGAGTCTGTATCTGAGTATCCCGGGACACTGTCTGCTGTTTGCATCAAAAGACAGTTGTCTTGGTGTCTCATTTGCATTAGGAGGGAGAATTTAAACCTGCACCCCAATCGTAGTGAGTAAAAGAGAAATCTGTTCTACGACAACAAGACAAAAGTGTGTTCTTAACAAAGTCCTAGACAGTCACCATAGAACAGTGTTCTAGAACCATGACATGTTTGTTAAGAGATGTGATATTATGCAAACTAAAGAACCCAGTTATTAGGAACCTACAGGCCTAGAGTAAATGAACAAAATGCTGTGAAATTTGAATGGTGTATCCTATTAACTACTGATGCATGACAAGCCAGATGTTGTAAGAGCTCTTTGGGAACAAGCAAACAGCCCAGAGACACAATGAGATCATTATGGTCTGAAAAAAGATGGTGCACTGAAGAGTGCCAGGGGATCTGGCCAAAGCTCATCACTCACGGGAGGGGGAGGTGGACACACAATCAGACTGTAACAGGCACCATCAGAACTGGAACTCTGTGCTTGCTGCTAAAGATAGGGACGAAGCATTTATGAGAATTTCTTGAGTGTTATGATGCTAGTTTTAAATTCATGATTCACAGTCAGACCATTACATATTTCACAATCAAAACCCAGCACTTAAATACACTTCTGCCAGTTCCACCTCTAACTTAAGTATTATTAAGGAATGATTGCACATGAAGCTTACAAAAAGGGCCTAATGTAGAGTTCTCCAAATTAATCAAGCCAACATCTGTCCCAGTAAACATAAATCTGCTATGGTTTGCAGTGTTTTACACATATATTTGTATGTGTGTGTGTGCAAGTTCACCAAGAGTGAGTGCTAAAATGTGTTCACACTATAAAGCAACTCAGTGTTGTGAATTATAATCCAGTCTTAACTAGACTGCTTTTATTTTGAAGACAGACAAGTCATAAAGTACACTAATCTTATTCTTGTGCTACAACAATTTGAGTTTTGGAAAAGGGATGAGTGGCAGTTAATGTTAGCTAATGTAAAAATTATCATCATCAATTAGTGTCTACCAAAACATGCACTACGAGCCATGAGCAAGACAACCATAGGCAAATGCAAACTACACCAAAAGGCAAATTAGATCTGATGGGAGGGGTAAGAAGGATCAGGTGGTAATTACTACCTTCATGGACACAGATTTGGAATCCTTGTCAATTTTCACTTTAATGCTTTGTGTTTCCTGAGATTTTGTCTGAAAGGAGAAGGTTTATGTGACAGAAAATATATTTTAACAACTAACAATGTAAGCTACAAATAATCTGCATATACTGTTTCTACTTGACAACTCTGGTATACATTTTTTTTTTACCAATGTTATAACTTTGTGGAGGCTAATACTTCTATGCTGAATCTTTTTCCTCTTCTTCAGCAATCCCAACCCTTGAGGTTCATTGCTGTAGATGACACCTGCCTCCATTCATTTCTCTAACTGGTTTTCTGTTTTCAGTTGGTGGCTCAGTGTTTGTAGGTCTGCCTGTAAATTATCTCAATTGTCTTCTTGGTCTTACTCATGGTCTATTCTATTCATGTCTTTTGTGTGGGCAGTTTCTTCTTGTCTCTTACCTGCCATTCTTTCTATATGTTCTATATGTTCAATGGAGTCTACTAGCCTTAATTATGCCAGTTATTAGTGGTGATTTAAACAGACCATCAATTCTGTTGCTAGTTCTTGCTCTCCATTCTTCACTGTTTGCAATTTTGATGGTTTCAAGATTTGTTTAATAGCCTATGCTCAAAAGTATTTAACTTGTCTCACTAGCTGAACAAATTGGTGGGTTATTTGTCACCTGCTGAACAAGCAGCATTGGAATTTAGCCAAACCACAAATGAGTGGTGTCTTCTTGGATGATATGCTTTGCTTCATGGATAGTCTGTTTATCTTTGCCATAATAAAATCTGTCTCATTACCAAATGGCCAGACTATTTTTTTTGCTGCTTCCTTCAAAAGAGTCAGTGTTTTCAGCCTCTCATTTACTTTGTCGCTACTGTACCTAGCCATCTGCATAACCAGGTATTCTTGTTTCTCATACAACACAATCTTCTTTTACATTCCTTATAATTTTCTCCTGTGCTAATTAAAAAAGAAGGGAGAGGGCATCACCGTTTTGCTTTAAACCAAATGTTTTTTTAAGAGGGTTTGAAGTTCTGCCTTAATATATTAATATTTGATGTCTTCCAGTTTGAGTTATGATAAATCTGTGCATTCATATTTTAGTAAATAATTTCAAATCTGGCAATAATAAACATGTCAGTGGCACAAACGGTAGACATCTGTCCGTTTGCCCCAAAAAATCTCAACATATGACACAGGTACACAAAAAAGTAGTGCATTTTTAATCCCACTTTGAGCAGATTTCTCTTCCTTTGTCCATCTAAAGTGTCTTTCAGTGTCAGCTGTGGAAGAGCTACTTGAACAAGATATTGATACTTCAGCAGAGCAAACACAACCGATATGCTTAGCTCATCAAGTCATTATTTGATACAAAAAACTCAGTACTGCATCTATATTGCCTTTTCATACATAGCAGAGAATTAGCAATCAACATAGCAGATTGTTATGATTCAGAAATAATGGTCTGATCAAATGGCTGAAACAGAACTGCTTATTTTTCTTGTTATCTTATAGGAATGATCTATGTTTGAGAAGGTGCATAATGGCTGCCCATGTTGCAAGATACATAGTCTTCTAAACTTCATGTACATGCTGGTTCTGACAATCCATGTCATGCAATAATTTTTATTGAGAGATTCGTTGTGTATTCTTAAAAAGTACCAACCAAACACAGAAATTAGTAAAAGTGTTACAATAAGAGTGAACAGTTTATGTGAACAAACACTGAGTATTATGATAGAATTAGTAATATGGAAAAGTGTCTCCAGTGACTTCACAAATACAGTGAGATTATAGCATCAACAGATAGGTAAACAATTAATTATAATTATAATTTTTTTTTTAACTTTAGGAAAATATAAATGAATACATTTTTTGTAGAACTGATTCCAAAAATGCTGACTAGAGATATTGGCCTATCATCATATATAGTATAGTTTACGAAAAAAACCTTAATAGTAATAAGTGTGGTTTAAAAAGGAAGATGAAAAAAGGTTTAAGAAATGCTGTCATAGCAAACAAATTCATTTTAAAATTAGCTTAGAAGGAAAAGTCATATTCCAAACCACCATGTGAAAGCACCAGAAGCACTGTGTCAAGAGTACAAACCACATTGACATTAACTATACAGAGTATGCACACACTTATAATGCTATAGAATATACGAGAGTAATATATATCTATATATATATATATATATATATATATATATATATATATATATATGGATCTGTTATTTCTATTATTTATAAGTCCAAAATACTTACTACTAAAGCTACTGGTCGTCCCCGCTAGGGAAAACAAATACTCTCAAAATATGTGCATCTATAATGCAATTTTTGCTCAACAACAATGCAATTTCTTTCTGACTTTATTATGTAACTGCAAACATTACATTAAATAGGTAAAATTCTTATCAATATATTTTTTAAATCATTGTTTCTTAAAAGTATTGAGTACCAGTGCCAATTTGTACAATGTAAATACAGCCAATCTTAAACAGCTTTTTATGACACACACACAAAATAGTATTAGATATTTTTCTGTTAAATCACAGCATTATCAGTCTTACAAATTACTCGTTTATACATGATTACTGAATAATTTTAGCATCATTATCATGTGCTGTGCTTGTGAGCATAGACTGTCATGTTTCGCCATCTTACACGAACCATCAGAAGCACAGATTAATTCAATATTTTTGTTACGTCCCATCCATCTGGCCAAGCTATCCAGGTATTTTTCTCTTTGCCTTCATCAATCTTGCTATCAGCTACCAAGTTCTTGATTCCTTTCTTCTTCTAACATAATTTTTATTTATACTTTTATGCAAATTCAATTTGTCAGCCTCCTAAGAGTTAAGAAATATCACATATAAGTCCTTTATATTTCTATCTGCAAACCACAGGCTGTCTGTCTAGCACTATACAAAGGGTTTCCTCTTTTCATTCTCCTAATACATGAAATTCACAGAGGTAATCAATGATCTGGTGTTAGGGATACTTAGGAGGCACTTAATACTGGTTATTTGAAAGAATAAAGATTGTGCTGGGAAGCTTTCCTTATTTTCTCACCTTTAACTGTATAAATTCTACTGTAAAAAAAAAAAAAACAGGCTCTAAACAAATCTTTACAAAACTCTAAACCCTAAATGAAAAATATCTTAAATATAACAATCAGCACCATTCTATTAAGCCTGACTCAAAGCATCAATTGGCACCACATAACAGCATATAAGTCTGCACAGTTCTGAATTATCACCTCTTCGATGAGTCAGGCACCCACACAAACATGTGAATACTATCAGAAAACAACCACCTCAGTGAGTAAGGCCTCCTGCAGGTTTTATTGTCAACAGAGCAAATGCAATCCTTAATAACCTTCTTTTTATGCAAGCATGTTATAATAGTTTCAATCATTCTATATATATTTATAAGCTTTTAATGATGATGAAACTAACATACTGCAAGGTGCTAAAGAAGCAAATGAAACAAGTATTCAAAGCTGGGGGCATGTCCTTTATACACATTTGCAAGCTAACAGTTGTATACTTTTTTTTTTCATTTACTGAACTAAGCATAATGATTTCACACACAAATTAATTTTTCTACTATTACCTTATTCCACTAATTATTAATATTATCACTTATTTTTCTTTCTGCAGGTGACTCCAAGTGTCCGTAAGTCTGCATATATATATATATATATATATATATATATATATATATATATATATATATATATATATATATATATATATATATATATATATATATATATATATATAATATCTCTCCACTAACTTACTGGTAGGCCTCAGGGTCTACTTTCACTGAACTCTTTTGTGTAGGCAGTTTTGTCTCTCTGTTACCTGCCATACTATCTATATTCTCACCGCAGTCTATTAGCACTAATGATGCCATTTAAAAAGTTTATGAATTTTGTTGTTTGTTCTCACTCTCCATTCTCTACTGTTTGCATCTTTGATGGGTAAAAATAATTGTTTTCAGGCTCTGTTCTCAAAAGTTTGTACAAAGGCTTCATCGCTTTTAGCTGTACTTCAGGTTTTTGAGCCATATAGGACAACTGGTATTATCAGCGTTTAATACATTGTGATCTCTGTGTTAGAAAACAGAGCATCTGATTTCAGCAAATGTTGTAAACCTAATTTCCAGATTGAACTGTATATTAGGAAGACCTGGAGGATGCCCTAGTGTCTGCCGATCTAGTATGCTTGAACGACGGAAAGGTTACCCGAATGGCAACCCGACAAGGGGATTCTGACAGCGTAATTGACCTGGCCCTAGTGTCTCCCTCCATTGCATCAGGATGCAGGTGGAGCACACTGGGATACCATGACAGTGATCACTTTCCTTGCGTCGTCCTGGTGGAGAAGAGCAACAACAAAGGTCATGTAATCAATGTGCCTGCTTTTCTATATGACCGTACAGGGCAAGATGCCATTAGCAAAATCAGACGACGTAAAACAAGAGCAGATCGCAGACGGCGGGAGAGATGGGCCCAGCCACCATGGTGGAATGAAGTAGTCAACATGGCGTGGCTAGAAAAAAGGAACGCTGTCAAGGCATGGCAAAAGGCAAGGAAAATTGATCCGTCACTTTCTGAACGCCTGATCAGTCTAAAAGATGAGGTTACACAAGCGGACAGTGGCTTTCAAGTTAATTGCCAAAGAAGCCAAGACAGCGAAATGGAACGAATTCTGCAAGAGCGTTTGCTCCGAGGGATCTCTTGTGACATTCTGGCGCCTTCAACGGAGCATGCACGGCGCCGCACGACCAAGGGGTATCCCTGATTTTCAGGGTACAGACCTGATATGGCAGAGAACTGATGCTGATAAAGGAAAAACCCTTCTTGCGCGCTACTTGGAGCAAACTGACCAAAAAGACGAAGCTGCAAGAATAGGGGTTAAGATGAAACTGTCGATGCTGTGCAAGAACACTGAGCTAGGCACTGATTTCACAATCACTGCAGACACCTTAAGAACTTGCCTCAAGAAATCGCGCAGCACTGCTCCAGGCCCTGGCGGCATCCGATACAATGACATGCTGATGATGTCGAATGCTGATTTGAAAAGCGTGGCAAAGGAATTCAATATCAGCATCCAGTGTGGCCAGATACAAGAGGAATGGCTCCATAGTTATTTGTTCCCACTACCAAAGCCTAATAAAGACCACTCAAAGATCTGCGGCTACAGAATCATCTCGATGCAGAATACTGTTGGCAAACTTTTGGAAAAAATTGTCGCACAAAGATTGACCACCTACTTGGAACTACATGATAAGTTCCCATCAACACTTGGAGGGTACAGGTTGAAGAAAGAGACATGGTTCAATGCTGCTGTTTTCGCCTACGATGTGTACGAGGGATTTCAGATTAAAGAAGAGACATGTGCGGCAGTGTTGGACTTAGAAGATGCCTACAATAAAGTAGGCATACGAATATTTAATGCAATTACTGCTTAAACTAGAAGTCAATCCTATTCTGATCCGCTGGATTGCTGCGGTCCTGTTCCAGAGAAAGATTGTACTAAGATGTGGTAGCTGGTCCTCAGAACCGCAAACGATATGTCCAGGCTTGCCACAGGGATCACCGCTATCACCAGTCTTATTCAACGTTTATACGGTGATGATCACTGAGCAGCAGTTGAATGGAAAGGGAAGGACTTTGTCATTTGCTGATGACATTTTGATTTATCGACGAGGGCGTGATAGACAGGAGATCGCCAGCACAATGCACAAAGAACTCGATCGAATTGCCGCCTGGTGTGATGGTTCCAATGCCTATGTCAATCCTTCGAAGGCATCAGTGTCATGGTTCTCTTTGAACAATCACATTGTCAAGTCGGACTTACCAGAAGTGAAAATGCGTGATAATATATTGATCAGAACCAACGTTATGACGTTTCTCGGGGTGAGGTTCGATCGCAGCTTGTCATTCAGGGAACACGTTGACCATGTGATAACAAAAGCACGCAAAGGTCTATCTGCAATGAGGATTATGGCTGCTTCCAATATCGAGCAAAGACTACTAATACTTCTATTCTACGGTCTGGTCCTTTCACCCATTGAATACGCTTTGGCCATCCTCACTGTCAGTGCTACCCAGATTGAAAGACTCGAAAAGGTGCAAAATGAAGCCATGCGCATTATTTTGGGATGTACAAGAGACACATCCTGTGAAGCAATGAGGTATCTACTTGACTTTCCAACAATGAACCAAAGGATCAGAATGTGGAGGGCTCGGGCATACCTCAAAATATGTGCTGATAAGAAACACCCACTGCATCAAGCGCTTTTTAGTGAAAAGGGCGACAGACTGAAGAGGGGAAAATCGTGGCTAGGTCGGGCAGAAGATGTTATTAGGCAAATATGCAGCCTAACCGACATCATACCTGGTGCAGAATGGATACCTGTGCCTCAGGCGTTTATTTGTACATTTTCCTGTATTGTCACACTCAACAGGCGATGTAGAGAAGAGAATCCTTTTGCTGTTAATGCAGAGGTCAACGCTCTCATCGGTGAAAATTCAGACGAAGCAGATGCACTAATCTATTCAGACGGATCCGTTATACGCCAAAGAAGAAGCGCATGGGCATTTACAGCACGCTCAGCGGGCAGAACAGTCAAAGAAGCCAACGGTGCCTTCTCCATGACAACCAGCAGCATGACGATGGAGGTGATGGCAGTGACGCAAGCGTTTGCCTGGCTTGAAACACAAAAATACACCCGCATATGTATACTCAGTGATTCAATGAGTATGATCCGGAGGGTTCAGGCAGGTTCAGTGCGAAGACAATGGCTTGAATCATTACAGAAGTCCACTGTGCGTGGAGTCACCTTTATTTTTGTTCCGGGATACGCAGGCGTCGATGGAAATGAAAGAGCTGACAGGTTGGCTGGATCCGCTATCACTACCGACGGTCGGCCTATGGATCATGCTGATATTATCAATGCCCTCAGAGAAATGGGAAGGATAGAGGACTTTGGTGGCAGTGAATCCACATCACTCGCCAGAATGGCAGACTTGGGAATTAAGATCGGTACAGCAAAAAACGAGACGCACACCAGACACGCCAGAAGACTTGTTAATCAACATAGAACTGGTACTATTAGCCATCGGACGTTGGGGTTCATACTGAGGGGAGGATCTGAGCACCTATGGACATGTCCGGAGTGCAATGACGATAACCCAACTAACTAACTAACTAATTGTATTTCTTCTCTTAGTTTGTTGCAGCAGCTGAAGCTTGTAATGTGACACAGTTTCGACTGTCCAGATGTGTTATGGATACTTCTGTTTCTGTGTTAGACCTCTCTCTTCTCTTCTGAATTTCTAACTGACAGTTCAGCACAGGCCCTCAACCAACTCATGCTAAGTCATTCTATCCTACGTTATCACATGCAGCTCTCCCCATGGCCTCCATATCTTTTTTAACTTCGTTCTCTAGCATTCTTCAACATGTATTTTTCGGTCTTCCTTTATTTCTATGCCCCTGTAGGCTCCAGTGCAAAGACATTCTAGTTATTTATATTCTCAGGTTTTCTCTATGCGTGTGCTATCCAATGCCAGCGTCTTTTCTTCACCTCTTGATCTACTGGAACTTGTTTAGGTCTCTCCGAAAGCTCCACATTAGGGATTCCATCATACCATTTAATTCCCTCTATTCTGCGCAGGCAACAGTTAATGCATGTTTGTAGTTATTAATAATGAATGTTTATAGTTTATTATTAACAGCCTTAGTTGTTCTCCATGTTTCCGCTCTATACAACAGTACTGATTTGACGTTGGAATTAAAATTTGTTAGTTTATTAATAGTTTTAATTTCATTTGACCTACATAAATTTCTTACTGCTATGAAAGCTCCTCTTGCCTGTTGTATTCGTATTTTAATGAATTTCTCAGTTTCCCCATCTTTATCTACATTACCGCTCAAGTAGATTTTACTATTTGCCTGATTCTTTCTCATTATCTTTGTCTCTCCCTTGTGGATTTTCAGACCTAGCTGTTGTGATCTTGCATCAAGTATATTTAATTTATCTTGCATCTGATTCTGTGAGTGAGACAGAAGAGATATATTATCAGCGAAGTCCAAATCATCAAGCTGTTTTGTAGGGGTCCACTGAATTCCATTCTTGGTGTTAGCAGTTGCTGTCTTCATAATCCAGTCTACTAGTAAAAATAGGAGAGGCGACAAAAGACATCCCTGTCACACACCTGTTTTTATTTCAAGTGTATCTATTAGCTTTTCCTCAACAAGAACTCGACATCTCATGTCTTTGTATGTTGCCTTTACTAAGTTAATAATTTTCTGCAGGATTCCATAGTGCCCTTTCATTTTCTAGAGAGATTCCCTATCAATGCTGTCAAAAGCTTTTTAATAGTCTATGTAAAATGGTGAGTTCAATTCAATGCTCTGCTCGACTATTACATGTAATGTGGCTATCTGGTCAGTACAGGATCTGTTTGGCCATAACTTACAGGTAAATGATTTTGTGTATTCTTGTCTGTAATTGTCCAAGAAGGCTGTCTAGTTGCAATGTTCACTTGTCCTTCGTGCTTATGATGTGAAGCTAATTATTTGACTTCTAATTTGAAAAGATATATTTTTATGCTGTAAAGGGTTCATACAATTCCTCTTCCATATCCCAGAAAGTCTTTTAACATTCCAGCACGACTGAATATGAATTTAGATTTCTGTTTCGTGACAAAAAAAAGTCTTTAACAATATGTGTGTTTTGTCTGATGCTTCAACCCTGAACACAGAGGACCAGGGTGCTGGTCTGTTCTCTACCCATTCAACATGTCCAGCTTTGGGAGGCCCTGCTGTAGCTATGTGACTGCTGACAAAGCTCTCAGGGTTATTGAGAAGCACAAGCTTTTCCATCATGTCAAGGTGGAAATACCTTTAGTGTGTACATACAATTTCTAAAAATGTATTATTTGATCACAAACAAGACAAATGTGGTGTTTGTCACAGCAGACTGGGGACAAGCTCATTTAAATCTGAGCAAAGCCCCCACCATCATGCCCTTCCACACCCCTCCTCGGCAACCAGTTTTAAAAAATATCCTAAGCTATTTATACAGGACTGGCAAGCGAAATTCATGTTTTGCAAATCAAATGCACACTTACGCAAATCAATTCTTTTGGAAACCACTCAAATCAATCTTTTTGGAAATCAAATGCGCCCACTTGCTTATCATCAAATTCACCCTTTTGCAAATCAAATTCACTCCTTTCTACAATATTTTCTAGATCTATTGTAATACAAATGAAAAATAATAAAAATACTTGTTGGAACTGAACATTTTATAGCACACATGTAGCCAAAAAAATGTAATAATTCTTTGACCAGTCGGGGACAGCAATCTAGTCACAGCATTATTGCCATCTTTATTCTGTACTGTGACTTTATTTATACACTATTTTTACGGATTCTGCGAATGAAGGATGCTAGGAATTTTTTTATAGGAATTAATTAAAATTTCTTCTGCACTGGGCAGATTTAGAGACAAAAACTGACCTTGATTCCCAGACTCCCGTATTATGCAGAAGCACAAATACATAATCATGGTCTGAAGAGAATGGAGCAGCAGGATGTGATTAGGGAACCTGGTCGACACTCAACACCATAGGAAAGGCAAAATGGGCATATAATTGCACCTCAGCTGGTACCATCCCATTAGGAACTCTACCCTGCTAGTGAAGATGGAGGTCAAAGAGGTAACGTGAATGTCCCAAGAGCCGTGATGTCAGGTTTTAGCTCATCCCAGCCTTAAATAGATGCCAGGAAATATACTAGGTGGTCAAGCCTGGCTGGCATCATGATCACCCCATCGAGTGCTCACTTGTGTATATAAGACTTGCATCATATGGACAAAATCTCAGCCATTACCAGCCCCAAGATCAGAGGAGAAAAAACAAGGGTTGAGTGTGGGGATAGCTACCCCACCTTTTGTGTCTGTTATATTGTGAAGCTCGCTGATATATTTTTCATTCGGGCTTATATCTTTCCTTGACACCTTGTAAAAACAACTGAGCTAAAGAAATTGAAATTGAAAAAAAAAAACTGATTTAGGACACAGGGAAATTTAAGAGAAACCCTAAGATAAATGCTTTTAACCCTTTTGTTCCAAGCAGCCGCAAATATAGCACTTCCTGTAGCACCTAAATCCATGTAAACGCTGCTGACATTTTTGTGCTGTCCAGTTCCCGAGAAGTACTCTAAATAGCTTTTGCATGCAAATGAGGTACAAAGGTTTCTAGTGCTAAAAATAGCATCTTGGATAACGTTATCGATCATTTCTGTGCTGAAAGACTGTGTTTCTTAGCGCTCAGTGTAAAAGAGATAAAAACCTTCTACTCACACTGTTTTTGCTGACACAAAAAATGCAGTTTTACTCTGCTGATAATAATGATGAAAGTATTATTGTTGTACTAGAAGGTACATCATATCGTACTTCAGACACGGAAAGTGACAGCGATGATGATAATTAATTGTTATTACTTGATTGTTGCATACTGTCAATATCAGCTAGAGCGCATAGGGAACATGACTATGCGGGTCATTCTGGGTTGCACCAGAGACACCCCAGTGGTGTGTATGCGATACATCCTTGGTTTACCGACGGTTGCAGATAGGCAGAAGGTGCTGCAGGCGAAGTCATATCTCAGGGTAGTTGCAGACACAGACAACCCTCTGCATGAAGCTCTAGGTGCAGTTAAGGGTCAGCGGCTGATAAGAGAAAGGTCATGGATGGCTCAGACAGAAGACACAGACAGGTTTGCATCCTCGAGAACATTAGGCGAGGAGAGGAGTGGGTCAAAGTGCCACCTGAACAGTCAGACTTGTGTAGAGTCATAATCACGATGAGCCGCGAATGCAGAGACTGGCCAGCAGGTGCCACAGAGGTGGAAATTCAGCAATTAATTCAAGATAATGCTCGCTCAGAGGATTTGATCATTTACACAGACAGTTTAGTGTCAAGAGGCAAAAAAAGTGCTTGGGGCTTCTTAGCAAAAGTTAATGGTCGACGTTTGGTGCAGGAGAGCCTAGCATATGATACCACAAGATCCAGCTTAAGAATGGAGGTGGAGGGGGTCACTGCAGCATTCCGCTGGCTAGAGAACACGACAAACACACACATCGTGATTGTAACTGATTCAGAAAGCATGCTGAGGAAGATCAGAACAGGTATGCTTCGTGCAGAGTGGCATGCTTCGCTGCGGAGGACACGAGTGAAGAGTATTGTCTGGATTTTTTCACCGGTTATGCCGGTGTGTTGGGAAATGAACAGGTGGACAGACTGGCTGGCTCTGTACAACTTGGTGAAATACTGATACATGGTAAGGCCGACGTGGTTAGTGCCTTGTGGGAGAGTGTGTACAATTCGGAGGAACAGATGGATCACCACAGTCTGGTGAGATTGATGCAGTTGGGGGTGATGAGAGCTTCTGGCAGATGCTCGAGGCTCAGAGGAAAGGCAAGATGGATGTTTAATCAGAATGCTACTGGCACCATTAGTATCGGAACTCTTCGCTGGCTGCTGAAGATGGGGATAGAGCGCTTATGGGAATGCCCCGAGTGCTGTAACGTCGGTTCTTGAATCAAATCAAATCAAATCAATCAGCTGATAGTGGCCTGCCATCCGCATCAGCTGATAGCTACATTCTGTCAACATCGCATGGATCTAGTAACAGAATTATTGCCATTTTATTCTGTACTGTATCTTTATTTACACAATATTATCATTGACTCTGGAAATGAAGGATGCCAGGAATTTTGTAATGGGAATTAATTATCCATCTTCAGATAGATGCAAAACATAAAATGTATGTGATGTTTCTGGTTCCAAAGTTTTTATTTTTTGACTGCCCATGCTGAAATGTTTTTAAAAAAGCCAAAAGGGCTTAAAAATAACTTCAGTTGGCTTTCATTTTTATTTCATCAGAAACTATTGTTGTAGAAAGACGGTCTGCAAACAATAAAATTGTGTTTGCAAAATGGTGAATTTAATTTGTAAAAGTGTGAATCTGATTTGCAAAATGATGTATCTGATTTGCAAAAGACTGAATCTAGTTTTGCAATCCTATTTTATATAAAAAAATACCAACAACTGGGCCTGAAGTAATTAATAGTGCATTATAATTAAGGTTTAAAAAACAAATAATTTATGGTACTCATTGAAGTATATTATAGTTGATATCATACTAGGAGCTTTTCTTCTTCATTTCCCTTTTTATAACAAAACTGGATATGAGGGCTTCTGCAGCTCACTCTAAATCCTCCCCCAAATTTCGAATCTCTTCTCTAATTCACTTCTCCATGTGCTTTAAGACTCTTTTTATTTATTTTGTACTGTGGTTTTGGTTAAGGAAAAAAAGAAGACTTTCCTATACTACAAAGAATTTTTTTCAGTGTGTGTTCTATCCGGTGATGACGTCTTTTCCTCATCTCATGATTCATCAGAGTTTAGTTAGTTCTGACACACACCTCCACATTAGTGATTTTGACACATAATTTAATTTTTTTTTATTCTGTGCAAGTACTAGTTTATGAAGTCTGTAGTTTTTTAATATTCAGTGATTCTTCGTGTTTATTATCCATATAGCAGTTACATTATATAGTCTGGTACTAGATTAAGTTTCTTGTTAATTCCACAAAGTTCCTAGTGCAATGAAATCTCTACTTGTGTTTTGCATTCTTACTTTGAAATCTCTTTCTGTTTTCTCATCTCTACTTATGCTACTGCATAAACTGCTCCCAGTCTGGAGACTTATTATTGGCTTAAAGTATTTTCACTATCTCTGTTTTTCAACTGTGATTTTTAAGACCTAACTATTATGTCTGTCTTGCAACACCAAGATCAAAATATATAAAACATTGATAAGACCAGTCATGTTATATGGTTCTGAAACTTGGAGCACAACTAAAAGAGATGAAGCCTTATTATAAATTTTAAAAAAAAGAGTCTTATAACAAATCTTAGGATCCATCAAAGATGCAAACAGCAGGAAATGGAGAGTGAGAAACAACAATGAAATTCATAATCTGTTTAAATCACTATTGATCACTGGCATCATGAGAGCTAATAGACTGAAATGGCTGGGGCATATTGAGAGAATGTCAGATGACAGAGAGGTAAAAACTGCATACACAAGGGAGTGAATGATCGTAAACCACGAGGCAGACCAAGAAGACTGGAGCAATAATGTCCAGAGAGACCTGCAAAAATTTGGTATCACTAACTGGAAAGAGAAGTCCAACCAGACAGATGTGTGGAGGCATGTGATATCTGCAGCAATGAACCTCAAGTGCTCAGAATGCTGAAGATGAAGAAGATAAACTGGTGCCTAGAAATCTCTAATAGCAAAAAAATGCTTGCTGGATCTTGCATAATCTCAGTCACAGGTATAAGATGCAAAAATATCTCTGGAAGAACATTTGTAAACAAATTTCACTTCAACTATCTTTATTATTTTACTGTATTACTTAAACGCCTTGAAAAGCTCATTGCATAAGATTAAATCATGAATGCGTTTTTCAGTTCTGAACAATGCTGAAATGAATATGTGGCACTTATAAACAGTTGACTTAATTAATTTATAAAATAACTCAAATTCACATAAATGAAACAAATAACTACCTGTGACTTTGATCCTGAAATTCCCAACTCCACAACTTCTAGGACTTGATGTAAACATTCACGATCATACAGTAAAGAGCTATGCTCGACCAACCAAAGTTGTAAACATTTGAAAGCTGCACACAGCATTGAATGGAGATCTCTTGAATGGCTTGGAGCAGGGCGAGAACACTGAAATAATATAAACTGCAAATTCAGGTAATTCCATTGTCACTGATATACTAAATGAGATGGTGATAATCAGTGAAATCTTAAAGCTTGTATTGGTGTGAAAGCTATCAATATATGTAAATATAGTTTTGCACACGCATTTATGATGCAGCGTCTGTCTCTAACAGATTAAGTAAAACAGACAAGCATTAGACTGGGCACTCTCAGGCTATGTCCTTACTTAAATTGCTGTAAAACTTTAATTTTTTGATCATTTGTGTTGTGTTTGTGTTTTCATTTACGTGTTTCATTGTCTCCAATTTAAATTAAAGCTTGTATTCTACAAAACATCAAACTACACTACACTTTCAAATGTCAATGCTGTTGTCTATTTTATATTTTTTTCTTTTCCAGATGCCTGGTCTTGAGCAGACATTGGCAATCATGATTCTTAAATCCTTTCCATGTGAAACTGACGTTGCTAAGCTGTCTAAGCGTTCTACATTAATCTTTCTGCCCTTCTGTGCATGATATTTTAAACATTCCTCTCTTCTTCACAACTTAAACGTATTTTAACAACTTTAATTGTGAATGCTGAATAAATATTTACACTTTAAGATATGTAGTTACAGCACATTCCAAATTTCATTTAGTTTTTATAAGCTTTTATTAGGTTTGCTTTTGTTTCTAAGTTTGTATATCTGATCCAAGTTAGTTGTGTATCCTTTACAGAATGTTGCATAACCAACCCCAGCATTTTTGGCTGTTGTGATTTTTTTCTAGGCAAATTTTAAGCTCAGTAGTTTGCCACTGCCTGCTGAATGGTCAGCTCTCAGGACCACTATCGAAACAAATGCAGGACAAAACATCCATAGTTGGGATCGAACCCGGCATTACATAGCGCGTTCGCAACACCTAAGTCACAGACATCAGATCAAAACACTGTATTAAATTTCTACACTATTTCCTGATAAGCAACTAAGCTAAACATTTTGCATCAACACAATTTGTGGATGACAAAGCACTGTGGTGCAAAAAACACCCCCCCCCCCCCCCACATTCACACACAAAAACATTTTTAAACAAGAGGTTTATTGCAAATGTTGAGTATGAAATAAATGATTCAGTCATAGCATAAAATATACAGTTTCAAGAGAATTAATTCATGAGTTGACCATCAAAACAGTGCCTTCAATTTCTCAATTTTTCCGGAACCCTCTAGATTATTTTCAGTTCATTTCCTTCTTACCTGGTTAGGACTGCAGGTTACAGTAAGCAGATGACCCAATTATAACCTCCTTTGAGGTCAAACTGGGCAACTGTGACTGCCCTGTTTGTCTGCCTTCTGTACTGAGATTTTGTAATCTCAAGGTGTGACATTTTCTGGTAGTACAGAAAGGGCATGCAGGCAAGCCTCAGTTAATTCTCATCTTTAAGGTGTTAAATCTAAACCTTTAGTTTGTAATCCTGGAGAAGAACAACTACCAACCTAGCAGTGTCAAATTCTCAGAAACAATATCAAAACAATCATTATGAGTAACGACATGACTCAATCCCTTGAATGTTAATTTTACTAGGTGAAATGGTTTCACTACATGGTATTAGCATATTGTGGTGGATAGGATTTTCGCTGAAGTCATGTTGGCGCTTGAGTTCTTTACCGTGCTGTGAAGAAATTTATTGTGGAGACAAGACAAAAATAATTGTCAAATTGAGTAATTTTACTGATAATGTGCATTTATGACTAAAAAAGAATAAAATAAAAAATATACAACTGTTTATAAAATAAACTTTTATCTAAAATGCATCATATAATTAGTGCGTTGAAGAGACGCAAATAATTTATCACAGTTTGAATGACACACAAGATTAAATAATTCTCTTTACAATATCCACATAAAATGTTATATGCAGACGATAAAAGCCTGGGCACTGTTTAACAATACACAGTACAGAACTCGATATTGTCAAATAAATACATTTGAAAGTATACATTTGATTCAGATGTTATATATACAAATGCTATGTAATTATTTGCACATTACTTTCAAAGGTAACCAAAGCTTTTATCGGTTGTGACATAAAATTGCCAGTGAATTTTGTAAAGAAGATTTTTTAATCTCATGTTCCCATTAAACTATATGATAATTTACTTGTGTCTTTTAGTGCATCAAATATGTGATGCATTTTAAATAAAAGCTTTTTTTTTACCTCAACATAATAATTTTTTGTATAAAAAAAAAAAAAAAAAACTAGTTACAGATACCAACACAAATGTATTGACAAGTACCTTTAACTTAATTGCAAAAGCATGACAATAAAGAATTAGTTACATTTAAAATAACAAAACTGTCGTTTTATGAAACAGATAACACACAAATTATTTTTATTTGTTCATAAACTACCTGAAAAACTATGAGATCACACATCCATTTCACTGTTCTCTTGCACATTAGCATATTCGCTGGCTTGATCTTGACTTTGGCCAAACCAGCTAGCAATTCCATGGCAGCCAAGGCAACATTGAGGTCTGTTTTCCATGTTGCCAACAGACGATTACACACCAAAGATGCAGCATGACCAAACAAACCATAGGCAGTATCTGTTAATAAACAATAAGAAACTGACTAAATCATTGAGCAAAGGGAACAATCAGCTTCTCAGCACTCAGAATTATGTATCTTAAATTGTGCCTGCATGGTGTAAGTAACAAGTAAATAATTCTTTGCCTCATTTAAACAATAAATATTATTACAACAATAAAATGACAGAAAGTTTTTACTTTCTGACATACTGTATCAAATACTGAGAAATTATGCATGAGTATAAATAAACTTTTGTTTTCTTACATTAAAAAAACTGCCTCAATGAACACACAGTGGAAAAAGGAAACGTGCCAACAAATGAGAACATGAAGAAGGAGCAAAGAAGAGATAAAAATGGAAAAAACTCAGACCAGGTGGGCTTATACAGCAAAGTAAATAGATAGCGGACCTGTCAGCACAGGGTGGGCTTATACAGCAAACTAAACAACTGACTTGTCAGAACAGGGTGGGCTTATACAACAAAGTAAATAGTTGCCTTGTCAGCAGAGGGTGGGCTTTTACAACAAAGTAAATAGTTGCCTTGTAAGCACAGGGTGGGCTTATACAATCTGGGAACATGGTTAAAAAGGTAGATGCAATTCAAATTATTTACACTTTGGCCAACTGTAGATTACCAAGATATGCAGAAACGTCACCAGTCAGCCAGTTTAATTTAGAAATATGCCGACAGAAGGAAATGCTAGTCACTTTGCGGTTACCTTGGTGAAACAGACAATGTGTGAATGTAGTCGATTTTGTGTTTCAGTTTGAAGGTTTAATTTATTTGCTTCATTTTAATCAACTGCTACTGTAGTATGCACCTGAGGAGATCCAGCAAAATATGCCAGGCAATAAATTGTGCAATCTGTTGTTTGTGTCTTCTGTGTTCAGATATCAATGTCATCTGCAAATCAAGTATTCTTGAAGTTTCTCCTAAAGTACATTCTTGTTTCAATTTCTTTGTAAAAGTAGTGGGAACAGAGCATCACTTTGCTTTAAACCAAATGTTATTTGAAAAGGGTCTGACTTTCTGATTTTATATGTTACTATATTATGTGTCTTCCATACATAGTTTGGTCATGGTAATTAACTTCTTTGGTATTCCAAAGTCCTTCATAGCATTCCATAAACTGTTTCCATGAACATTTTCACAAGTATTTTATATATAGTATCATCACCATCATGTAGCAGGTCCTTTGCAGAACGTTGCTCTTACCACGGTCTGCCTGAAAGAAACTCGGTCACTCGCAGCCCTCCCGCCTCATGTACTTTCATACTTAAGTAGTCACTTATATCCTGTGCCCATCTTCATGTTGGTCGGCCGCTGCCCCTCCTTCCTGGCACCATGTCTTCTGCTATAATTCTTTCCAATACGTTGTGGCGCTTGATATGACCAGAATATTTCAACTTCCAAGAAAGGATACTGTTTATTAGCCAATCTTCCTTGATATTCAGATCTTTCAAGATGTCAGTATTTCTCCTCTTCTTTGTCCAAGATATTCTGAGAATCTTTCTATAGCATTTCTGCTCAAAAGCCCCTATTCTTTTTCTTAAGGACTGGGAGATAGTCCACTACTCACATCCATATGTTGCTACAGGGAAGATGCATGCTCTCAAAATTCTAATTTTGATCTCCTTGCTGGTGCGTAACAATAGACTTTTTTGGCTGTTTAATATTTGCATTGCTATGGCCATCGTTCCTTTTAATTTATGTCAGACAGTTTCCACTGCTATTTATTATAGAGCCTAGATTTTCAAAGTTTGTGATATTTTCACTTTCTTCACCATTTATTGTTATTTTTGGATGACAGCCAGTTTTATCTGTGGACATTATTTTCCTTTTCTTTAAATTCAAGAAAAGATTTTGATCTTCACTGTGCTTTTGGACAGACAATATTAAATTTTCTATTCCCTATAAGCTGTTCGAAAGGAGGACTGTGTCATCTGCGTAGCGAAGTTTCGGAATAGATATATAGTACACATATATGAAATATGAAATATAACTGTTAACCTTTTAGTTGCAACATGTATGTATCCCTAAGCAAATGACTTACCAAGGTTTCTAGGTGTGACCTGGAGTTTTTGGTAGGACGTATCCTGTAGACCACCACCATCAGCTAATGTTGTACTTGTACTAGTCCTTGTCCTACTACCATCAGCTAATATAGTACAAACAATAATAATCACATTACATACAACTTTTAGATAACAGATGCAGACCTAATTTAAACTCACTGGCCCTTTAAAAATTACCCCAAAAAGCGTATTAGAAAAAAAGACATCCTCATAATCCTATGAAATTATATCTAAAGAAAGTAGAGGAAGAAGAGAAGCAGAAAAATTCTGGAGTCTTTGTCCAGGGGTTTAAACCTTTGATCACTGTGCAAACAGGCAAGCTTGCTAGCCACTGTAATATCGCAGTTAATTAAATACTTTTGTGGTCATTTGAAGAAAAAATCCTATAGCAGCAAACGAAGGAAAGTAATCACTAAACACAAAACAGAGCAGCAAAGTAACCGCACACATCCTTTCTGGTCAACAAAACTAATTTTTTTCAAATAACCCTAATGCACAAAATATACCACAATGACATCATTATTGTGTGTGTATGTGTGTGTATATTTAATTGTAATGTTGGTATTTTCCCACAGGAATTCTCTAAACAATATTAATATGGGAGTAATAACCTTGAGACAAGAAAGAAATACATGAGAATGTGAATACTCGCAGAAACACGAGATATATAAGCAAGGCTCAAACCAGCATGTGAATCCCAGAAAATGTGTTATAAGAAAAGACCAAGGTCTAATCAGTTAGTATGTGTTTTGCAGCGGGCGTGAAAGCTGTATCTGATAGTCAATGTGAAACTATATTTGAAGACGTGAAGGAAATTCTGTTCCATGTGAAGACAGCCAAACGACAGATCTAGGTCAACACAGTTGATATGGACTGCAGTTGATATCAAACACTTAGACAGTTGCCAAATGAGAAGTTCAATGTAGCCACAAAGACCCCAAGCTTATAAGGATGATATCGGAAGTGAGATCGGAACTGCAAAAGGAACCTGCACCAGGTTTATACAAGGTCCAACAATTAAGTAATGAGACTAATTCCATAAAAATAAAAATAATCAATAGTTGGAGATATAAACTGTATTTTATTCAAAGTAAGCCCCTTGTGCATTTATAGAGTGAGTGGCATGATCTAATAAACACTGGAACGACCTCTGTAGTTCTTCTGTGGTTATGGCCCTTAAAGTCAATGTTATGGCTCCTTGGATGTCATCAATATTGTCAAAGAAGCTTCCTTTTAATGGTAACTTTAATTTTGGGAATAGAAAATAGCCACAGGGAGACAAATCCGGGGGAAAAGGGTAGATGGTTGAAAACATGCACTTGTTTTGAGGCCAAAAAATCCTGTACAACTGCCGCCCTTCGAGCAGGTGCATTGTCATGAAGAAGAAACAAATTGCCAAGTGTTGAATACAAACTGGCAAATATCTTTTTTCTTGCCCAAATCTTCCAATAAAATTTTACAAACAGTCTCTGTATTAACACCAAATTCATCTACCACCATCCTCACAGTTAAACACACAGTTGAAAAAACCAGCTCATTCCACAGACTGACACTTCTACCTTTCTTGGCGTTACACTTGATTCGTGACTAACTTGGAAGACACACGTAGAAGCAGTACAGGGGAAAGCATTCAAGAAGCTTGCAGTGATGAAAAAATTAGCGGGTACCACATGGGGCGCCAACTCCAGAATACTTTAACAAGTATATACTGGAGCAGTCAGGCCAGTCATGGAATATGCCTCCACTGCATGGGCTGCAGCAGCCAAGACAACACTGGGAAAACTGGACAAGGTTCAGAATATGGGATTAGGGATTGTTCTCGGAGCCATGAAAACCACCCCCATCAGAGAGATAGAGAGGATAGCAGATACTGAACCACTCGAACTCAGAAGACAATACAAAACTCTTTTACAGTATGAGAAATCAAAAAGACTTGAAAGTCATCCACTGCATTTTAAATTTTAAGAGAGAACAAGAAACAGACTGAAGCGTCAGAGCCCCAACCACCTTGCTAGAGAACTGAACAGACAGCATCGAGATCTGCTTGAAAGTGATGTAGCACTGTGCGAAAAACTTAGGCCAGAACCATGGACAAGCAAGCCGGAGAAGGCAAATGTAGTCCTAATGGTACCAGGGATCACTTCAAAAGATGCCCAGACTTAGACACAACAGAGAACCCTGGCTCTTGCTATGCTTGATGAGAAGTACCCAAACACCACTTGGACTCAGGTTTTCACCGACGGCTCTGCTACAGAAGCAGCCAAAAATGGGGGTTGTGGAATATACATTAAACCCCCTAGCAGTAGAGCAGAAACTCTCTCTCTACCAGCAGGTGACATCTGCACTAACTTCAGAGCTGAGGCAACTACCCTCCTTTCTGCAGTCCAACATCTCATCAATCAAAAACACAGAGGGCACAAAATTGTTATACTTGGTGACTCATTGTCTGTTCTCAAAGCACTATCAAGCAAAAAACAAGACAAACTAATTGCAGATCTAAGGACCAACATTGGCTTACTCTTCAAGGAAGCAGAACTGATCTTGCAGTGGATACCAGCCCACAGTGGTATTCAAGGAAATGAGAGAGCAGATGAGTTGGCAAAAGCTGGGAGTTATCTTCCACAACCTCATCCCCCACACAGCTACAAGGAAACCAAAACAGCGCTAAAGCAGTCTTTCAAGCGGGAGTGGCGAAGGCAGAAAGGAGATTAAAGACCAGAGAGTGACAGCATAAACAAACTCAACAGGAAAGAACAAACAACAATTTTTAGACTTCGGACTGGACACTGTGGTCTTCGAGCTCACCTGTACAGGATAGGCATAAAAGAATCTGCTGCCTGTGATTGTGGAGCAGAACGACAGACCCCTGGACACATACTATAGCACTGCCCTAACCTCTCCCAGCAAAGACTGTGGATCTGGCCCAATGGAGCCACATTGAAAGAGAAGCTATGGGGGACCGGTGGCGACCTTAAATGCACAATCCTATTTGTGACCCAGACGGGACTCAATGTCTAGCATGACTGATGTCGAACGTAGAAGAAGAAGAAGAAGAAGAAGAAGAACACCAATTTTCTTGTATCTGTTCTCAGAAATTTGCAAAGGGTTCCTCATTACAAACAGAAATTGGGCCAGGTCTAGTTGCATTAGTAATCATTTCCACACAACTTTTGAATCATGAACACCAGCTTAAATTCTGTGCACGAGATAAACAATTATCCCCATAAACTTTCTCATCAATTCAACTTTTGCAATTGCGCTTTTTTGGAGTTTTAAACAGAATTTAATGTTAGCTTTTTTGCTCTATGTAACAATGCATCTCTGACTAGGTTAACAAAATAGCGGCCTGTTTGTTGTCTGCTTGTTGAAAGGAGATGAAAAGTTGCCAGATTATAGACAAAGGCTGCCTCTTTGGATTCCATGCTGTGATTCATACATGGCATTTTTGTCTTAGCCATAATAAAACCAGCCTCCTTACTTAACTGTCGGACCCTGTAAGTTATGTTTATATCAATTATTATCATTGTAACACTTTCCTGACTCTACTAGCATATTCACGTATTGAACTCGACTGACTCATTACCATCTCTGAGCTGAATATCTTTTATTATTTCAAGATCAATATCATTCATTTTATTTTGTTTAGACTATTAATCACTCTGGGCAAGTGTATGAGAAAGCCATTGAGTATAATACCAAAAAGAATATTGTGTTTGTAGATCAGGAAAAAGCTTTTGATAGAGTGGAAAGAAACAAACTAAGGTCTGTTCTTGAGAACTAAAGGGTACAAGGACAGTGTAATGTTGTGAATTCCCGGGGAAACCCCAGAGAGTTCCCGATGGGGAGAAAAAGGTCGGAGGACCCGTGAGAGAAGAGAAAAACGGGAGAAGTGAGTCTCGTGTGTCTCATGGTAAACGAAGTGAGAGACACAAGAAAAGCATGAGACGGGAACGGAAGACGTGAACCGAGAGACTGAAGTAAGACAGTTGAAGTTCTGCCCTGACTGAGAGAGGACGCGTGAATGAACGCCTGAGAAGAATAAATGATTTGTGAAGTAAACGTTATATTTCAATAGGAGGACTGAATGTTTTTCCATACGTCGTAATGTCAGATATCAGAGTCCATGAAGTATAGATGGATGGTTCGAGAGACGCTGATAAATTCCTGAGTGTGTGGGAAGTCCGACCAGGTCGCTAGATTCAGCCAAGCAAGTCGAGCACGAGGAAGCATGAATGTATGTTTGCGATAACTGGCGATTCAACGAATAAAAGCAAAGAACTCAATATTCGTTCATGCTGTGTCGTTTCAACTCACTGTTCGTCTGAAAGCAATATAAACAACACATGCCCCTAGATGAGCACATTACAAGTGGAGGCTCTAAAACGGACACATCTGGGACAAAAAACAACGACAGAAGATAACCGGAACATCACTGAAAACACAGCGGATTGGACCAATTGAACTCGACAGCTAATAACGGAGCTGAACAGTCAATGTAAGTGGCGTTCTGTGTCAAGGTCGATTTCCAGTAATCGTCTGAGGTAACAGCAGTTGTTAGTCAAAATTTATTTGTTCAGAACAAGCAACGACAAACATGGTCAGTGTAGTGACCAAAAACCCGGCCAGTTGAACCAGTTAAACTTCAAAGCTCAAAGCGGGGCTGCAGAGTTGACGTAAGTGGGGGACTGGGTCAAGGCCGCTATACAGCCATCATCCGTGGTAACACCAGTTGCTGTGTCGAAATTTACCTCAAGAAAATGTGTAGAAATTTCAAGTACAGTTTTCCTGTGTAAGGATGGCCAAATTCGCCACTGGGTAACATGTCGAAATTAGTTATCGTTACAGTATCATCATAACAACTATATCACGTATCGTTACAGTGTCATCATAACAACTATGCCGCGTATTATTACAGTGTTATCATAACAGCTATACTACACATTGTTACAGTGTGATCGTAACAACTATACTGTGTATTACAACATCAAATTCGTCATCAATCAGTCCAATGTTGGAAACAGTAGTTGCAAAGGGCAACAGCCACCAAGTACAGTGATCACTAAACATGCTAACATAACGTAAGTGTGTTAAGACAAGGCATCTAGCTGAGTGACATTGGTCAAGCGGACAGCCGACTTATATCCACATATCCGATCTAACATGCAGCTAGCGGAACACCGCTAAACGAACATCCGTAGCACAGGTAGAACAAGTACACGTGCAGAAGAGTTTTCTGTGAGTTCCTTCAAGTCTTTAGAACAGACAGTCAGTTTCCATGAATTATTCAGATTGACACCTATGTTCAACTTATAGACGAGTGCCGCTATTTTTCAAAAAAGTACACTACTTCCATGATGAACCACAATATGAATTCAGACGGGTAATGGCCAATTAATGAAGTGACATTACCAACCGGAAGATTCAATTGCACGACACGATCTACAAGAGACTCGTTCAATATATTTCCGTTACAGCCGAGAAGTGTGCTATAGCGAAAAGAAGGATCCGTAGAATAGACTGTGTCTTAGCTCGATAGGAGCCATAGTAATTTTTTTTTTTTAAAGTTGAGTGATTAAGTTCATAGTTGATATTATTGTTCTGAGTAGGTAGAAAACTACTCAGCTAAACATAGTGATTATATATCACATATTGATTTTGTTGGTTGTGATTGTATTGCTATTAAGCGTAATATTTGTGAACGCATTTGTAATTGTTATATTTGTACAGGAATATTGTATACATCTACAAGTCAAAAATGGCGGAATGGGTAGCCATTGGTAAAGAATTGGGCCTTCAGGGCGACGAGTTAAAGAAATATGTGGACGAAAAACAAAAAGAAAAAGCAGCAGAAGAACGAGAAGAACGCAGACTTGTGCGTGAACACGAACTACGTCTCAAAGAGAAAGAAGCAGTAAAAGAGGCTGAATTGAAACAGATGGAACTACTACAACAAAAGGAAAGTAAAGAGAAAGAGTTATTACAACAAAAAGAGATTGAGGAGAAAAAATTACAGCTGGAAAAACAGAGGTTAGAGGCACAAATACAAGCGGACAAAGAAAAAGCAGAAACTCAGATCAGAACAAAGGAAATGGAAAATGAGTCAAAAAGAGAAGCAGCCATAGAAAAAGAGAGAATCAAAGCAGAAGAAAACAAATTCAAAAAATATGCAGGAATAGTCCGAAATTACTGCAAAGAAGACGACATCGGAGCGTATATAGCCAATTTCGAACTAGGTATGCACATGCATAACGTCCCATTGCAAGACTACGCTTTAATCTTTCAAAAACACCTGGCATTTGAACCTCTAAAGATTCTGGAAACAATTCCGGAAACCAAAAGACTAGATTACAACTATATCAAAGAGAGGTTAATGAAGCATTACAACCTGCACGAAGCTGGCTACCGAAAACAGTTTAACGATTTGAGACCAAAAAGTAGTCAAACATTTGCAGACTATCTGTCAGAAGTGCAGAACATATTCCAAAAATGGGTTGAAGCAGCCAATGTAAAAAATGACTATAAGTTATTGGTTGATTTGTTGTTAAGATGTAAAATGTTAGAATCTCTTCCACAGCCAATGGCAACTTTCCTAAAGGAAAATAAGCCAACAAATTTAGATTCTTTAGAAGAAGTAGGTGAAAATTATTTTGCAGCACACCCTGATATCTTCGTGCTATCAAGTTCTGATTTGATAGAAGTGGGAGCAGCAGCCTATACAAAACCATACCAACAGAAATTTCAGAACAAAAACTTTAGATATGGCAAGAAAGAGGTAAAGACCATCAATTGCAACCACTGTCACGATAGACATGGTGACGACGCACCTTGTGATAAAAGCCCACTATTTAATGAAAGAATTGAACAGGTGATTGCTCATAGAAAAAACAAGTTAAAGAGGTATGAAAATGCAGTAAAATGTTATATTTGTGGATGTTATTTGCACACCAGACGTAACTGTCCTGCTATAAAACGATTTAAGGAGGCACATGTAGTATGTGTAACATCGGATGATGAGTCAGAAAGCGATTCAGCTGAAGCCAATTCAGCTACCATGTACGAAACAGAAGAAGAATGTAAAATATGTTCTAAATTCCATAAGGAAGGCAACCTACCGTGTGGACACCTGATACCCATTCAGAACGCTAATCTGGCAACACACGGCCACGGTACTCTGAAATTTCAAAAAGGTCAGATCCATGGGCAAACCATATCACTCCTTAGGGACACTGGTGCATCTATTTCCGGAGTGCATCAAAGACTGATTAGACCAGAAGATTTAACAGACAAATACATCAATTGTCGTACCTTTGGTGGTAGCATCGAAAGATATCGACTTGCTAACGTGTTTGTTAAAACACCATACTTAGAAAAGTTCATAACTGTTGCAGTATTACCATCCCCTTGTGCTGATTTGATTTTGGGAAACAGGGAAGATTTGAGAACAGTAACCGACAGGGACATTGTAGCTTGGGAACAAAAAAATATTCCAAAGTATTGTCAGAATGAAAGTACGGAAGACAACTCCCCATATCCCAAAGAATGCTGTAATGTGAGTGAGAGTGAGGTTACGAAAGACAACCCTCCAAATCCCAGTGAGACTGTCAACCCAAGTGAGAGCGAAGATACAAAAGGTAACACTCCATACCCCAAAGAAGAATGTGTCAGAGAAAGCAAGGGAAATGAAAGTAAGAACAAAAACATAGACACTAACAACAGATTTAGTAAGCAATCTAATGTAGAAGAAGAAACTCAGGTGGCTGCAGCAGTAACCAGAAGCATGACAGAAAAAATTAAAGATAATTTACAAAAAGAAGAAAGTCAAAATCAAATGAAACAAATCACAGTGGAAGATTTGAATAACAGCATGAAATTTCAGGAAGAGCAAAAAAGTGACAAATCGCTCACGAAATGCTTCCAGTTGCTGAATGCAACACCAAAGAGTAGTAAAAATGCAAAGTGGGAATTTGTGTTACATAGAAATGTTTTGACAAGATTGTATACCAAAGGGTCAAGAGTGGTTAGACAAACTGTGCTGTGCTACCAGTTTTAATTATAGAAATCAAGCTTTAGCGTTAGCACACGATTCCATTTTTGCAGGGCATTTAGGAATATCCAAAACTATAGCAAGAGTATTATCTACATTTTTCTGGCCCGGTTTTACAAAAGACAAAAAAATATGTCAAATCGTGCGACATCTGTTTAAAAACCACGAAAAAAGGGGTAAACCCAAAGGCCCCCGTTCAACCCGGCCTGACTGCTAACAGACCATTTGAGCAAGTCGCAATAGACATCGTGGGACCCCTGCCTGTTACATCGGCGAAAGGCAATAGATTTATTTTAACCATGATAGACGTAGGAAGCAAGTGGCCAGAATGCATACCACTAAAATTTATTACCAGTGAACACATTCAAGAAGCACTGTTATTGATTTTCTCCAGAATAGGCTTCCCAGAAGTAATAGTGTCAGACAGAGGTACCCAGTTCACCTCAGCCATAACTAAAGCTGTCACCAACCTGTTAGGAATACGCCAACATTTTACATCCCCTTACCATGCGCAAGCTAATGGTTTAGCAGAAAACCTAAATAAATCCATAAAAACTATGTTGGCTAGAATAACCTATCAAAACCCATCCAATTGGGACACTTTATTACCAGCAATATTGTTTGCTTATAGAGAAATACCCCATAGCTCCACTGGCATGTCCCCATTTGAAATTATTTACGGTGCAAATCCCAGAGGACCTTTAGATGTATACAGAAACATGATCGCAGGAAAAACTGAGTCTGAGTCGAAGGCACAAGATTATGAAACAGTCATCAATCTTAGACACAAAATAATGGTAGCATACGAAGAGGCAAAAAAGGCATGTGTCCACGCAACACATAAACAGCGAATGTATGCAAACAGAAATACTAAACTGATGACCTTCGAACCCGGTCAAGAAGTGCTTATACTGCTACCAAAAGATTCAGACAAACTGTGCATCGAATGGCGTGGCCCTTACACTGTAGTAAGAAAAGTGTCAAATGTTGATTATGAAATTGATTATAAAGGGAAATTGAAAATTTTTCATGTTAACATGATGAAAAGGTATTTTACAAGAAATGTTAGTGATGATATTGTAGAAAATGTCAATGCTTGTAACATGATCAATGAACAAATAACTGACGCTATTAATGACGAATTACCAACACCGTCAGTGAAGGATGAGATCAACTGGAGGTCTGTAAAGATAAACCCCGAGTTGCCAACGGGAGATAAAGAAAAAATCGAGGGGGTAATCGAAAAATATAAAACTATTTTTACCAACAAACCTGGGAAAACCGATATAATTCATTTCGACATCCAGTTGAACTCAACCATTCCGGTGAAAGCTAGAAACTATGCTATTCCCATTCATTATACTGAAAAAGTCGTAGAGGAACTGAAACAATTACAAGCAGACGGCATAATCGAAGACTCAACGTCAGAATACAGCTCACCAATGGTAATTGTAAAAAAGAAAGATGGCAGTTTGAGATTATGTGTAGATTACAGAAAACTAAATGCTATTACTCATTTGGAATCAGAACCCATTCCTTCAACAGAGGACATAATCCAGAATTTGTACAATTCAAAATTCTTTACGAAATTAGATCTTTGTAAAGGGTACTGGCAAATTCCATTGACACAGAAAGCCAGCAGGTATACTAGCTTCCAAACCCCACTCGGTTTAAAACAGTGGTTACGTTTACCATTTGGGTTGATAAACGCAGCAAAAATATTCACAAAACTCATAAGAAAGGTATTAACAGGTATTAATAATGTAACAGCATACATGGATGATATTTGCATACACACAAAAAACTTTGCCGGAACACATAGACACCTTAAAAGAAGTGTTCAGCAACATTCAAAAGGCAAATCTGACTGTTAATCCAGCGAAATCAGAGTTTTGTTTTCACACAAATCCAGTTTTTAGGACATACAGTGTTCCAGGGTAGTATTCAGACTGACGAGACAATTGTTTCTAAAATTTTAAAAATTGAAAGACCAAAGACCAAGAAACAACTACAGGCACTATTAGGACTTGTAAATTATTACGGCAAATTCATCCCTAAGTTAGCAGAACTAACAGCCCCTCTATCGGAACTTTTGAAAAAAGACCAGTTTAGAAAAAAGGATTGGACAGAAAAAACTCATGACAAAATCATACAAAAAAATCAAGTCTTCATTTGCTACTCCACCAATACTAAGACAACCGGACCCATCTAAAACTTTCTACCTACAAACTGACGCTAGTGGTCATACCATAGCCGCGATGTTGGCTCAAAGGCATTCCGGTACTCTTCTTCCGGTTCTATATCTTTCACAGAAACTTAATTCCACCCAACAGAAATACAGTACTTTTGAAAAAGAGGCTCTCGCTCTTGTTATCAGCCTTAAAAAATTCCAAAAATTCTTGATAGGAAAGGAATTCATTATTCTGACTGATAACTTAGGCCTGACAAAATTGTTAACAATGGATGCAACAAATAACGCAAGAGTATACAGATGGGCGTTATTATTATCCCAATTTCAGTTCAAGATAGAACACATTAAGGGCATTGAAAACCATCTACCCGACGTGATGTCCAGATTATAAACATAGATTCAATTTTGTATTGTATGTATTACCTGGGGAAATCCTGAATTACAGGAAAGAATATGGTTGAATGAATGAAATATGTAAACATAGCTTAACTGATGATTTTTATGTATGTTACATTTGTAAGTAAGCAACAATATACGTGTGACAATGGTGACTATAATGAGGAGAATGATGATGACGATGAGATGAATATGACGACAATAATGCTGATAACGACAACAACAATAATGATGATGATGATGATGATGATGATGATGATAACGATGATGATGATGACAATAAGGATGATGATTATGACAATGAAGATGTTACAACATGGTGAAATAAGGTTTAATAATGATCGCATATGTTGTTTAGATAAATTTATTGGTGAAAATATAGGTTGTATAACATGTAATAGGGTAATTACTATGATATAGAAAGGGAATAATAATACTTTTTCGGAAAAGTAATGGGTAATTTACACCACATAATCCAAGGGATTGAGTTCGAAATCCTAAATAGGGAAACATATGTTTCTAATTGAAACGTAAACCAGTGACAGTAGCCATGAGTCCAACGGTGAGGGTGGGACTTTGCGGGTTTTCTACATTTCTGTTCCATAGCCGATATGGACTTCAGTACTTGAAAGAGAGTACCAGAATTGTTGTTCTGTTTTATACAGACTGTGGGATGGCATGGGGTTAATACGCAGAGCCTATATGGACTACCGCACTTGGAAGAGAGTGCCTGAATGGTTGTTTCCCATTAAGCCACTTGGTACTTATTGGTACTTATAACTGGTAATGTGACAAAGGGAAATAATGTAAAACCTATCAAAAGGGAAGTAACCATTAAAACCCAAAATGATTATTAGGTAATCCACATCATTACATTAAAGTATTCCCAAACCTTTAAAATTATAACCTAAAGATAATTTTTAAAGGTTAAATTTTTTTTACTAGAAGGGAGGGGGAGATTGTAATGTTGTGAATTCCCGGGGAAACCCCAGAGAGTTCCCGATGGGGAGAAAAAGGTCGGAGGACCCGTGAGAGAAGAGAAAAACGGGAGAAGTGAGTCTCGTGTGTCTCATGGTAAACGAAGTGAGAGACACAAGAAAAGCATGAGACGTGAACGGAAGACGTGAACCGAGAGACTGAAGTAAGACAGTTGAAGTTCTGCCCTGACTGAGAGAGGACGCGTGAATGAACGCCTGAGAAGAATAAATGATTTGTGAAGTAAACGTTATATTTCAATAGGAGGACTGAATGTTTTTCCATACGTCGTAATGTCAGATATCAGAGTCCATGAAGTATAGATGGATGGTTCGAGAGACGCTGATAAATTCCTGAGTGTGTGGGAAGTCCGACCAGGTCGCTAGATTCAGCCAAGCAAGTCGAGCACGAGGAAGCATGAATGTATGTTTGCGATAACTGGCGATTCAACGAATAAAAGCAAAGAACTCAATATTCGTTCATGCTGTGTCGTTTCAACTCACTGTTCGTCTGAAAGCAATATAAACAACACATGCCCCTAGATGAGCACATTACAGACAGTTACTAGAGAACATCATAGCCATGTACCACATAAGCCTAAGTGTAATAAGAATACAAGAAGGCATATCAGATATGTTCACAGTCAACACAGATGTGAGACAGGGATGTGTGCTCTCCCCACTTTTATTTTAACATTTATTTAGACAGAATATCTAAAGAAGCAAGTTCTGATACAGACAACATAGACCTTTATAATCATGAGAAAGTACACACATCAGGAGAAGTTATCGATTCACCTGATGACCAGTGCTTGTTCTACCCTGAAGAAGATAAGACTGCAAGACCACATTAACAGATTAAACTCAGCCTGCAGTAAATACAACATGAAGATTAATGTTAACAAAACCGAAACGATGCAAGTTAGTAGAACCCCTACACATACAGCTAAATGGTTCTGCTCTGAATCAAGTTAGGAAGTTTAAATATCTAGGAAGAATGATCACAGAAGATGGTAGAATTGACAGAGCAAAAAAAAACCAGATGTCAGAAAGCAAGTGCACTTATATACCATTATTAAGACATCCTAGCATAACTATGTGTGCAAAGAGACAGATTATTAATAGCATATTCCAACATTAAGCTACCAGTGCCAAACATGGACACTATCTAAAGCATAGATACACAAAATCACCACCTGCAAGATAAAGTGCCTGAGAAAAGCAGCCAACCTAACCACTCGAGATCGAGTTAATAATGATACTATCAAGCAAATTGTAGGAACGACACTGTACTAGATTCATCGAGAAACAGCAGATCAAGTGGTGTGACCCTCTTGTTATAATGCAGCAAGATCAAATACCATCACAAGCACTACATTTCAGAAGATCAGCTACAAGAGCAAGAGGACGGCCGCGGAAAAAAATGGATCGACATTAAAGACACTCTACACCTTCACGGCATGACAATAGAAAGTGGCAGCCAAAGTGCACTGGATCGCAAATTATTCCTCCCCACGCCGCTTAACGGCAGAAGTGGTTTATGATGATGATGATGATTAATCAAATCTTGTTTATGTTGTTTTTAAACAGTTGAGTAAATTGTGTACTTAAATTTAAGTGTCTTTGTGCATACTAATTTACCTCTGCTCACATTTATGTAAATCACTTGATGGTGGCTTTTGTTATAAATTAATACCAGGAGAGGAGAAGGTCGGAGGGATTAACTGTGTATTATCTCATCAGATTCATCTTGAAATCTAACTACCCTCTGGATACAAGTACAGCTACTTTCATTTTACTGTACGAGCCACTTTTGCTGTTTTCTTGGTTATCTAGGACTGTGTCTGGGATCAACATAGCTCAGATATTAGTCCAGTTCTCACATGGGTGTGCAATGTTAGGATTCAAACCCACACACTCACTATATAAGGGGATATTCCCATGTGGGTTGGCAACAATTGAGGCACTCGCCAGGAAAAAACCTGACATTGTGTGTGTGTGTGTGCATGTGGGTGTGTGTGCACACATGCATATTCAGATACATATATCTATCTATATACCAGATAATGTATAGGAGCAATGTGCACACCCACATATATATAAAAAAGCTAGTAAGACAATCAATGTTTCCAAGCATTAGATGGTTCATAAGTATTCACATTTAACAGCTCACAGAACATTTCTGATGTACACTAAACTCAAATGTATTTGCTTTTCAGCATGGTTTCATAAGCCAGTAAAGGCTAAGGGAGATACTGAAGAGGGAATCTGAGCACTTATGTCCTGGATGGTTCAATGTGCGATGATGATAATCTGTCAACTAACTAAACAAGTAACTGCTTTTCAGCAGATAAATAATGTGAAATTATGTTAAATCTGAATGTTTAGTCACAACTATATTTTTTCTATTACAGTTGAGTTGATTCAAGAACCAACATGACATCACATGTATATTCCCATAAGCGCTCCATCCCCATCTTCAGCAGCCAGAGTAGAGTTCTAATACCAATGGTGCCAGAAGCATTCTGATTAAACATCCATCTTGCCATTCCTCTGTGGGTCGAGCATCCGCCAGAACCCCTGTGGTGATGCTTTTGCTCCTCTGAATTGTACATGCTCTCCCACACGGCCCTAACTACATCTGCCTTATCACGCATCAATATTCCACCAAGTTGTGCAGAGCTAGCCAGTCTGTTCTCCTGTTCGTTTCCCAACACACCGGCATCTCTTAGAGAAAAGATCTAGACAATACTCCTCACAGGTGACCTTTGCAGTGAAACATGCCACTCTACACGAAGCATGCCTGTTCTGACCTTCCTCAGCATGCTTTCTCAGTCAGTTACAATCACGATGTGTGTGTGTTCTCTAACCAGCGGAAAACTGCAGTGACTACCTCCACCACCTCCATTCTTAAGCTGAATGTTGTGGTATGATATACTAGGCTCTCCTGCACCAAATGTTGACCATTAACTTTTGCCAAGAAACCCCAAGCACATTTTTTTGCCTCTTGACAATGAACCGTCTGTATAAATTTTTGCATCCTCTGGGTGACCATTATCTTGAATTAACTGCTGAATTTCCACCTCCGTGGCACCCGTTGGCCAGTCTCTGCATTCCCGGCTCAATGTAATAATGACTCTACACAAATCTGACTGTTCAGCTGGCACCTTGACTCACTCTTCTCCTCACCTAATGTTCCTCAGGATGCAAACCTGTCTGACTGCGTCTTCTGCCTCAGCCATACATGACTTCCCTTTTTATCATCCACTGACCATTAACTGCGCCTAGAGCTTCGTGCAAAGGATGATCTGTATCTGCAGCTCCTCTGAGATATGACTTCACATGCAGCACCTTCAGCCTACCTGCAACAGTCGGCAAACCAAGGATGTATCGCATACACACCACTGGGGTGCCTCTGGTGCAACCCAAAATCACCCGCATAGCTGCATTCTGTATGCGCTCTAGTTTATACATCTGACTCTTTGAGAGAGTAAGCAGTTCTAGTCCATAATCAAATCATTAAAAGGATTAGGTGCTGATGTAGTGTGAAATGCATTCTCTGCTCTATGTCCATTGCAGCCATAGTTTTTACTGCATTGAGTCCTTTTTGGCATGCTGTCACAACACTCTCCACATGGTCCTTAAAGGACAGGCTCCTGTGATTCCCAGATACTTCAGTTTGCTCTCTCTCTCATTTGACATTTCCACCATCTTTTGCGAGACCTGGGACCTCAAATTTAACAATAATGTTGCCTAGAGAACATCACAAAAAAGACGACTTTTCTGGGTGGACGACAGTCCTCATTTCTGTACACCAGTCAGTCACTTTGTCTACTGTGGCTTGTAGCTCCTGGGCTGTTTGTTTCCTCTCTCCCCCTTATATATGCAAGTATATCATCTGCTGAAGTCAGTATCCTTCCAGCTCTTGGTGCTTCTAGACTTGCAATCTTGCTCGTATACATGTTAAAAAGCACAGGCGAGATTGCGGATCCCTGTTGCTGCGTGGTTCTGAGGTCCATGAGCCAAAACAGAGAGCAATCCGACGTGAATACAGGACAGCTGCAACCCAATTCACCAGCCAGGGACTGACCTCTTTCTTCTTCAGTACAGTCATCAAAATGTGTCTTACTCTGTTTTGAGCATCCTCGAGATCCAGTGTTGCTGCCATAGTTTCTTGTCTGTTGTGAACCCTTCATAAACATCATAAGGATGAGTTGCTGCATTTGCCCATGTGTCCTTTCCTGGCCTGTAGCTTCGGAGACCTCTCAGGAGAAGTTTCCCCTTTCCCAAAATTCTTGCAGCTTTACAGCAACTATCTTCTCCAAGACCTTCCCAAATGTGTTTTGTAAGGTGATGATTCTCAAGCCACTGAGCTTTGAATGATCCTTAAAATATTTTAGCAGTGGAATTAGATAGCTGTGCACCCAGTCCTGCGGTACTGATGCTGTCTTAATGCTATGGTTAAAGCAGTCGGCCATCTCTGCCAGGTCTACATCGCTCAAAGCCTTCATGTGGCCATACCTGACCACATCAAGCCCTGGTGCAGTCTTTTACCTTTTTCAAAATTTGTTTTATATCTTCCATTCATATCATGTTTTTAAAATGCATATTCTTTATGGTGCCAGCTAACTCCTCTCTAACTACTCCCTAATGTCTACATCATTATGATCTATCTGAGCTATAAATCTATGGAGAAAAGCCTCCCCTTTCTCCCTGACTGTTGTCAGGCGCAAAACATTGTCTCTTCAAACTGTTCCCATTGTCATAGGCTGATCTTTTCTTTGCATCTACCTTTGCAGTTTCCAGAATTTCCCCAGCTTTTTATCGCCTAACATATCATTCCCAAAAGTTTCCCAATTTGCTCTTTTGGCCTCTGCAGCACAGCTTGAAAACATTCACCTTATCTTTTTTCACATTTTCTGCCATCTCCACTTCCTCTCCTGAGCCTAGGGGGTGTCTGTCATACTTTCTTTAGCTGCTTCACTGCAGCTCTCTTTGCCTTCCACGCCTGTTCTACTTCTGGAATCAACTATGGGGGCTGTAGAAATTAGTTTTGGAAGTCCTGCTTCATGCTCCCTGTCTGAGACATCCAAGTAGGTTGTTGGTCCACTTATACCGGAAGGTATGGCGTGCTCTCCCAGCCTTGGGTTTAGTAATCAGGACTGAACATGGTAGGTGATCACCCCCATGGTCATTCAGGCAGACACTTCATTTAACATCTGAAATCGACTGTGAGACTAAATGTCATTCCATTACAGAATGCTAATAATCACATGGACAGCTTAAAGTATTTTTTCAAGAGCCATACATTCAAGAATAGCTGGAGAGAACATTCACAAAGACAAATAATTATTCCCAACAGGGTAAAATAACTATCATTCACTAGTCATATAATGAGAAGAAAATGCTGCAACAAACTTTTGCCAAAGGGAAAAGGTGAAGGTATAGAGACAAGTCAAACACAGAAAAAAATAAAGAATGTGCATGGGTCGGCACAGTGGTTGAGATTAGTAGTCAAACTAATCACAAGATGAACAAAAAGAAGAGGAGGTGGAAGAGGTGGTGGAGGAGGAGGAGGAACAGAAAGAGGAAGTGGAAGCAGAATGCGAAGGAGGAGGAGAGGAAGACAATCAAATGCACAGATGGTTGTAGAGAAACCTAACTGCCTGTGTCACCCAGTCAGATGATTATCATCTCTTCAAGCAAACTGAAGTTATAACCATTTAAATCAAGTAACTACCTTGTGAAAATTAGAAAGGAGATAAATAAACGGACAGCCCCAAACGGAAAATGGACTGGAAACGTTAAAGGACGACGAGACAGAAAAACGACTTACATAGGCACATGGAACATATGTGGTATTGCCAACAAAGAGCCACAAATAGTGGATTTCATGAAAAGAAAAAATATACACGTCATGGGTCTTGCGGATACAAGAAAGAAAGGATATAATACAAAAGAAATACATGAAAATTATGTTTTATTTTGGAGCGGAGTACCCACTAAAGATAGGGCAAAACATGGTGTCGGATTTATACTTCATCCCGAGACAGCAAAATTAATAACAGGAACAGAATTTATATCAGAAAGAATTATTTTAATCAAGTTGACAGAAGGAAGTAAAACTACAACGATTATTCAGATATATGCACCTTGCAACGATAGTTATTCTGAAGAAGAAAAAGAAGACTTTTACGAGAGACTTACGGACACATTCAATAATGTTAAAGAGAAAGAGGACATCATAGTAATGGGAGATTTTAATGGTAGGGTAGGTAAAAGAAGATCACCATGGGAGAGAAACCTTGGCCCATTCAGCGACACAACCACAGATTGCAATAGAAATGGAGAACACCTGTTAAACTTGTGTGCTGAACAAGATCTCTACATTACCAACACATTCTACCAACATCGCCAAAGTCAGGTTAAAACGTGGTACAAGTGGAACAACTTAGATCAAGCGTCACAAATTGATTTTATACTAGTCAGACAACGGCAGAAGAGGACGGTAAGAGACTCAAAAGCTGTCCCAAATGCGGGACTGGATTCAGACCATCGCCCAGTAGTTATGAACATATGCAACTCAAGTAGAAACAGTCTACATAAACAGAAAAGTGAAGAAATCATCAACACTAAGAAATTAGAGGAAGAGAATATCAAACAAGAATTTGAACTAGAAATAACAAAGGCTTTTGCAGATATTGCCAAGGAACCAGTAAGAATTGAAGAAGAATGGGATTATTATAAATCAACCATCACGAAGATATTAAAAGACAAGTGTGGTACCAGAAAGACGGGCAAAGGCAAGAAAAAGGGTACCGCTTGGTGGAATGAAGAAGTCAAAGAAGCAGTGTCAAATAAAAAGAAGATGTTTCAAATATGGTTAAAAACAAAAGACGAAAAGGATTACATTAGGTACAGACTAACTCGAAGAGACACCAAGAGAACAATAAAGAAATCCAAAGAGGAATCATGGAAAAAGTATGGTGAACACCTAACACAGCTATGTACAGAATCACCAAGAGACTTTCATAAGAGTGTGAAAGCGATGCGATTAAGAGAAGAAAGCTTCAATCCAACATCAGTCATAAACGATAAAAACGGAAAACCATTATTCAGCCAAAAAGAAATTAAAAAAAGATGGGAGGAATATTTTAAAGAACTTTTGAACCCGTCGGGAGTACATGAAACAGCAGAATTCCATTCAAGGGCTCCAGATCATCTAGAACCACATATCCTGCGGGATGAAGTAGAGAAAGTTATCAAAACAAGTAAAAGACACAAAGCAGCTGGTATTGACGGAATAACAACAGAAGTCATCCAGGCTGGAGGGGACACTATGATCACCTGGCTGGAGAGAATTTTCAATAGAGCATGGGCAGAGAGAAAGGTACCAGTGGATTGGCAAAGATCAGTTGTAGTACCTATCTGGAAGAAAAAAGGAAACAAGAGAGAATGTGGAACTTATAGAGGAATATCTTTACTAAGTCATGTGGGGAAAATGTATGCAAAGATCTTAGAAGGTAGGATAAGAGCAAAGGTTGAACCTCTACTGAGTAAAGCACAATTCGGTTTCAGGAAAGGGCGAGGTTGCACTGATGCCATATTTGCACTAAGACAAGCCTGTGAAAAGACACTCGAATACGATAAAGAGCTGAACGTGGTCTTTGTAGATCAAGAGAAGGCATTCGACCGTGTAGACAGAGATGTGCTGTGGAGAATTCTTGACGATTACGGAGTGCAGGGTCAATTATTAGACAACATCAGAGCCCTCTATGAAAAAAGTGAAAGTGCAGTAAGAACATCTAGTGGTCTTTCTGAATGGTTCAAAGTCACAACTGGTGTCAGACAAGGATGTGTACTGTCACCATTACTTTTCATAACATACATGGATAAGATCACTGTAGAAGCAAACCCAGACGTGTATGCTATAAACGAATTACTTTTTGCTGATGATCAAAGCATACTGTATCAAAATGAATATGATCTACAGGAACATCTGACTACTCTCAACAACAGCTGTTTACAACATAATATGAGAATCAGTACAGAAAAAACAGAAGTTATGAAGATCAGCAGAACACACAGGCCACTGAATATAAATGTTGGAAGTGCCAAAATCAAGCAAACCAAAGAGTTCAAATACTTGGGCAGTATATTTACAGAGGATGGAAGAATGGACAGAGAGATAGAAACAAGAATACAGAAAGCAAATGCTGTCACATACCAACTATCACCTCTGCTTAAACATCCAGATATAACCATGAAGACCAAAAGACAATTGATAAACACCATCTTCATTCCAACACTCTGCTACCAGTTCCAAACATGGACAATCAACAAGACCCATGAAAGAAAAATAGAAGCCTGTGAAATGAAATGTCTAAGAAAAGCAGCGAGCAAGACCAGACTAGACAGGATAAAGAATATAGACATTAGAAACACTGTCAAAACTACGCCATGTTTAGACTACATAGAACATCAAAGAATGAAATGGTTTGGACATCTAACCAGGATGAAAAATGATCAAATAACATCACAAATTTTCAACCAAAGAAGCTCAGGATTTATGGCAAGAGGAAGACCAAGGAAACGGTGGATTGACGGGGTCTCCGAAACCTGCCAAAAGCATGGCCTCAGAACATCAGATGCTGCCCGCCTTGCTTATGACAGGAACTTGCATCTCCCCACAACGCTTAGCGGCATACGTGGAAGGAAAAAGTAAAGTAAAGTAAGTAACTACCTTGTGTCTGTGAATCTGGCATGTCATGCTGTGGTTGCAGAGTCACATTGTCTGTCTGTTCACTTGTTGCAAGATCCTCAACAAGCAACAAAAAACCTCCTGCAAATATCCAGATGCCTCCGAATTAGACCCACATTTAAACATTCTGACATACTTACAAATGAACAAACTTTATTTCCAAAGGGTTACAAACTGTGCATGCAGGCCTGTCTAACATTTAGCCTTTAAGTCTTTCCACAAACACATAGAGCTACTAAGTGTCAAGAGCCCTACATTATTTTTCTTTGAGGCCTGACATGTGAGTGTTATCTAGGAGTGTGGGGTTACATAGTGGTAATGCCTTCCTATACATTTTTAAGTCTTTATCAGAAACTCACAGAGCTACTTTTCACAGCTGAAGTCAAAGATAACACCACTTTGCACAAGGTATGTGCAAACACACACATATTTAAAAGAGAGAGAGAGAGAGAGAGAGAGAGAGAGAGAGAGAGAGAGAGAGAGAGAGAGAGAGAGAGAGAGAAAGAGAGAGAGAGAGACAGACAGACAGACAGACAGACAGACAGACAGACAGACAGACAGACAGACAGAGACACAGAGAGAGACACAGAGAGAGAGAGAGAGAGAGAGAGAGAAGACAGACAGAGACAGAGACACAGAGAGAGAGAGAGACAGAGAGAGACAGAGATAGACAGACAGAGACAGAGAGAGAGAGAGTGAGAGAGAGAGAGAGAGAGAGAGAGAGAGAGAGAGAGAGAGAGAGAGAGAGAGAGAGAGAGAGAGAGAGAGAGAGACAGACAGACAGACAGACAGAGACAGAGAGAGAGAGAGAGAGAAGACAGACAGAGACAGAGACACAGAGAGAGAGAGAGAGACAGAGATAGACAGACAGAGACAGAGAGAGAGAGAGAGTAAACTATATTACCATAGATCTGAACAACACTGGAATTCGAAGAATATTTCATAATTCTGTATCATCATTATCAAGGGTCTTGACTGGCGTCGACGATCAGGCCTCTCTAAAATCTGCGATTTTCAACAGCATGTATCAGTTCATACCTATGTCATGTGCTGACACCCTCCATGCCATGACAAATGGCACTCAAGAAGCATCTGTTGTCTTACTTTGTCCCTCTTTCCACAGATCTTTCCAGTGGTGACAATATGTTCCAGTATAGCGGTAAATTCTAACCAGTCTAGACATGTCAGACAACACAAAAGAGTCTGAAAGATATCAGTCTGAAACGGCCAGACATGAAGTCAGTTGGGGCTCGGCTGCAGGTGAAGAAAGATCATACTGTAGGTAGACTGTCAGGAGGATCCCCGAGCTACCATGAAAGCATGGCCATAGAAGTGGCTGTAATATAGAGTATTTTAGTTTCAGTTAGGAAGACTGTTAGTTTTGCTGAACTGAATGGTGAAGTATTAACACTGTTGTTATTTTATTTCCGATGGTAACTAGAGTTACTGATTTTTGATTCATAAATAGTTGTGTTATGAAGTGAAATAAATTGGCAAACTAAACTGTCATTTCCGATGTTCAAATGATTTAATTTTGTATGTTTCATTGGATGCAAGGGGCATCCATCCATTTAATGCTGGAAGATTACAACCACTGACTTCCTGTACTCATTACGAGGGGGAACATTCACCCGTGAATCCCTTAAATTGCAGAAGCCATCAAGGGCTAGGAGGAGGCAGCTCTGCAACACTAGTCTTCTAAATTATTTTTCATTGTAATTTTGTTAATCCAGCAGCTTTTTAAAGAAATATCATCTCTGTGGTTATCATTTTGCGAGAATTAGTTGTATTAAGGGTCCATGTGTGACAAAGATACTATAAAGTAGGTCCAAAAATAGTAATTAGATTTTCTTTGGAAGACAAAGGTATCCCTGTGTCAATAGTGACATTATTTGCCCCAGCACCTAATTCACTTGTGCACACTGTATGGTGATTTATCCATTTTTCGTTCTGTTGTGAAAATGACCCAAGAAATTTAAATTTATTTGCTTCTTTTATCTATGTGTTATTTACTTTTGCTGATATCCTTTCTTGTTATCTACCTATCATTACAGTTTGTGTCTTTTCTATTTTTTGTATATACTGTCAATGTACACTTTTAAATCAGGGGAGACAGCACACATTCCTGACACAATCCTGAATTTACTTCAACAGGTTTTGATGTACCTGATTTTGTTTGAATACAACAATCCCTTTATGTACATAAACTCTTGCAAACTTTGATAAGATGTTTACTAACTCATATCTTTTTTAGGCAATTCTACATCTGTTCTACTAATTAGCCTGTATCCAGTCTTAACAACTATTCAGTAACTTAGTCTCTCCTGGAAATATGGACTCATGCATACTGGTCTGGATAATAAACTGTTTCCCATCCCTAAATAAATTTTAGTGTGCAGCAACTCATTAAACTTCATTCTTGATCTCAATTAATCATGTACCTGAAACCCTTCCACTGACAAACCCTTTCTAATCTGCTGTCCCATAGATATCCATATTTCATCTTGTGTTTACTAGCTAAGAATGATTTGATTTGATTTGATTTGATTCAAGAACCGACATCACAGCACAGCCAGCGAAGAGTTCCGATACTAATGGTGCCAGTAGCTTTCTGATTAAATGTCCGTCTTGCCTTTCCTCTGAGCCTTGAGCTTCTGCCAGAACCTCTCGTCACCCCTAACTGCATCAATCTCACCAAACTGTGGTGATCCATCTGCTCCTCCGCATTGTACACGCTCTCCCACAAGGCACTAACCACGTCTGCCCTATCATGTAGCAGTATTCCACCAAGCTGTGCAGAGCCAGCTAGTCTGTCCGCCTGTTCATTTCCCAACACACCGGCGTGACCTGGTGAAAAAATCCAGACAATACTCCTCACTCGTGTCCTCCGCAGCCAAGCATGCCACTCTGCACGAAGCATACCTGTTCTGATCTTCCTCAGCATGCTTTCTGAATCAGTTACAATTACAATGTGTGTGTGTGTGTGTTGTGTTCTCTAGCCAGCGGAAAGCTGCAGTGACCGCCTCCACCTCCATTCTTAAGCTGGATGTTGTGGTATCATATGCTAGGCTCTGCTGCACCAAACGTCGACCATTAACTTTTGCTAAAAAGCCCCAAGCACTTCTTTTGCCTCTTGACACTGAACCGTCTGTGTAAATGATCAAATCTACTGAGCGAGCATTATCTTGAATTAATTGCTGAATTTCCACCTCCGTGGCACCTGCTGGCCAGTCTCTGCATTCCCGGCTCAGCGTGATTATGACTCTACACAAGTCTGACTGCTCAGGTGGCACTTTGACCCACTCCTCTCCTCGCCTAATGTTCTCAAGGATGCAAACCTGTCTGATTGTGTCTTCTGCCTGAGCCATCCATGACCTTCCTCTTATCAGCTGCTGACCCTTAACTGCACCCAGAGCTTCATGCAGAGAGTGGTCTGTGTCTGCAGCTACCCTGAGATATGACTTCGCCTGCATCACCTTGTGCCTACCTGCAACCGTCGGCAAACCAAGGATGTATCGCATACACACCACTGGGGTGTCTCTGGTGCAACCCAGAATGACCCGCATAGCCGCGTTCTGTATGCGCTCTAGTTTGTCCATCTGACTCTTTGAGACGGTAAGCAGTCCCAGGCCATAATCCACCACTGACAGGATCAGGTGCTGATATAGTGTGAAAAGCATTCTCTGCTCTATGTCAATTACAGCCATAGTCTTAAGTGCACTAAGTCCTTTTTGGCATCTCGTCACAACACTCTCCACATTGTCCTTAAATGACAGGCTCCTGTCAAATGTAATTCCCAGATACTTCAGTTTGCTCTCTCTGTTAACGTCTCTACCATCTATCGTGAGACTTGGGACATTAGTTTTAACGATTCTGTTGTCCAGAGAACACCACAAAACAGACGCCTTTTCCGGGTGGACGACAGCCCTCAATTCTGTACACCACTCAGTCACTTTGTCTACTGTCGTTTGTAGCTCCCGGGCTGTTTGTTACCTCTCTTCCCCCTGCCTATATGCAAGTATATCATCCGCAAAAGTCAGTATCCTTTCAACTCCTGGTGCTTCTAGGCTTGCAATCTTGCTCGTATACACGTTGAAGAGCACAGGCGAGATGGCAGATCCCCGTGGCAGTCCTGGGGCCAAAGTGATTGGTTCAGAGGTCCATGAGCCCAGTCAGAGAGCAACCCGACGTGATTACAGGACAGCTGCAACCCAATTCACCAGCCATGGATTGACCTCTTTCTCCCTCAGTGCAGTCATTAAGATGTCGTATCTCACTCTGTTATAAGCATCCTCGAGATCCAGTCCTACCGCCATAGTTTCCTGTCTGTTCTGAAACCCTTCATAGACGTCAAAAGCAAAAGTGGGCGCATTTTCCCGTGTCCTTTCCTGGCCTGTAACTTCCCAGACCTCTTGGGAGAAGCTTACCCCTTTCCAAAAATTTTTTAACTTTACAGCAACTATCTTCTCCAAGACCTTCCCAAATGTGTTTTGTAAGGTGATGATTCTAAAGCCACTAAGCTTAGAATGATCTTTAAAAGGTTTTGGTAGTGGGATTAGATTACTAGCTAAGAATTAACGTTTTAACTGCGGCTTTAAACAGATTTATTTCTTCCCTTCTTAGGTTTTTTTTTAAATTTGTTTTCTTTGGGATGGAAACACTAAACTGCATCAAATAATTTTTTTTTTTTTAATATTAAATGTGGGATCATTATTGGTACCCTAAATACATAATAAGCAGGTACTTGTGAAGAAACACGAACCCAAAGCACTAATTTAAGTCAAAATTTACATCCACAGAATGATTAGTATAAAATTAACCTCAGCAATGCTACATAGAGTGTGGCCAGCAGGGGCTACTAAAGTGGAAGTCCAACAGTAGATTCACAACAATTCTCGTCCTGACGATCTGATTATCTACACAGATAGTTCTGTATTTCTATATTAAGAGGGAAGGTTTTCACTCGTAAAGTTACAATGACAAAAACATTTTCCTTTTCTACCATAAAGGACTAAAGTTGGCATAAATATCAATTCAATCCGCGACAAGGACACATTAGACAAACTGCGTAAAGCCATCAGAATAAAGCATCTCTGCAAACTTTCACATGTGTGATTCTGTTGTATGACAATGTTTGTCCTGACCACACATCATAAAGTTTGTGCAGGAAGCATCAACACAGAAGAGGTGGGAAGTTCTAACACACCAAGCCAATAGTCCTTATCTGTCATCATATGATGACTCAGACCCAAGACTCTCTGCCATACACTGTTAAAAAAAGTGGTACCTAAAGGCTAAAGAGTTTGCTTCCATAAAATAGCACTTTCTGAATGTCAATCAGTACATTTGGCCATCTTTTTTGTTTTGTTTGTTAAATGCACACAGAATACAGCCACTTACCTAGAAGCATCTGAGTATTCTGAGAGTCTGTTTCATTTGTTAGAGCTACTCTGACAAGCTCTGTAATACGTGTCCTCAGTGACATGAAGGTAACTGGAGGATTATTGTCACCCTGTCTAACAATATCTATCACAAACAGAAAACAAAAATGTGTTGAAGGATATACTTACAAAAAGAATACAAAATTAGCTAAGCACAACTGACATTTAATTATATTCACTCAGCCATGGGCACCAATAAAGAACTAATAACTAAAAACAAATATTTTTTTTTTAAAAGTTATAACCCACTGACTACCAAACCATTAAACAAAAGTTATAATGCACTGACTAGCAAACCATTAACCCTTACACTTTTCCAGATACCAAATATTTTTGTGTGTACTAACAATGCCAGAGCTTCACAGGTATTTAACATACACTTATCATATTTTGTAATTTGGCTGCGTAAGTATGTAGGTGTATGTGTGTGTGTATATTTATGTATCTATGAATGTATTCATGTGTGTAAGTATATGGATTTATATATGTGTGTGTTTGTGTGTGTGTGTGTGAGTGCATGTGTGTGGTGTGTGTATGTAAGTATTATAAGGTGTGTGTGTGTTTATGTGTATATATGTGGATATATGTATGTATATTTAGGTTTGTAAGTATGTGTGTGCATGTATGTGGGTGTATGTGTGATTGTATATGAGTGTATGTGTGATTGTGGGTGTGTGTGTGTGTATATTATGTAGGAATGAATGTGTGTATGTATGTATATGTGAGTGTCTGTATGTGTGATTGTTAAAGTGTGTATGCATGTGTGTGCATGTATGTGTGTGTGTATGTATGCAGGTATGTATGTATCTATGTGTGTAGTTATACATGTTGGTTGATATATGTATGCATATGTAGCCGTGTAAGTATGTGGGTGTATGTGTGTGTATTTAGGTATGTATGCAAGTATGTATGTATGTCAGAGTATGTGAGTGTATGTATGCATGTGTGTATGTATGCATGTGTGTGTATGTATGTATGTATGCATGCATGTGGGTGTATGTATGTGTGTGATTGTATTTGAGTGTATATGTTTGATTGTGGGCATATGTGTGTGTATGTGGGTGTCTGTATATGCGACTGTGTGTGTGTATGCATGAATGCATGTTTAGGTGTGTATGTATTGAATGTGTGTGTGCTTGAATGTCTGTGTATGTATGTGTGTGTGTTTTATGTCTGTGTATGTATGTGTGTGTTTAATGTTTGTGTATGTATGTATGTTTGTATCATGTATGCATGTAGATGTAGCCTATGTATGTATGTATTATGTGTGCGTATATGTATGTAGGTGCATGTATGAATGTATTACATATGTCTGTGTAACAGTGAGTATGTATGAGAATGCAAGAGTATGTGTACGTTTGAGTGTGTAAGATTATGTATACATATTGTGTGTATGCATTATTATATAATGTATAATTTTTATTATATACATGAGTGTTTAGAAGGGCTGAATGTCAGACGGGCCTGAGTGCCAAATTTGTAACCCTTTGAAAATAAAGTTTGTTCGTTTGTTCGTTCTATCTATCTGTCTGTCTGCCTGTCTGTCTGTCATTTTCTTTCCGGGCAGTTACAAGATGTTGCAGTAATGCTCAAAGCGTACCCGTTAGTTGTTGGTTTTTATTTTTTTTTTATTCCACTTTGATGGCAGAATAAATTCTGGTTTGGTCAGTACGTATCTGCTACCATCTGGCAGCCCCCTAAGCACTATAGCAGGCCAGTGGTGGCAACCGAATATGGTCTTGAACTACGGGTGACATTTCCACAAATTTCTGGGGTTCTGCTGCTGTTGTGTCGGCGTACTGTCCTAAGATATTCTCATATGAGTACAGCTAGAGGGCACTGAGAAGATCTTTTCTGTTTCACAGATATTTGGCAACTTTGCACAGTTAATAATGGGTGACTTCAACAGGAGGGTATGAAATAACAGAAGAGAATACAAACAGTTTCTAGGTCCACATGCAGCTAAAAACAGTGATAGAAATGGAAATGGTCAAATTATATTTGGATCTATGCAGCCAGCACAATCTTTTTATTACGAACACATTCTTTGATCATAGAGATTCACAACTTTACACTTGGTACAAATGGAATGACGTCTCCATCAAGAGCCAGATTGACTTTATACTTACCAGAGTTCAAGGAAGAAGGAGAATTCTTGATTCAAGAGCAATCTCTAATGGTCTATGTGACACTGACCATAAAATAGTTGTGTTAACAGCAAAACATCTTACATTAAAGAAACACAGAAAGAAATTAACCAAAAACAAGGATCTCATCAAGATAGCAAATCTGAAAAAGGAAGGAGTAAAAGAACAGTTACAACAGAAAGTAGAGACAGCATTCAAACAACTTCCACATGTAGTTGGCAATATTGAAGAAGAATGGAGTAAATATAAAAACACTATGCTTAGTATTGCAGAAGAATTATGTGGAAAACGGAAGAGTGGAAACAGACGGGGAAAAAACAAATATTCACCTTGGTGGTGCGAAGAAGTAAAAGACGCATGGAGTTGGAGATGAAAAGGCGAAAGGCAGTGGGCTGGCCTCTCAAATGTCCACTGACTCTTATCATATTTTAATTTTAATTATTTTCTTTTTTTTTCATATTATTACTTTATTCTATCTCTTATCAGTATCATTTATGTATCATTAACATTTTATATCTTTTATTCCTACAATTATATTATAAATTAACAATATTACTTTTTATTTTTTGCGACTTAAGATTTTTTAGTCATCGTTCATTTAATTTAATTCATTCCACATCAATTTTTTTTTTTTAAACCTTGCTCACGTCACCCCTTAGATATGTGAATAATCTCCTCTTTGTTACCTTTGTGTAGTTCATGTTTGGCAAAGGCTGCCGGCTGAAACATTATTTGTGTTGTTATGTGAACGTTTTTCTGTTTCCTTATTTGGTTAAGCTTTTTAGTCACATTTCACTGGAATTCCTTACAAGAGCAATGTCAGTCAGACAAGGTGGCCTGCCAAGCTGTTTCTTTAGGGTGTGTTGATTTTCTGCTCCACTTCTTCTACTGCGCTAGTGCTAACCTTGTTCACTAGCAGTAGACAGAGGAGCTTTTGAATCAACATAAATTGGAGACATCAGACCTTGAACTTCCTGATCAGCCTGCTCCGTTTGATAGCAAGCAGGATTGTTGCCACAGACTTATGTATTCACCGGACTTCCTTCCTGTCTGATAGGTTTGAATCATAAACATTGTCGAGACTCTTCAGTGGTTCCTCTAGAACAGTTGAGATCCTTCTGCTAGCCACCACGAATCTAGTTATCTTTATGGATCGATAAACTTCTTGACTTCTGGGGCTTGAATTGCATGTTGCACCATTTGACCCCGCATTCTAACCTCTGAAGAATAAGATTTGCATCACTTTCACGGCCTGTTATTATAGTTGTGTCGTCCATAAATGCTCTCAGTGGTAGCATCCATGATGAACAGTACCAAAGAAATCATACACTCCATTGCTATACCAACTTGGAGTTCAGTCCACATGGGGGTGGAGAAGCGTATGGCAAATTTAGAAAAATACTGCTTGATCATAGCAATGATCTCTGCCAGTGTATGAAACATGTCAAGGGCCTGCTATAATTATCTGCGTGGTACACAGGCCTTGGTGAGGTCCAACCAACTCATGTAAACCAACCCAATTGTCTGATTACACAAATAACACAACAGATACACACACACATTAATAGTAGCAAATATGTATGTGCAGCATACATCCCTCAGTGCATCGTTTTGCAGATACATGTGATGTAGTAACAACAAATAGGAATGCATGTATAAGGCATTACAGTTGATATCTCTAATCTATGTCTGTATGTCTAGGTTAAAATGGGATATTATAAAAGTTTGCATCTTGACAATTTCGCATGTAGATTAGTGATTAGTAAGAATTATCATCACAGCACTCCAGACAGATCTATACGTAATCTCCTCCTTAGAAGCTCCATTACATAAGTGAAAAAAAAAGACTGATGATGCCTGTTCTGTTTTGATTCAGGAAATGTCCTGTCCCCCTAGTGGAACATTCATTTCTTGCAGCTTCAGGCTGTACCCCTATGTCCATCAGCCTAGAGAGGGATAGGCAGTAAAGCCTTTTGGCGTGCTCTGTGTCATGGTAAGTGCTGCGTATGGGATTGATAACATCTTTTCTGTCTGGTACTGGTCCGGCCATAGCAACTGCAGTGTTTGTAAGATTACCTGACACACTGATGAAGGTCAGGGCAGCCATTCGTGAACTGCATAGTGCTGCAATATATTCTTGTTTGAAGAAACCAGCCTGGACTTTTTAAACATATTTATCATGTCACTATGTATGCAAGTATATGTGAACTTTAGAGTATGAAGCAATGCTGATGCCCTTGTTACCGCCATAGTTTCCATTGTAAGGCTGCTAGGTGTACCAATAAAGACACCATTCATCTCCTCGATGGGTTTTTTCCACTCAGCTTACTTTGAATGCCCATGCACTTCGCTTGCCACAAATTACTGATCCATCTGTAAATAGCATCACCTTTATCTGTGTTTATGTTAATTAGAGTTCTGACTAGAATGTCCACAATGCCAAAATCTGCTCTCTACAGCTTGCATCAAGTGTGATGTGGACTGTTCTGTTAATTTTTGGAGCAGGAGGCATGGGTATCCATTCATTTCCGACATTAATGTCAGTAAGGTGGCAAACATGTTCAATGGCGTCCTCAGCGCAACCCATCGAGGACTTTCCTTGCCTAAGTCTATTTTTATTTTGTTTGAATAATTTCTCATGAAGTGGGTGTCGAGGGTCTGACTTCATTTTGAGGAAAGCAAGGGCTTTGGATAGCTTGATTCTATTTTCCATTGTGAGGAAATCCGAGAGGTATCAAATGATTTACAAGAGGTATCTCTAGTGCATCCAAGAATAATACAGTAGAACCTCGCTTAATGAGCACCTCTCATAACGAGTAATTCGCATAACGAGCAGAACAAATGGTAAAAGAATGACTCGCTTAACGAGCAACGTTTCGCATAACGAGTGACGAGGAGAGGGGAAGTCCTGAATTGTGGGCATGTTACACCAGTCTGTGTTTAGCACTCATTTCAGTAGCATTGTAGTATCGCTTGTGATCGCACATTTTCTCAAACTTGTGTTATATTGTGATAAATGTAAATGAATCCTCCAGGCTTACAACATGACCTCCTTGAAGAATTTAAGTTCATCAAGATCCAGTTTCTGCCTCCCAACACTACTCCGTTACTCCAGCCCATGGACCAGCAAGTTATTTCTAACTGACGATTTGTGACTTTGAGGGATTCGAGACCGCACCCATGGAACCTGTAGTCAACGAGACTGTGTTTTTGGCCACTATCATGGGATTGTAGGTGGATAACAGTTATTTTGAAGAGCTTGTGGAAGAGCACAGCCAAGAGCTGACCACCCAAGAGCTTATGGAGTTACATTGTGTTTCACAGCAAGAAGTTTTGAAGAAAAGTTTGTCAGAGGAGGAGGTAACAGAAAAGCAACAATCTTCTGGCGAAATAAGAGAAATGCTGAAAGCATGGGAAACTGTTGCATCTTACATTGAGAAGCATCACCCTAATAAGGAAGTGGCTGTGCGAGTTGCAAATTCATTTAATGATAATGCTGTGTCGCATTTTCACCAAATTTTGAAGCGTCGACAAAAACAAATGTCTCTGGACATCTATCTAGTTAAAAAAAAATTAATCTATGTATCATGATTTTTTCGACTTTTTTTTCTGCAAATCGAATTCGCATTCCAGGTGGGTTCATTCCGAAGTGGAAGAAAAGATAAAGATGATTCCCTCTCCTTGACAATATGTATATAATTTTCTTTCAATAAATGTTATACATAGCATTTTGTGAGTATTTTTTTCGACATGGAATGCATTATCGTATTTCACAATAATTTATATGAGAGAAATTGTTTCGCATAATAAGTGTTTTGCTTAACGAGTATGATTCTGGAACGAATTATGCTTGTTAAGAGAGGTTCCACTGTACACATTGCCTCGTTTTCTGTTTTTTCCTATCTGTTTATCTGTGTGGTGCTGAGTGTAATGATGGCCAATGCATACTCTATGGTAGAGAGACACAACCCATGATACAACATTGCAAGTAGCTCAAAGCTTGCAGTTCCCATAACTTTTATTGAGAGACTTTTCCTGGCTTTGATTATAATGTGGTCTCCATGTTTTTTAAATGCTAAGCATCTATCAAATGTTATATCCAGGTATTTCATGGAATCAGATTTCTTCATGTCAGCACTACACAATTTTACCATTGACACTGGTGCTTTGCAAGGGTGATTATTTAATGAGAACCAGGTGACTGTCACTTTCAATGGATTAATTGTTGCCCATGGGGTACTGCAAGCAATCTAATTCATGTTATAGATCCGAAAAAATTGCATCTTTGTCCTGCACTGTTGGTACTCAAAGATGTCATCCACATATAACAGAGTTCTTCCTCTGCCACTCAGTTGTTCTCCTGTGATCTTGACTGTGTAGATGTTGAAGTGGATTGGAGACAATGGAGAGCCCTGTGGCAAACCAGAGCGTATTGTTTTCAGCACAGAAGCCCAACTACCATATTGAAGCACAACCTTCTTCTGGAAAAGTGGGGCAGGTATCCAACGAATGAAATGTGGGGGAATGTTGAGTTCCATTAACTGACACATTGGCTGGTGGAAAGGGAACTTTGTTGTATGCATCCTCTAGATCTATGGTGACATGTTTCAAAGCCAGCTTGAAAACCTTCATATTTGTCATATGCAAAAATGGCAGCATTACGCCACGTCTCTGAATTTTGTCTGTATCCTCCGAGAGAGAGAGAGAGAGAGAGAGAGAGAAAGAGAGAGAGAGAGACAGGGGGAGAGGGAGAGAGAGTGTGTATGTGTGTGTTCATGCATGTTTAGTAAGTTAGTTAGTCGTTACGGTTACGGCATCACAGCAAATGAGCTTGGCCCATAATTGCTCAACCGCCTATGCCAGTCATTCCAGTAACAAACTGAGTCAGATACACTGGATACTTCAAGTGAATGCCGTAGCCATACAAAATGTCCTCAGTCAGCAAAACACACACCATTTGATCTGGCAAACCATAAGGTGCATGCCTCCTTAAACACACTGCGAAACCAGGTGCCATCACTTAAAATCAGCTTCATTCGACGAATAGCTGGGTGATGAGTAGATTAAAACTATTCCTGACCATTCTCCACTTGTCCTCAGCCAAGTTGCAGCCACAGCCAGAAAATAAATAGCAACTATAGCACATGCATTGTCCCAGGAACACAATGAAGAAAAATACATCACCCATCATTGCCATTATGTACGAATCTGGAACTCAATCAATAACCGATAATCACAGCTCATAGTGCCGCCAGGAGGACTAAACTCAGTAGCTCCGTGCATGTGTGTGTATGTGGGGAGGGGTGGGTAGCAGCTGATGTATTTCAACTGGCTTCCCAGTTTTCTGGCTATTACCTTTTCCACTGTTTTGCCTCATATAGTGTGTTCTGCACTGTAATGATTCTAAAGCCACTTATGTGCAGGGCATCTTTGCCAGGTTTTCTAACAGAATTAAATAGCTATGCAGCCAGTTTTCTTGTATGTAGAGCAGTTCATAAGTCGAGGTACCACTGTAGGTTGGAACTGTCAGTCATATAAAATATGTCAACATAGTTTGCTCCCATAATTCCATATTTTTGCAAGATTTTCTTCTTGCTTTGTGTTCATTATATTTCTTCAGTGTGGTTTCTCTGTGGCAATTAGTACCAGGGTATTCTTGTTAGATGACCAAACCATCTCATCTGATGCTCTTTAGTGAATATCTTGTTAGGCAACCACCTCACATCATACTCCTATTTACTCTACAAAAGTTTTTTACTGATCTAAATATGCGATTCTGTAAGATAAGTGAGATATTTAATATATTATTTCACATCTATTAGGTCAATCCCCTCCATTTTTCTCTAGCCCTTTGAGGCCAGTGAACTGGGTCTGGGGGCAGTAGTTTTTCCTTCGAAAACTAGCTCACTAGCTTCAGCAGTTCTAGAGAAAATATCAAGATTCTTAAGACAGATGTATTTTCTCTATACATTATCTTTCCTTATAAATGTAAGGAGAGGGTTTGATTATAAAGATGGTCTGCTTATTGCAACACCCAATCCATCACATATTTTGCCCCGATCTATGATTTGAACCAAAATAGTCATACACATCACTTAAATTGTGTTTTCATGGATCTTTGTTTGTGGTGTATTCGTAAATATTGGCAATTTTTGTTATTATGTTCAGGCAAATCTCTGATTGTTTTGCATTTTCAGTCTGATGGTTAGTGCTTAGAGTATATGTATAAGATGGAACAACAGCTGCTAAATCCTTTTGTAACTACTTAAAATGCATCCATATGTAACTACAGAAGAGGTTCGTCTTAAAAAAAAAGGCATGGAGAACAGGTGGCAGAAGTGAATTACCTTTGATTTCCAAATCTTTAAAGTGCAGGGGTAGGCACAGCATTGATAGCAACAGATGAATGCTGGCCTTTCTCAGTTCAGAGTATGGAATCAATTCACACAGTCTGAGGGGGGAAAACAACCAACCTGATGTCCTAAAAATTGACACATCTATAGCAAATCTATAAACTAGTTTGTCTGTATCAATTTAACTCAACTATGAATCTCAACTTCCCCCCCCCCCCCCCTTTCCAATTATAATAATTACTGTAAACATGACAAATCTGGAAACTGTAATAGATATTATTTTTACTGAAAGTGCATACCTGTATTTTGATTTCAATACCTGCTGGGCAAGCTACTTTCTCAAATCCCAGGTTCACTGGTGCAGATAACACCCACCTCCATTCATCTCTCTGGTTGGCCTTCTTTTTCCAGTTGCTGACACCAAGTGTTTGCAGGTCTGTCTGGATATTATCTCTCCATCATCTTCTTGGTCTCCCTCGTGGTCTATGACCATTCATCTCGCTTGTGTACACAGTTTTTACTTCTCTGTCATCTGACATTCTCTCAATATGCTCCAACCATTTCAGTCTATTAGCTCTTATGATGCCAGTGATCAATAAAACTCTGTTTTTGAAAACCTGTAATAAGGCTTCATCTCTTTTAGCTGTGCTCCAAGTTTCAGAGCCATATAAAATGACAGGTCTTATGTGTGAAATTTTAATAATATCACTTACTGCATTACAAAGATGCAGAATGTCAAAATTGTGAGTATGTTTGTTCCTTTCAGTAACTATGCGTTTCTTTTTTTGAACAGAATAGAAACAGTTTAGGGAATGCTATAAAGGACTTTGGAATACAAAGAAGTTAATTACCATGACCAAACTATGTATGGAAGACATGTATTCTAGCTTTTGGTGTCTAACTACTTTTGTAGCTTCTTTACATTCTGTTCTATATTTTTCTTTATTTGGTATGTTACTAGTATCATTTAGCCAAATCTGCCTGGCATGTTTTTTCTTACTGACTGGTTCTTAACATTTTGTATCAAACCATTTGTTCATTCTGTTTATGGTGGACCCACCAAGACATTCTTCTGCAGTGGTTTGAATTATTTTCCCAATATCCATCTAGGTCAACGTCTTTCTGTGACGGAATTTGTAAAATTTCAATTTTATGTTTTAATTCATCTGCAAATTTTTTTAATATGTATGTTTCTTGTAATCTATCTCTATTGTACTCTGGTTGTGTTCATTGCAACTTGGTGTAGAAGGATATGTTTAACTTGATTTTTAATTTTGCACCAACCAAGTAGTGGTTACTATGACACTCAGCTCCTCTGTAGCTTCTAACTTGTATGTTTGATGCATTTCTATTTTTTATTAAATGTCATCTATCTGATTATAAGTTATCCTGTCACATGATTGCCAAGTTTGTTTAAGTATATTTTTTCTTTCAAATCTGGTACTGCTTACCTGTAGTCCTTTTGCTATCTCCATCATTATCATTTGAATTAGTATGTAGGCTTTCCATGCTACATTTTTAGCTTGACTGCAGTCACCCCCATAGTTTCTACATTTTTATAGGTGTTTTCTCTTCCTATTTTTGCACTGGAATCTCCTAAGACAATCAATATGTCTCGTTTCTGAGCTTCATCTATGATATTCTCAAGGAGATCATAGAAATCTTCATTAATATCATCTTATTTATCTTCAGTGGGTGCATGCACATTAAACATCGTGATATTTTTCCATTTTCCTTTTATTTGTAACTGACTGATCCTATCACTAACAGTTTCAAAATTTATAATACTTTCCCACAACTTTTTCTTGATAACAAACCCTGTCCCTAGTTCATGTTTGTTTTGAGTGTTTCTCCCATACACTATGATCATTCCATTTTACTCTAAGGTATCCTGTCCTGGTCATCTTATTTCTTGAATTGCTGTTATATCCATTCTATATTTTGATAACTCACTGGTCAGTTCTTCAGCTGTTCCAGCTCTATAAAGGGTTCATACATTCCATGTTACAAATCTCAAAATGTAAACACTAAATCACTGACTGTTCTGATTAAAAATGTGTAGGACAATGCAGTAAGCAAAAGACATGGAAACTTACTTAAACTCTGGTGCTGTTTTACTCAGTACCAACTCAATAGCTTTCAGAAGATATGGTAGAAGAAGCTGCACACCATCCAAGTCAACACGCAACAATGAACATGAGTTGAACAAGATATTTGACAGCACTTCACCACTCACCACAGACTGGAAAACAAAATCAAACACTAATGACATTCAATTCAATTAACAGAACAAAAAAATGTACACATTTACAAAATAAACATTACATTAACTAGTATGTGACAGAAGACAGCCTTGTGAGAAATTATATTCTTCTTAAAATGTCAGCTTTAATGAACACTAAATATTTTTTTTTTTCGGTATCCTGTGTACCCAGAAGTTAAAATGTCTCCCTCTTCATTGCCTAAACAAAAAAATTGGTTTTGGAGATAATTTAACAGCCGATTTTATTTTATTTTTAAAGAACTATCCACAGGGTGAGGTAATCAGTTTCATGCTAATATTCCAAGTTATCTATGACAATGTTACTGAGTTTATTTTCCATTTTAAACCAAAGTAATTCACTAATTGTTGGCGTCTACGGCTAAGGCGTTGCGAACATGCCAGGTTCAATCCCAGTTGCGGGTCTTGTGCCTTGCATTGGTTTTGACAGTGGTATCAAGAAGCCGACCGTACAGAAAGCAATGGGAGACTACTGGACATAAATTTACCTAGAAAAACCACAACAGCCAAAAAATGCTAGGGTTGGTTCTGCAGTGTCCTGAAAAGTTTCGCAAATAACTTAAAATGTACTAATTAAGGATGCATTACATTACATGAAGAAAAGAAAGGTAAGTGGACTAGACAACAACATACTTGGTGAAACTGAAGCCTTGAAACATTCTGTAATTGAAATACAATAGACTCTGCAATATGGGGCCTAATGTGGCGGAAGGGTAGACCGTATAACACAAAAAAGCCAGATATGACGGAGTTATATAAACACTCAGTTTCTACCCCACCCATATAATTAAAAACATCTTTTCTATACCAAAACCCATTCATAGTTTCTGATCTTTCAATACAGGCTAGTACTTTATAAATGTTTCTTATTTATTGTACTGTACATTTTAAACATTTACAACACTAACAGGAAGTCCACAAATTACTTTTATTCCATTTTCATTAGACTCGGCAGCACTCCACTTTTCAATTTCTGCCTGATTTGTCTTACAGTCTCCAAAGGTACTTTTCTCATCCCCTAATTCCAAAGCAATAGTTTTTGCCATTACCTTAGAGTCCTATTGCTTTATAGCGTGTAGTCAAACATAATTGATACAAAATCACAACAGCTAGGTCTAAAAATCCATAAGGGAAAATCAAAGAAAATGAGATTGAATTTGTAAAATATTAATGTTGTTTTTCTTAATTTTATCCCACTCGACGCGCAGGCATATAACTATAAGGGGCAGTAAAGTAGATAAAGATGGGGGAACTGGTAGAGATGATATAGTACAAATAAAAAAAGAAGGTGGAGCTTTCATTGCTCTAGGAAATTTGTGGAGGTCAAAAGAAATTAAAATAATGCTAAACTATAAATTTGTAATTAGCTTAAATAGTGAGAAGATAGAAGTAACAGTGATTTCCAACAAAGGAATAGTGCCTGAATGTTCAATAAAAGTCAAAGCCATTATTTTAGGACAAGTACAGACATTTAAATATCTAAACACATAGATAACATCTGACAGAAGATCTATCACAGACACTTTAAAAACAAAATTTAAAAAAAAAAAGGACAGGTCAAAACTGCAGTTTACAAAAAAAAAGAATATGTTATGCAATTAATCCATGTCACTGGAGGTTAGAAAAAAATTGCATATTGTATATAGAGCCAGTTTTAACAAATGGCTGTGAATCCTGGACAATTAATAAACAAGCCAAACAATTTTTTTTAGGTCTCGGAGATGTGATTTTACATAAGAATTCTTACACTCCTTCAGGCAGTCTAAAAGAGCAACCCTGATGTTTTGAAAGAGGTGTGGGCTCAAAGACAACTTATCACAAACATTCAGAAAGATAAAAATAAATAGTCATCATTTTTTAGTCATTTTATGAGAAGAAGGAAACTGGACCATGATATGACCACTGGAAAGATCTGAATGACAGAGAAAAACAATGTGAGATTATTCTTGACAGCCTTTTATCATGGCATGGAAGGATGTCAACACACAACCTCATACATGATGTTGAAGATCGCGATTTTGGAGAGGAATATTTACATACACCAGTCGGCAAGGTTCATGATGATGATGAATGCACCAAAAATGTCTCAATCGTTTCTCCCCGAGAAACCTATAAATTGATTTCGGCATTCATTACAAATCTATACAAAGTCTATAAATGGGCTTTGCTGACTAAAAATAGCATGTTGGTGGGAAATCAGGAAAGGGGGTTTAAAGTTTATCATGAATAAATGGCTTTTGTAATCATTTTTTTCTTTTGCTCATAATCTGCTTTGTGCCGCTGCATGTCCAGTTTAACACATGATCCGTATTCGGGGGAGGGCACGCTCGGTTGTCCAGTATGTTGTGATGCTATGGTGCCTTAAGGTATCGGTGTCTAGATTAAAGGATAAAATCATATTCACCGTGCATTTTTATGTATGCTGTTGTATAACTATGTTTACCTTAATGTCATTTTTAGCAGATTACCAAATTTGTAAGCAATAGTGTAAATAAATGATTATTTTGTTTTTAAATTTCACAGTAACCCACCTACAATAGTTTTTTTTTTTTTTTTTTTTTTTCAATGAATTTTTCCAGAAATCCTGGGTTTTCAGACATTTTTCATTATTCTGGGGCAAAAAATTAAAATGTTTTTGAAAGGTTAACTCACTGTTACATAGCTAAGGAAAGAGTAATTATGCTATTACAGTCGAACATTTAGACAAACCTCATCTGTCTGCAAACCATAGTACATCATCAGATAGAAGCGCGAGTAGTACTCTGGAAGGATAACTTCTCCAGTCTTGTGAGCACAGAAAATGCGACATAGGGCACCACAAGCTTCAGCACGGCCAGCTTGATAAGCAACATCACGGGTCTGATTCGGATCTGTGTTTAAATCCATTGACAACGAGCTGTGTTTGGACTCAATGAAAGAACTTGTCCTGCGCTCTTTAACTAAAATGAAATGTTCAGGTAACTCTTTCAACAACAGCAAAATAACAATGGCTAACATAAATTTAATACCTAACATCCTGATCAGGGATTCCAGAACAAAATAACAGCTGCCTAAAATATCTGCTTTATAAAAAAGACATATTGTTTGGGCAATTATTAATGCACAGGAGAAAAATGACCTCAAAGTTCTCTATGTTTAACATACAATACAGCATCTCCATGTATCACATCAATTAAATCAACAGTGTATATGATCCCTGATCAAGACATCCAACTGACAAAGGAACTAAAAACAAGCTCTTGAGATAATGTTGGCTAATATGTATTAAACTGAAATGTATTGATGGACTGTTGTGGTGATCTTGAGAGTGCTAATGTCAACTCACTTGTCACCAATATTTCTGTGTACTTGCCAAAACACACAGTATTTAATTTTGACCTCAAATTAGACATAAATGGCAATGTCTTTGATCTGGTCTTCTCTTGTACCAAGACTTCCATATCTATAAATAAGTCAACAAATTTTCAAAGACCACATGAGCCTGTCCCCACATGTGCAAACTGTGTTCATCTCTACAAATGACTGACAAGGATGGCAGGAAAAAAACCTTTCCTTAAGGGCAACTTCCACTCATTCAAGGACCTGACTGCCATTCTGTCTTTTTAACATCATCATCAGCAAGTCCTTTACATAATGTCACTTTCATCATAGGCAAATGAGTGGAAAGAGTCATTATTAACACCCACCTTAAAGTAAAGAAACAAGCATAAATGTGAAAATTATAGAGGAGTATATAAGCCAAAAGATGTCATATCAGTACTGCTAAACATGCTGAAACTCATGTGGAAGGTACACTAGGTGATTACCAGGCTGGTTTCCAACAGAACAGATCAACAACAGATCAAATGTTCATCTTAAGACACATAACAAAAAAACTGGGAATACATAAGAGATGTACATATGTTTGTGGATTTAAAAATAAAAATCAGATGATGGTGTAGGCAGCAAAAACTTCAAGAATGTTATACAGGACTTTGGATGAAATACCAAAGAAGTTAATCAGCATGACCAGACAATTTATGGAAAATATAATATCATGATCATCATCATGCAGTATGTCCTTTGCAGAACGTCGCTCTCATCCTTGTCTGCCTGAAGGAAACTCGGTCTCTCGCCAGCTCTCCCGCCTCCTGTACTTTCATACTCAAGGAGTCACTTATATCCTGTGCCCATCTTCATAACATTATGAAGGCAGAAAGTCAGGTAAATTTTCAAACAACATCTTTGAAAAAGGTGATGGCCTGTCCCACTTCTTTTCAACTTGGCTATAGAGAAAATTATAAAAATGTAAAGGAGAAACTATAAAAATATTTAGCTATGCAAATGACATAGATATCTTCTTCTTCTTCAGCTTCAACATCCGGCTTAAGAATGGAGGTGGAGGTGGTCACAGCAGCTTTCCACTGGCTAGAGAACATGACACACACACATTGTGATTGTAACTGACTTAGAAAGCATGCTAAGGAAGATCAAGACAGGCATGCTTTGTGCAGAGTGGCATTTTTTCACCGGTGTACGCCGGTGTGTTAGGAAATGAACAGACGGACAGACTGGCTGGCTCTGCACAGCTTGGTGGAAAACTGATGCAGGATAAGGCAGACGTGGTTAGTGCCCTTGTGGGAGAGCGTGTACAGTTCGAAGGAGCAGATTGATCACCACAGTCTGGTGAGATTGATGTAGGGGGAAGTGACCAGAGGTTCTGGCAGACACTCGAGGCTCAGAGGAAAGGCAAGACGAACGTTTAATCAGAATGCTACTGGCACCATTAGTATTGGAACTCTTTGCTGGCTGCTGAAGATGGGGACAGAGCGCTTATGGGAATGCCCCGAGTGCTGTGATGTCGGTTCTTGAATCAAATCAAATCAAGCAGACTTTGGTGATGATGACTCAGATCATTTTTTTTTCCAGTGAGTATGGAGTTTATGTTGTCTCTCATATTATCTGTTGTCAAGCTGCTTAAATTTACTGTTTAATATTTCTGTTTTTTTTTTCTTGCCTAATATGTTCAGATAAAACACATTTATTTATATGCCACCTTTCAGTTGTTATGGCTCATAAATTGTATTTGTCTTTACAGTATAGTTTGATTAAGTTCTTTGTATGTAAAACATGCAGCTCTCAAAAGCTTCACATTTGTTTTTTTCCTCTCCCCATTTAATCTCAACACAACTTAATCAGGATGAACAAAACAAAATACAGAGAAATTTTTGTTTCTACCAGCCACATCTGTCACCCATCTCACACCAAGCATACTGATTTCTAGAATCTCTGCCATAACTGTCAATTATGGCAGATATATTCAGCTAAAAATCATAATATACTAAAATCCTGTACATATTAGGTTAGCACAGAAAGTAGAAAGATCAATGATTATGATTCTAAATACTTCAGCAAGATTAAAAAGGAATGTGGACTAGTAGAAAAATATTTTTTACAGACTAGTAGAAAATTTTTTTTATCCGATATAATAAGAAAGAACAAAGTAATTATAAAGAAACTCACCCGGTGCAGCATGAGCTGGGTGCAGCTCCACTCCAGCCAATGAAGCATCAAATAGCCAGGCATCAAACAAGTGCAGAATACTGTTGCACTTCGGACGTTTAGAAGCATATGGGAGTCGCGTGTCTAAAATTAACTTCTCCATATTAGCACTGTTAATTGGGGGGTGCGCTATATGTTTGGCTGCGTGAGCTTTTGAAGACACTGTAAAATAAAAAATACAGAATTTTCACAGCTTTTTTTCATGTGCTGTGTAATATCAAAATATACACATGAATGTACTTTATTCTGGCATATGAAGGTGAAATAAAAAGATGATCATATTTCGTCAATGAAATCAATGGGTTGACTTTTTTTGTATATGCTGTCCTTGTGTCTGCGGGTGAAACAAACACACAAGATCTACATTATATAAAGGTTTAATAAACATAAATTGCATTTTTAATGTCTGAATGTAAAAGAAAAACATGAATACTGTTCTGTTTCCTAACAACTAAAAGAAAATCAGTTTCTACCTTTTGTTGCTAGAGAGCCAGTAAGAACGGATATTGTTTTCACAGCTCTTCTCTGTCCAGGAGGTGTGGATGGTGTAGAAACCATCTTGTTCCCAGTCATGCCAGTTTGTGAATCATGCGTCTGATACTCCATTCTGATCTCTTGTGGAAGACCTGACAGTAAAACATGACATCAATAAACACAATTAAAAAGGGCCAGGTCTTGACAATGGATAGTGAGAAGTGAAAAGGGGGAGAGGGGTGCTTTCCTAAAGAGCAGACAAACCAAAAAGACCAACAGGAGGATGGTTGTTATGATCTTGCTAAAGCAACTAGGGATAGAATATATGAGAGCATAGTTCAAGTAACAGGTTTCGAGTTTACGCCACAGAAATCAGCAGATGGTGTTAGATACAGATACATGAAAGGTTTCGGTGAGGATAAACTAAAAAAGACAGTGTAGTGTTTCAACTTTAACACTGAAATAGCATTGGTTCCAATGTAATTGCTGCATAGTTACGTTATACCACTCCTGAAACCAAATAAAGATCATACCAAATTAAAAGTTTTTAGAATTATCACACAACAAAATTCTGTTGGTCAAATTATAGAAAAATAACGGCAAGGAAATTACAGGAATACCTAGAGAAATATCAAGTCCTACCTAGAGGGTTAGGGGTTTTAACGACCAAGAAAAGATACTTGATAAGGAAGAAAAAGAATAGAAATATGTAGAGAACTTCAGGCTACGGTAGACAAGGTAGGGGAGTGTGATGAAACAGGTTCTACCATCCATCCTGATAAGGAAGGGATATTGTGATGTTCATTCAATAACAGAACTGTTACAGATGAGGTTACGAACATCACAATAAATGGTAGTAACATAAAGAGAGAGATTTTACTAAAATATCTTAGTACAACTTTTGATAGGAGCCTGTCGTTCAAGTACCGTGTGGAAGAGGTAGTGTTGAAGATAAGGAAAGGACTCAATGTGTTCAAGGTGATGGCATCAGCAGACATGAAACAGAGAATGTTTTACTGACTCTGTAAGCATTTGATTATTCAAGTGATGGAATTATGGTTTGCTTCATTTTGTAAAATGCTGCCTTTGCTTGAGCTATTCTACATTTGACTTCTTTAATATATCTTCCATCTGATGTTATCAGTGTACCCAAGTACTTAAACATATCAACTTGCTTGAGGTTTGTCTCCTTTACTTTGATGTTGCATTCTGGAGGGTCAGTTTTCTTTAAAATTACCTGAACTATAACCATACCGACTCTTGGCTGCTTACTGAAGAAGGAGAAGGAGCAGGTGTGGAAATGTCCAAAATGCAGGAATGTCAATTCTTGACTGATTAATTTATTTGTTCATTCATCCATAACTTAAAGAGTCTACCTCATGATAGTTTTGCTGCTGTCAACTAAATATCATTTCTGTTATACACATGCTGCTTATGAAATGGTCATATAATATGACTGAATAGTTGAACATTTTGTCAGCCTAATACTAAATCATAAACATTACCAAGAAAAGCATTGACCATTGCTGATATGCCCTTCATTGCTCTCAAGAATACAAGAGGAAGTCTTGCCAAACAAGGATGGTAGGATGGGTCCACAACTGCTTCACTAGTGAGAGCATGCTGCAAGAATTTTGGGGTATTGCTGACAACACTAGGCCTGCTCAGGTCCACAGGATTCTGCAGGATGTGCAGAAAGCGAAACCAACACTGAACAATGGACTCTGTACTCATGTCAGGTGGAAGTAACTGGACTTCTTCTTCACCTAAGAAAAAGTACAAAATGTTAACATAATTGATTTTAAAAGCACTTCACTGTGCACTGTTTGTATCTATCCCTACACAAGTTATAAAACAACAAATTACTTTTATTTATTTGAACATATTTTTTTTAAATAATTTCCTCAGTTTATTCTATGATCATTTTGTGTTAATAATTAACTATGCTGCTTCTATGTTGAGAAATAACTCTTCATTTTGACTCTTTAAATACACTTTTTTTGTTAATGCTGTTCTAGGAAATCATTTCAACTTATCCTGGTTTAAGTTAATCTTGTTTACGGCATACTGATAACATATCATTATGATGTTGTAAGTTTCAGGACTGAACTGAGAGATATAACTATTGTCAAATAAAACATCATAAATATACACCATTTTGTTTCCAGTTCTATGAATTAGGAGAAGAAGGCATTTATTTAAGGTACAATTCCATAGCTTCACTTCAGCATCTAAATGGTGTTTTACAATATACTTCTCTGAACCATTTAAGTATTTTCACATGTATGTGATGTCTATATCATCAGGTTCATATTATAAAATCATCTATTCTATTTATCTTTATGGAATGATCATTAAATTACAGTCTTGACAACAAAATCATGTTTTTTAAAGTGAGGGGAAAGGTCTTGTATTAAGTTTTTTTTTGTTGTGTATATGCTTAAGATGCTGCATAATCATGTATTCCATGTTAGGAGTAGAAATAGACAGTCTTTGGTTGCTCAAAATCTTAGTCCTTTTTTTTAAAACTACACCTCTCAAAATCTAACTATTTCATCTGAACATTAAGCACAGTCTTCTGCTTTTCTATCCCCCAATGGAGCATAGACCTTCAACCATGTCCTCCCCATCTTTCTAACTTCATTCTCCAGCTCTCTTCTCCATGTGTTTTTTCTCTCCCAAAGCTCCACAGTTATTCTATCATATCATTTAATTCCCTCTATTCTGCGCAGGCACCAGTTAATGAATGTCTTTAATTAGTAATGGCCTGAGTTATTCTCCACGTTTCCGCCCCATAAAAAGTACTGTTTTGATAAAAGAATTTAAAATTTTAAGTTTAGTATTTCTTTTAATTTCTATTGACCGCCACAAATTCCCTAGTTCTATGAAAGCTCCTCTTGCTTTTTGTATTCTTATTTTAATATCTCTATCAGTTCCCCCAATCTTTATCTACATTACTGCCCAAATAGGTGTATGCCTGCACGTCTTGGAGTGGGGTGCCATTAGGAGAAACCACATTATTATTTGCCTGATTTATTCTCATTATCTTTGTCTTTCCTTTATAGAAGTCCAGATCATCAAGCTGTTCTGTAGGGGTCCAGTGAATTCTATTCTTGGTGTTGGCAGTTACTGTATTCATAATCCAGTCTATAAAAAGTTAGTTGTGTATCCTTTACAGGAGGTTGCAGCACCAACCCCAGCATTTTTTTTGGCTGTTGTGGTTTTTATAGGCAAATTTACATCCAGTAGTTTGCCATTGCTTTCTGGACTGTTGGCTGCTCGGATCGAACCTTGCACCTCGGCATGACAAAGCTCGTTCGCAACGCATAAGCCACAGACGCTAAATCCCGTCTATAGCCAGTAAAAATAGGAGAGCTACAAAAGACATCCCTGTTGCACATCTGTTTTTATTTCAAATGTATCTGTTAGCTTTCCCTCATGAAAAACTCGACATTTCATGTCTTTATATGGTGCCTTTAATTAGGTTTATAATTTTCTGTGGGATTCCATAGTGCCCCATCAATTTCCAGAGAGATTCCCTATCTATGCTGTCAAATGCTTTTTCATGCATAGTCTATGAATCCAATGTAAAGTGGTGAGTTCAATTCAATGCTTTGCTCTTTTATTATACGTAATGTGGCTATCTGGCCAGCACAGGATCTGTTTGCCCGAAAACCTGCCTGTTCATCTCTTAGTTTTTTATCAATAGCATCTTTTAATCTTTTTAAAATAATTCTACTTATATTTTTCTTGGAACTGACAACAACATAATTCCTCTATAGTTTTCACACTCCTGTAGATCACCTTTTTTGGGCTAACACTTCTCTCCAGTCTGCTTGTATTTCTTCGGTTTCCCAGACTTTATTAAATATAAAAAATCTATGTAGCAATTCTGTTAACGTTTTTATGTTGGCCCTAATGGCTTTTCCTGGGATACCATCTGGACCTGCCGCCTTTCCTTAGATGGTATCTCACAGTTGATATCCAGTTCCATTTCTAAAGGCTGGATATCTGGAGGAACCTCTGTGCCTGGTCTGTTTAGAAGTAATATTCAGCCCTTCTTTCCATTTGATCTTTAGTGTTAGTAAGTACCTTTCCTTGACTATTTTTGATTGATCCAGTTGGCTGATTATATTTACCTACTAATTTTCTTGTGTTACTGCCAAGCTCTCTGAGGTTTCCTTTTGCTGCTGCTGTCTCCGCTTCTTGTGCTAGATCATTTAGATATTTCACTTTATCTGCCCTTATATGCCTCCTAACTTCCTTATTAGCTTCTGTGTATTTATTCTGAGCTCTAGCTTTAGCAGCTCTAGTTTTGCTACTGTTTAAGTCTGCCTTTTTACTTTTACTTTCTTCAATAAATTTAATGATTTCTGGTGTTATCCATGCTTTATGTTTCCGTTCTTTCCTGCCAAGAACTTCTACACAAGATTCATTCCAGATTCTTTTGATCTGATCCCAGCAGACTTCAGTGCTGACATCTTCAGCTAACTGCTGCAACACCTAGTACTTTTTAGAGACTGTTACTGAGAATTGTTCCTTAACAGGTTATCCCTGAGATAACCTACCTTATACTGGTTTCAATGATTATAACATGTTATATACCTTTTGAGTTTCAACCTGATTTTACTTACCACCAGAAAATGGTCAGTAAATATATCGGCACCCCTGAAAGCCCTAACGTTATAAAGGGATGACCTGAACTTTTTGTTAATACATAGGTGACCAATTTGACTGGTTGGCTTATGGTCTGGTGATTCCTATATTGCTTTATGTATTCTTTTATGGGCAAAAATACTTCCACCAATAACATACTGATTTCCTGCATAAAAATTTCTGAATAATTCTCCATTTTCATTCATTACTCCTAGACCATGTCTTTCCATAATCTCCCATAATCTCTTCATAACCTGTGTTATCTGATCTTATCTTAGCATTTAGGTCACCCATTAAAATTTTTATACTGTAGTTTCGTTCATTATTTATAAAATTTTGAAGCTGCATATAAAATTCTTCCTAACGGATGCATCTTTATCATTTGTTGGTCCGTAACACTGTATTACCGACATGTTCACCTTCTATTTCACTGTTCTAAATGACGCTCTTATTGTTCTGGGACACACAGCTTCCCATTCTATTAGTGCCCTGTCTGTTTCTTTTGATAGCATCAGGGCGACTCCTTCACTGTGGGGTGAATTTTCCTCTATGTGACCTGAGAACAAAATAGTTTCCCCTGAATTTAGAATTCTTTTCAGCAGAACTGGTCTTGCAGTGGATACCAGCCCACTGTGGTATTCAAGGAAATGAGAGAGCAGATGAGTTGGCAAAAGCTGGGAGTAATCTTCCACAACCTCATCCACCACACAGCTACAGAGAAGGCAGAATGGAGATTACAGACCAGAGAGTGACAGCATAAACAAACTCAACAGAAAAGAACAAACATGAATTTTTAGACTTCGGACTGGACACTGTGGTCTTCGAGCACACCTGTACAGGATAGGCATAAAAGAATCTGCTGCCTGTGATTGTGGAGCAGAAAGACAGACCCCTGGGCACATACTGCAGTACTACCCTTACCTCTACCAGCAAAGACTGTGGATCTGGCCCAAGGGAGCAACTTTGCAAGAGAAGCTATGTGGGGCCGGTGGCGACCTTAAACGCACAATCCTATTTGTGACCTAGTCGGGACTCAATGTTTAGCATGACTGATGTCGAACGCAGAAGAAGAATACTTTTCCCCACCCCAGTCCATCTAGTTTCACATAACAATAAAATACTAATTCGATAATGTTTCATTTCCCTTACTACTTCCATTGTTCTCCTTATAGCATAGAGAGTTCTAACATTCCAGATGCCAATTCTGGAGGTTTTTCTGGCTGAGAGGAGGTATGTTGATGATCCGGACTCGTTTCGGCTTTCTTCACACTATGTCATACTTCTTTTACTTGAAGAGCCTCCCAACATCTTGGCTGGCTTGGTTTTATTTGTTTCTCATTTTTGACTTATTCATGGTTGGTTGGTTTTTGTAGCTATTGTTTTCACAGGATGAGGTAGCCAACCTCAAACCCAATCCTACCCTTAGTCGCCTCTTACAACATGCCTGGTAGTGTGCAGTATCACTGTTCTTTGCTTCCCGTGAGGGCCCGGGTGATACATGGGCGATCAAGCATAGTACTACAGTTATACCACTAGTGTGTTAAATTGGAGTGCAAAATCTCGAATATATACTGCTATTATTATCCACGCATGGTCGATTTTGATAAGGTAATCTTGCAAAGGTTTTGGTGTGGAACATTACCTGGGGATAGGGCTGGTGGTTTTGATTTAATCTCAGCAGGTCTCATAATGTCAGAAAAGAATACACATCTAGATCAAATAATGTCAGGTACAGACAAGAATTATTTATCTTGGAATTGACCACAGAACACAATATGCAGGGCAGTTAACATTATGAATAATAACAATGAAAAAACATGAGCCAAGGTAAGAAAATGTTCCACTGAAAATGTGCAGGCCAAAGAAACAGATTTTGCCACAAATTTGAAGTCAGGAAAATACTTCAGCCAGAATTAAGCACTAGCATTCAATGCATCCTGAAATAAAATGGTGAACTACGAGAGTGAATGAACATGTTTTTTCCTTACCGATAGTCATTTCTGGAAAGTCAGGGCCATACATAATCTTCAACATGTTGGCAGTTAGCACATGATTAACCCTGTGCCACATGGTGACTAGTGCTTCGTGGTGGCGCCAATATAAGCACATATTACGAAAGGTTTTCCACAGAGAAGGAGAAGGAAAACTTTTGTGGCAGGCCATTAACCAAATCATGAAGAGGACACTGAGGACCCGGTCACACAGATGGTCGCTGATATCATCTAGATCAAGAAATAAAAATACATACAAATTACTTTATCTGTTGCTGTATATGAAGTGCATACAAATGTTCACCATTTAGAAAGCTATACCACAAATCAAGTTTTATATCATAACATTAAACAGTTGACAGATTATCCTGAAGTGCATATCAAACCATTAAGTCCAAAATTATTTGCTAATTTAAGATCAACATCATAGCAGACGGGGCATACCCGAAGGTGCTCCATCTCTCGCAGAAAAATGTCTAGATGCTAACTGTTCCTGTAGCAGACTGAATAAACTTGTGGTTCTCTTCCTCTCATATGTCCCGTCCATCATTGCCTGATCCATAACTTATTCCCTGTTCACATATTCTTACACATCTGAAGTCATGACTTTTATTAGCATTAGTTCATAAATGGTTTTCAGAATGTCTTCTTTGTCCAGTATAAGTGTTCCTGTAGCTATTTCTTTTGTAGACTGAAAATCTGTTCTTTCATTTCTTCGAACTCCTGCATTTCCAGGACGGTATTTCCACCTGAGTCACTGTAATGTTGACATACTAATGACTGGTATTCACTCATGCCACATTTGTCTATTTTTAACCTTCCACAGTACCGTCGGGGAATCAGTCACATTAATTCCTCTGGTTACTCTTATTTTCTGCTATCCATTTCACAGCTGCAGTGACTGTCCAAATATAAGTATGTAACTTTCAGAACCCCTCCTCGGTACATCCCTCACGGTGTAGTAACAGGAGATTAGTTCTGTGTTGGTTTACTAGAATTCATTGGTCTTCTAGCTTCACTTTTTTTTAGACCTGCCAATCTTGTAGCTGTGGTCATGGTGCCAATTCACAGCATCACCTGGTTCATACACCCTGCCTCTCTGACAACTTTTAGTAAACTAGCCTGTTTACTTAATAAAACTATCATAGAACTGTTTAAAGCAGATGACATTAGCCACAAGGATTTTCTAAGACTGCTTGCCCATGCTACCACCACATTGTGTAAGTAAATTTTGCTTTAAATTGTTATGTTCATATATTTTATTAACACACTGGAAACCAAAAACAGGTATATGCTTAGGTCTAACTTTATGTATCTACATATTATCTTTGCCTTTAATCCAATAGAAAACAAGCAACACTGCCATACACTGTACATTTTTATGAACTAACCCGACTGGACAGTACAATTAGGAAACTATACATCTAAATTATGTGACCCAAAACAAAATCATGAACCTGTAAGCAACTAATATACTCCCAAGAAATATGTCCCACAGTAACGTAGCCCTTTTGGAAGAATGATAAGAGGTAGGAATACAATAAAGTTCTCTCACAAAATTAAACATCTGCTTAATTTATTGACTTGTGAATGCATATTTAGAAAATTATATACGGTTGGTCTGCATCCAAACTTGTTATGTACCTTATGCCCCTATGCATGTGCTAAGCATTAGTTTTGGCACCTCTGCAGGTATGATAAACAGCGGGACGGGGGATACTGTCAGCAGTGAAAACTGCGTTACCAATGCAGCACTAGCCACACCTTGTTCCGATCAAAATGCTTCTGGATTTTGCTGAGACTGATCGGCTTCACTCGTTTTTCAAATGGGACAGTGAAGGATATTTTGTGTGAAATTAACTGGCACAGGAATGGAGAAATTATAGCGGTGACTCATTTGCCATGAAGTAGGAACCATGTCTAACAATTTGCAACTTTCTTTCCTGAATATCTTCTGCAGATCTAGTTGACTTCTATTGAGTTTGACATCTTGGTCTTGCTTCTTCAGGCTATAGAATACATATTTCTTTGATGTATTAAGTACTATATTGTAGTATATGTTGTGCAATTTAAGGTGCTTGTTCTTGTGTACACACAGCTGTGGAATCTGTCTTCAGCTTTCTGTATGTGCAACTACTGAGTCTGCTATGTCCTGTTCTGAGTTGTGCAGCTACTGTGCTATGTCCTGTTCTGAGTATAAAACTGATGAGTCCCATCCAGTAGATAAGTCATCCTGTGGGTGAACAGCTGATTTTATGAGTGTGTTTATTACATATATCTTCATGTAACAATATGTAACTAAAATATCATTTGCTGTTTTGTGGCATCTGCGTTTAAATGTATGCCTATAGATTAACTTTTTAATTCAAAGCAAAAAAGTGAAAAAAACATTATTGTATATCTCCGTCTATACAATTAAGGTCACAACAGAACTGTAACAATGCATAATCCTTTGAAAGACAACAAATGAAAATATTCAACAACACTTGTTTGAATATAAAAAATATTTTGACATGAACATTACAAAAGCTATTAAATATTCTTAAAAGTAAGCATACTGTCTTGAAGACTAAATGGATATTTGGTGCTTTTGTTTTTATTCACCCCAAACAGAAGCTGTCCACCTTCCACCACACATGTCTACGTAGAATTATCAAAATTTTCTGGCCAGATACAATCTCAAACACTAAACTACTTCAAGTCACAAACCAAGAAACTTTAGACAGTACAATAACCACGAGAAGATGGAAATGGCTTGGTCACATTTTGAGAATGAATCCTGATACACCTGCCAAAACAGCTCTCACATGGATACCAGAGGGAAAGAGAGAAAAAGGGGCGCCCAAAAACAACATGGAAACGAATTATAGAAAGTGACCTAAGTTTGGCATCTTTGACATGGAAAACTGCATTGAAGATTGCACAAGACAAGAAAGCATGGAAAGTCCTCTCTGAAGCCTCATGTGCCACTAGGCATAACGAGAACTGATGAAATAGACAGTCTAATATTTCAGGGGGTGGTAGATAGGCTCCATGCAGTTGTGGGACCTAGGCTGCACCCTCTCGTGGGACGCAGGTGGGTTGGGGTTAAGTCCAGTTCTAGGTGTTTTGGGGTAGTTAAAAGCACCACAAGGCCAGGAAACCCAGTCTTACCACCCTATAAAATACTGGACTGTGCCTGTGACATCAACTGAGGTGACTTATTAGAAAAGAACGGGATATTTTTACTGTTTCAAATGTATAAATATATCGTTCAACTTTTGTCAGTATCTGCTACGTGCCACTAGACGTCACAGTTTAATGCAGCAAGGTGGTATTTGTGATGCTGTGAGGTCCCTAGCTATCAGCGACTTCTGCAATCCATCTGCTTCTAGGTCTTCCTCTACCCTTTGGTGTTTCCATTATGGCAGCCCTCACTGCAAGCATCACTTGGTTCATAAAGTGGCCAAAATATTTTAGTCTGTTTTCCAATAGATGTAATTATAGTTATTGTTCTAATACATAATCTAATCTCTTCAATTCTAATACAATCTCTTCTGGTTTTATTTGCAGTCTTTCTCAAACATCTTATTTCAAAAGTGGTTAGTTTTTTTCAGGTTCTTTCATTAACTCTTTGAGTCTCAGGGAATGCAACACGCGCTAATTTGTTTCAACCACGCGGCCCATTCGACGCGTGACAAGTAAAGGTTTTTAATCTACCTCTGACCACCTGTAAAATGCAGACAGCTCAATTTCAACTTCGTTTCGAGTTCTTTGTGTCTGATATCAGGCGTGCTCATTTAGTAATGTGGTTTGAAAACCAAAAATGTAGTATATTTGAGAGATTTACAGAATTAATAAGCATTTGTTTGAAAAGAATATGGCCACCATGCAATACTCAAGAAGCATGCCAACATGATTTACGGCTTTAAGAAGCCTTAAATTTAAATAAAGTAGGTGTTTATTCGATTTATCCGAAGATAGATAATGTTGCATATTAGACGTGTTTCAGTCATTTATAGAGTCAAACTTAGATGAGGGATATGTCTACTGTGTACCTCACACGAAGGGTACAAAGATAGCAAAGTCAGCTGGCACAAATGAAATAAACATTAGTGAAAAAATGATTTTCTTCAGTGTCAGTTAGTTCTAGTGCTATTCCCCTTATTATTTAGGAACATAGCTACAAAATAACAGGCAAATTGAGCGTTACATAAACTCTGTTTTGAGTGAAGATACTTATTGTTTTAAGAGTCAGTTTTCTTTACCAAATAATGGTGCTCTGTTATGATGCTTCAAAAGATTCTTTGGAACAAAACCTAATGCATAGATTGAGTTTATATTTTACTTATACATTACAAAGTGGTTCATATTCATTTGTGATTCTTTTTTGATATATTTTAACCAGTTTTCCTTGATTGCAATGATGGTAGTGGAATTTCTTTATGTTACTTAATTTTTGTAAACATACCGTCTGCTTATTTACTAATATTTAATTACTAACGCAACTATTTGTTGCAGCTATATTCTATAATTATTCCTCAACAATCCCTGGTCACTATGATGTATAATATGTGTATGTTGCACGGCAATTGAATTAGTATTGTCTGTTTTAATGTGCTACACTTGTGAAATTAAATAATTCCACTGGGCCCCTGATGATAAACCCCCTGGGACTCATAGAGTTAATGTCCAAGTCTGACACCTCTGGGAGTCTCCGTGGCGGAGCAGCTAGACACTTGCCACGGATCAGAAGGTTATGAGTTCGCTCCCTGGCGCAGCCAGACTTTTTTTTTTTTTTTTTTTTTTTAAATGACCTTGAGCCAAATAACGGTCACATATTATGGCGACTAAAAACACACCCTGACAGGGCCTCAATCACATGCAAATTGCACACTTTCTCCGACGAACACATCACGGCAAAACTAGGATTCTGTCCGTTGTGACAATTTCGAGAAACGCAACAATACACATGATAATAGCGACATGGCGGGGAGACCACGCGCTCCGACACAGGTTATCGATAGTGTTCTTCCGATTAAACCCACCGCCGAGCGTATCACCCGCAGCCGCTACGCTAGCTGGGACTCACGAGTAGCAGCTACCGCATCTCCTGCAACTTCCTCCAATTTATTTGCTCTTGAGTCCCAGCCATCTAGTTTAGCCCGCCATCCAGGCTGCACGTAGCGGGACGGGGGATACTGTCAGCAGTGAAAACTGCGTTACCAATGCAGCACTAGCCGCGCCTTGTTCCAATCATATTTAGCCGAGTTTCAATGGCGCCCACCACAAAGAGCAAATTTTCGGGCATTATTTGCAACTTCCATGCCACAATTTTCAAATAAAAAGGCCTCAGTTATCGCTAAGTAGTTGATTTCGTCAATTTCGTTCTTCATTCAAATGATATGCTGGGATACCATCTGGACCTGTCACATTTCCTTCCTTGAGAATACTGATATCTTTTCTAATTTTCTGTTTAGATGGTATCTCACAGTTGATATCCAGTTCCATTTCTAAAGGCTGAATATCTGGAGGAAGCATTTCAAAATATTTAGCCCATCTGTCCATTTGATCTTTAGTGTTAGTAAGTACCTTTCCTTGACTGATTTGTGATTGATCCAGTTAGCTGACTATATTTACCTACTAATTTTCTTGTATTACTGTGAGGTTTCCTTTTTGCTGCTGTCTCTTTTCGGGTTCAAGTTTTTGAATGTTTACAACACACAACCTAATGAGGCCCTGTCAGGGTGTGTTTTTTGGCCGCCATAATATGTGGCCGTTATTCGGAAGATAGCCTGACATTTACTCCCAGATCGACCCAGTCCCGGAAAGTAGAGGCGGCCGGCCAGATTTTGACCATATCACCCATCTTGTGATGATTGGTCTATAAAAATGTAGTCTAGCCCTATATGCCTAAAGGCGTGGAAAAGGGTACTGTACTTTTTTTTACTTATTGACACTGCTAACCTGAAGTTAGAATAAAATTGCATAATTTTTCTTTTAATCTCTTTTGAAATTGCCAGGTTTTACAAGATTCTGGTAAGTTTTCAAGTAATACTGGCTTTACAAACTACATTAAGTAAATGAAGTCAAGGACCCTTTTTACACCATTAACATGAGGCTTTTGGTGCTAGACTTATATGTTTACAGACCATCTGGCATTCAATGAATAATGTGAAAACTGCATTAACACTAAACAAAACGGTTTCAATACTATTATTTCACATGTAAACAGTATTCAATGAGTATGATCCGGAGAGTCAGGCAGGTTCCGTGCGAAGACAATGGCTTGAAACATTACAGAAGTCCACTGTGTGTGGAGTCACCTCTATTTTTGTTCCGGGATACACAGGCGTCGATGGAAATGAAAGAGCTGACAGGCTGGTTGGATCCGCTATCACTATCGACGGTCAACCTATGGATCATGCTGATATTATTAATGCCCTTAGAGAAATGGGAAGGATAGAGGACTTTGGTGGCAGTGAATCCACATCACTCGCCAGAATGGCAGACTTGGGAATTAAGATCAGCATAGCAAAAAACGAGACGCACACCAAAAGACTTGTTAATCAACATAGAACTGGTACTATTAGCCATCGGACGTTGGGGTTCATACTGAGGGGAGGATCTGAGCACCTATGTACATGTCCGAAGTGCAATGATGATAACTCAACTAACTAGCTAAATGTAAACAGTAAGCTGTAAGTAGGACCAGCTTGGCTTTGGTGTGAGTTTACATCCTACATTCCATTTTAGTGTATGACAAAAGTTACAAAGATCAACATCTTTGCTTTTTTCACTATACAAAAGGTTTTGATAGGATACAGTAAGAGACATAAGTTGGTTAACAATGCTCACAAATCTCCAAATTAGTAGGAAAGGCATTAGACTTGCAACAGCGTGGGATGCAGAGGTGTAGAAACACACATTGTGGTGCATCAAGACCTGGACCCATAGTGGATAAGGCCTATCAATCCCTCTCCGCAGTCCTCCGAGAAACAGGTTCCCTACTGGGGGGAGCAGGCCAGGCCAATGCAGATAAGACTGACATCTCCTTCAAAATCAGAGTACATCTGCCTGACAGGCAAAGAATAAACAGTTGCAATTATGCAACAATTATCAAGTGGCTGGTAACTCCTGACTAAAGTTATTATCTCCCAAAAAAATTATTTCCCTCTTGGAATTACATGCAAGGTGAGTGGTGGTTACACCTGTATGTCTGAAATGTTAGGTAGATGGACTCTTGAACAGGTGTCACAGAAACTGGCATGCTGGACAAGTAAAGTAGATTATCCCTGAGAATCTAAACCAGTGCAGGCTTACAAAAGTATGATCCTCTAGAGTGACTGACAGACGCCTAGAGAATGTAATGTACTCAAACAGGTGACGCTTGGAAATCAACTGAATTAATAACCTTCAGGAGAATGGAAAAAAAAGGCTGGACTAAAGAAAGTGAATAAACCTTTACTCTCAGGTTTTGTAAAGTGAGACTGCACAGCATGGCTGAAAAAAATCATTTAATTTATTCTTTTGGATTTCATCTCAAGCACTGAGACAGACTTTCTGACAGAGTGCTGGCCTTTTTCCAGGTAAGATTACATTATTTTCAATCTTCATTTCCTGAGAAGAGACCTATTTTTCCTTCAGCTCAAGTGTGTAGTTACTCTTTTAAAAACGTTCTTAGTCAACATTTCTTCAATTCAGTAGGGCGCTATCAAACTATTCTCTATGTTTTAGATGATATTTTATGGTAGTTTTTTTTTTTTCAGTGTGTCATTTCAAAGTTAAATAACTTAATATTGATGCTTACATTCAAATTTGAGGGTACACCAAACTTTAGTGAAATCATAAGTGTGAAGATGTTTTGGCAATCTCTTCATGTGTGCAGAGATGTGTGGTGACTCTTTTAACAGCCTATTCCACATACAAATAAATGTTGTGTTTAATTCATGGGAATCCAACAGGAAAGACTTCCCCTGAGCGAAAACAATTAGTTTTTTTTGTTTTTGTTATGTAGTCCTCACAAAATACCACTGTTATTCTAGATAAGGTAGACACACATATTATCTCAGATTTTCATCAAGGAACTTGTTATATACCCAAAGAATTATCAGACTTAAGAAGACAAAATTCAAGGTATCCTTAGTTTTGTTAAGGTTTTCTCAGAGTAATACTGAAACAAGGTATTTTTGCCTTGTTCACAGGTATACCGATCATACAAGGTACTTCGCACACAAGTATTTAATTTATGCACACACATGTGGGTATACTAGCACAGATATAGTGTTTTTACATTTTTCTTTAGATTTGGTGGCAGAGGGGAAAATTGAAATCCTATCTGTTCTAGACCTGGTACCTGAAGGACAGAGAAAGAGAGAGAGAGAGACAGAGAGACACAGAGAGAGTTATACAGGGAGGGAGGAAGACAGATATGAGGTAGTGTGGGAGAGACAGTGTTTATATTTGGGGGGGGGGGGTGCAGCCATGTTAGATGTCATCACTATGTGGGGAAGGGGGAGTGTAGTGCGGCCACCCTGGGTGTCATCACTGATGTGTGTGGGGGAGGGGGGGGGTGCAGACACACCGGGTGTCATCACTGGGAAGGGGGTATTTCAAATTTCTTTTAAAAAAATATTCATATATTTGATGGGGGTCTGTTTTACACCGAGTACCAGCTGACTTTGCTATGCTAAATTAAGGGAGTGAGAGGGGAAAGGGGTCGACAGAAGAGAAGGGCAAAAATAGCTCACTCGTCACTGTCCAGCAAAGCAAACAATGAGACCGTGAACTATCACTTCCCCACTCACAGACTGCCGGCACACATTTAAAACAACTGTAGCCACACATTTTTGCCTGTGCAGATAAAATATTTATATTTGAAACTGCATGCTATGTATAGAATGAATTCCAGAGAAATTTGACTAAAAAGCTCAACAAAATGGGAAAAAGGAAAACGTGCACAAAACAACACAACGTAACGTTTCGGCCAGGCAGCCTTTTTCAAACACAATGGATATGCTATGTATAGGCAACATGAGCTACACACAGGTATTTCAGTTTTCCCCAGTTTTCAAAAAGGTCACAGACCAAACAATATCATTCCTCTTTTAGTGACCCGAGGGCTGCAATGATGCCATAGCTAGCAGGCCTGCTAAAATAGTCTGGTCTTTTCTTATTTTTTTTTTAAATATTTTTAATGGGCAACAGGATCAAAACTGGCATCTAAGCAGGAGTAATATAATAGGGTAAAAGAGCCAAAAAATGAGTTTCAATAAATTAAGAAGTCTTGAAACAGATCAAGAGAAGATCTCATTTAGAAATATGTAAGCATTACGTTAAGTATTACTGCTACAAATAATCACAGCAAGCTTTAATTTAAATTGCAGTTATGCAACAAAGCCCTAGTTTAAGCATACATAAGTATACATTTCAAGTACACTTTTCAAAGTGTATGCAGTCAAAGTTACTTCTCAACTGCTGATTCCTTAAAATAATTAATATTCTAAGCAAAACTAGTAGATGTTAGCAGTCAAGATAGAAGTCCAGGTTAATGCAAGATGTAGATTCAAGTGTTAATAAGAACCAGAGAGATTAAATGACACCCAGCTTAACCCCTTAAGTGGATAATTCAGGTGTGCCCAATTGCTTCTATATTTTTTTTAAACTGTGACACAGTCACAAAGGTACTGTCTATAAACTGGAAATATTTCAGTAAAAGATACAATTTCCTTTCATTCATAACTTTTATAAAATTCATAACTTTTCTAAAATGTATTACTTTTTCATAGAAGAAAGTACCAATTGATTCCCTCTATGTGTACTTTTTGTGTTTCAGCTCACACAAAAGTCTCTCAAGAATTTAAATTCTGATTGAGGTCTTTTTTCCCCCATCTACAAGTTTATCTGTACAAATGTGAACTTTAGATAGGCAGATTATTTTGCTGCTTTTAGTACAAAATAAGTTCAAATTAAATTTTCAGCTGGTGTCAAACTAGGGTGGGGTAGAAGGAGATGGGAACCAAGTTACTGTAAACAGTTTCAGATGCAATCTAAGTACTAAATCATCCACCACCCACTAAAGAGTGCTTCAACCAAATGGAGAAAACTTTAAGAACATAACAGAGCAAGCTTCAATTGTATAAACTCATCATATCCACTAGCTATCGCCTGTAAAAATAAGAGACAATTTTTTTTATTATTATACCCACTGAGACAGCAATTATCTAAGATGGACTTATACATCATATCCACTTAAAGAGTTAACCACATATAGTCCATATATATGTGAGTGTGCAATGAGATTCAAATACAATTCAAATTATGCGTATTTTGAAAAGCAAACACAATGGATAGAATGACAAATATTGAAATCATCCATAAAAGATCTCTCTAGAAAAAAAAAAATTCAGCAAACATAATGAAGCAAACCAAATGTTCAACAATATTCCTTTACAAGAGTGCAAGTTATAGCACTATTCACTATCATCATCATGTAACAAATTGTGGCCAGAATGTTTTAATCATATAAAAAAAAATGTGAGTATACTGAACTGCAGATGCATCTGCCAGTGTCAAAAGTTAACTGTCATTTTCTCAGGAACAATACAATCTATCATTAGCTTTGCAATACACAGCTAAGTATTTTTTTGAATTTTGATGGAAACATGTAAGCCTCTGTAGTATATATATTTCTTGTGATTAGGAGTTTCCCCACATGCTTCATAACATCTTGTGTCCCATAATCCCAAAATAGTAATCCAGAAATATTTAACTTCTCCTACTAGTAGTGCTATCTTTTACATTTCTTGTTCGTTGAGTTTTCCAGTCATAATCTGTGCTGTATTTAGTACTCAGCGGATAAAGACTTTGGTCAAAACGTTTTGTTGAATGTTTGCGCATCTTCTGTCATTCTTTCCTTTGAGGTTTCTAATCATAGGTCATGTCATTTGACACTTCCCAGTTCATACACTGTCCTAACATTTTAGGTGCTTATTCTGGAAATTAAATGCAAATTTATAATATTAATTTCGCCAACTACAGTGCTATCTTTCCCAATTTATATACTGTTCCAACATTTCAGGGGCTTCTTCTTCTTTCGAGTTCACATTAGAAGGGTGCTAGCATGCTGTATTGAGATTTACAGCTAGGCTGTGAAATCTACCCATTTTAGCCCAACACACTCCCATCATCATATTCTTGAGCTGACAGCCCAATCGTCCGCACCTCTCGTCTTCCGCTCGATCGCTAAGGCTCCATTTGTCGCCTGATTCTCAATAACTAGATACTTGACACCGAATTGCTAGATATTCGGCTGAGTCAGTCTTGACTAGTTACCTTGGTCGGTGCCACGTTTGGGTTTTAGCAGCCCGCTTAAGTACCACTACCACAGCGTTAGGCATCGAATACTGCTTGAAAAGCAACCTTAGAGTTCTCAGGATTCTTAACAATACTTGCCGACCTTTCAGAGATCAAGCTTTCGCTAAGCACCTTATAGGCACCGCTATCAATATATACCTCTACTGACAAGATGGGGAAAGCAAAGAAACAAGTCAAAGCCGCTATACCAAAAAGACACAGCCTACCGTAGCAGAAACCTCCGCTACAGACAACAGGAGTCAGGCAGCTCAAGTATCGCTGTGCCCAGTTGCCAAGATCGAGGTAGCATCAGAGCCTACCAGAGTCCTGGAAACCGAAAGCCCACGTGGAGTTCAGCCATCACCGCCCAGTGCCGCAAACGCTCCTGAGGCCCAGCAAAAAAAAAGGCCACCCAAACACAGCAACACGCGCAAGATTCAGCAGCAGCAGATGTCCTACATCCCAGAGATCCTGCAGTGCGCTCACTGCAATAGGGCGTGGCACACCGCCGCGACCTGTCACAGCGGGCCCATATGTCGATACTGCTCTGGGACGCATGACTTTAAGGAGTGCCCTCTGGCAAAACTAGACCAGGATTTCAAGAAGCAGAACACTAACAGCCAATGCTCAAACTGCACAGGCACTCACAGTGCGAGGTATCTGGGCTGCCCGTACCTCAAAGACATGAAGAGAGGGGTGTCCAGTGCCGTATCAAGAAACACGCATCCCCCAGACTTGACAAAAAGGTACCAGGCGCCCAGCCGAGAAGCCAGGTCGTCCGACAATCAAAATCCGGAGCACCTGAGAAGAAGAACGCAGCCACCAGAGACCCTGAACTTGTTCGTGCGATTTCGGAACTGAAAGAGAAAACTGCCGCCGCCGCTGAAAGAGCAGCGACACTCAAACTCATCTACATGATGCTGGGAGAAATTAAAGCCCTGAAAGAGGACAGGATAGCGAAAGCTGCACAACATACCGAGAACCAAAATAAAGCTGCAAATACTAGAGAAGGCGTCAGCTCTCTAATCGCAAGGTTGGAAGTGTCCCAGCAGAAGAAAGGCGCCGACAAGAAGAAGGGGAGGAGTGAAGGAAGGAGATGGCAGAAATGAAACAAACCCATGAAGACGCCTACCTCGAAATCGCCAAATTGACACAGCAGAAAGTCAAAACCCTCACTGCTGTGCTAGCACTTTTGAAGGTGATAGCCGTGGATGAGGAGAAAATTGCCCAAATTGAAAAATTCACTAATGTTCAAGATGAACTGACCGAGGCTCGAGGCATAATTAAAGAATTCATAGAAATTCAGCAGAAACTGGCAACTGATGCAGACTAAATTGATAAAATTGTGTCTGCAGCAGAAGAACCACAAAAAACACAATACGATGAAACTGACCAGGAATACTCAGAACAGAATTCAGTCAACGGAGATGCAGAATAGTCAGCCGATGAAATCGCCTCCGATGTCAAAGATACACCATTAGAGCAGGAAAAACTCCAACTGCTATCAGTGACCTGCCCAAGGAACCCTCTTCATACTATTTCCACAAACAGCAGTTTCTTGCTGACCAGTTTGCCCATTATGAACAAGAGGAGTACAAGCAGTGGAACAGACCACAACAGCCCAATCACAACAAGCGAAACAGACGAGGAGGATGCTGACGCTATTAACAAAGCAGAAGCCCAAAACCTTGCCACCATCTTTTCGGAAAAGTCAGCCCGCTAAACGGAGGACGCACGGACACCACCAGACCTGACAGCAAAAGCCAGACCCACAGGGAATCCCGCCCTTTCCGTTCCAGGCCGGCCCCAGGCAAAAATTGCAGTCCTTTTCAGGGCTGCCAGTTCCATTCCCAAAAAACTGGAAACAGCCCGCCAAGCCTTATGCCGCTGACATGATGATTGCAAATAGATCGAAACTTAGGCGAAAATGATCGCCACAAAGAAACTAGTCAAAGAAACCGTCCTTGATAAAGCAGGCCTTCAAGTTCCAAGTGCCAACACATTCAATTTAAGGAAACAATTAATTCTTGTGACATGCTGTAGGGGAGGTGGGGGGGAGTGCAACAGGTCTTTTTTTCCCAACAAATGAAGCCCAGAATACAAACAGGGAATTCCAGACATGTTACCAGGTGACAGGAGGTAAGACTCCTCGTGGCTTTATTCATATTGCATTCTATTTCTTCCAGAAGAAGAGTATGCTTTTAATATGGTTAGCTGATTTGTTTATTTATCTTTCTTTTTCAGAGTTGGCTGGAATGTATAGCTAAATGTATGCCAATGTCATGTGTAGGTTACATACAGTGTGACTATTCTTTGCTACCCATAAGAGCTCCACTAGCCACAGATGGTCAATTCAAAAGCATTATCACTAATATATTGCTAGGTACATGAACAGATTCTTGTACAGAATAGAAGAATTTAGATAGTATGATAGAATCAAGAATGTGGTAGTCACAGAAGAAATCTAACCATACCTCCACAACACAGATGTTAATGAAAATATGCTGATGCTGGCTGGTACACATTTTGAGGAAACCAACAATATGCTGATGCTGGCTGGTACACATTTTGAGGAAACCAACAATATGCTGATGCTGGCTGGTACACATTTTGAGGAAACCAACAATATGCTGATGCTGGCTGGTACACATTTTGAGGAAACCAATAATATGCTGATGCTGGCTGGTACACATTTTGAGGAAACTAACAATATGCTGATGCTGGCTGTTATACATTTTGAGGGAACCAACAATATGCTGATTTTGGCTGTTATACATTTTGAGGAAACCAAAAATATGCTGATGCTGGCTGGTACACATTTTGAGGAAACCAACAATTTGCTGATGCTGGCTGTTATACATTTTGAGGAAACCAACAATATGCTGATGCTGGCTGGTACACATTTTGAGGAAACCAACAATATGCTGATGCTGGCTGGTACACATTTTGAGGAAACCAACAATTTGCTGATGCTGGCTGTTATACATTTTGAGGAAACCAACAATATGCTGATGCTGGCTGGTACACATTTTGAGGAAACCAACAATATGCTGATGCTGGATGGTACACATTTTGAGGAAACCAACAATATGCTGATGCTGGCTGTTTTACATTTTGAGGAAACCAACAAGATGCTGATGCTGGCTGGTACACATTTTGAGGAAACCAACAATATGCTGATGCTGGCTGTTATACATTTTGAGGAAACCAACAATATGCTGATGCTGGCTGGTACACATTTTGAGGAAACCAACAATATGCTGATGCTGGTTGGTAATCAAATGGAAATCCTGCAAAATTGTTTTTGTTAGTAGGTGTGGCAGAATTAAACAAAGCAACTGTCAGGAAGCCAAACATACACGTGGGGTCTTCAGAGAGGTTACTGCATGGCTTGATACACATATTCTACTGTTTAAGAAGACAGTGGATACTGTTTGCGAATATACGGGGTGGAACTTAAATCACTTGCTGCATTACAGAACAGAGGATGATGCATTTCTGTTGCTTAAAGTGGCAAATTAAGGATCACCAAAAAGACAGTGGGCATGTCGTCAAAACACCCTGGATCACCAAGATGTAAGCTAATGCAGGTCATGGGTTTTTGTTTCTTAAAGTCATTCTCAGATGGACACTGCCTCCTCAAGCTCAAGCAAGTGGATGCATGTCTGAAAGTCTAAGGTGACTTATTCTGACAACCCCAGGCGTGTACTTCCTTCCTAACGGTAGCTTTGTTTAATTCTGCTAAATAAACTAATATATTTATGTTTCTAATAAAGCAAACAAGGTGGGTTTAATCTGATCAAGCCTCATTTTATTACACAAAAGGCTGCGATAACCTGGAAATTGAGGATGCTGGAAATAGACAGAGAAAATGACTGATCAAATCTGGTAAGAAATCTTATCACCCACACCCATAATGCAGGTAAATCGCATATCAACAATAAAGCATATTATCTATGAAGTGCCTGACCTTACAGTCCAATCATTTTATGCATCAGTTTTTTTTTCTCTTTTGATATTTAACTAACACAGTCAGCAAACAGATTAAAACTTTTAGCCTTATATTTACTTACTTTCAAAAACAGATATCAGAAAGAAAAAACATTCATGTGATTATACACATTTAGCTACTACAAGAAACCACTGGAGATAATATCTTACCATTACTCAATCCAATAACGTCTGTCCGAAGCAAAGGAAGTTAAACAAACAAAAAAAAAAAACAATCATGCATCAGTCTTTTTTTAAATTAAGCAATAATCATGCATGTTTTAAATATACATGCTAGAAATCAGCACAAGAGGCAGTGTTTCATGTATGTGAAGTTCAGAATGTAAATGTATAATTCTCATCTGTAAATAAAATTTTAAAAAAGAAATTGTAATACTGCTTAATGTTAAAAATGTGTTAGTCATAATTTAAATGTAAATGACAATGCATCTATAGGCCATCCTAATCAAATCCGTTTTTAATGTGCAAGCATTTATAGGACAACAATCATCTGCCCTAAACACAAAGTGGTCACTGTCAGTATTCTCGACACTGTAACAAACTAACACATTAAAGAGAAACAAAAAACAAAGGGACTGGTACAGAAAGCTACCAGCCTGGTTAAATTTACTATGATTGTTGTAACATATCTTGTAATTATTTTTATGTTGCTGTTTGTATTCCTCATATGTATTCTGGGACCCCATTTTGGGAGGAAAAGAAAAGACCCTCTACCCCTAATTAAGGAATTTTTAATGAGATGGGTTGGGCCAAAAAGGCGCAACATTGCAGTCTAGCTGTAAACCACAACTCAATGTGCCAACCGCTCTTTTAAGGGCGAAAGAAGGTTTCTTTGTACTACCATACAAGGTTGCAGCCAATATTATTCTTGTTAACTATATTTATGGAATGTCTGGAAATTAATTAAACATGCACACATACAAAACACACATAAAGTCACAAGAAAATTAATCTTTTGAAATACAGGTGAATGATGATTCAAAGACCAGAAAAATCATAACAATGTTAGTATCTTAAATTTTTTTAAAGTGCCTATTTCCCAAGAGAAGTGATAGATAATGAATCTATAAATCCCTAAAAGCAAATTTGTGAAAAGTTTTAAATCCTATTAATCAAATTAAATATCTCATCAGTATGATGTGCAGGTGTTCAAAACATAAAATTTGGGTCTGGTCGACAATTTCTGGAAAAGTTCGTTTTTACACATCTTTGTATGTCTTCTGTCAGATTCAGTATTTATTTTTGTCTAAAATATGTTATTTTAATGCAAAATTAATATTTTACTGAGCTAACCCTAGCTGTGAAATTATTTGTTTACCGAAAATTGTTAAGATATTAGCGATGTTTCGCCCTTGGCAACTCTATATGCACAAGGAGATAGCTCTATGTATTATATAACGTTGAAACCGGAATTATGTCCCCTACACTATTCAGCGGGAATCGCGAGTGTGGAATTTTACATTATCCATTGACCGCCGATTCATTGACCCCTATAACTGTATGGGAACTTCCATATATGGGTGTAAACACATTCTTCTTCACGATGGGCGATTCCCGCTGGCTGAAACTGATCACGTGGGTGTCCGATTCTCAAAGATGGCCGCTGTGCTTGATTGTTTACTCAGAAATGGCATGACAGCTGTGAATCGAAAAATGCCTTGTTCCAAGAAATTTAAGCCCCACTTAGCCGATCAACGTAAGAAATCTTGAAGTCTACAATTGGCAAATGCTCCTAAGCAAAAGAAAAGTCAACCAGAGCGTCGTTATCGTTACAGAAAATTTGGAATGTGAGGCATCTGACAGTGTTGATGTTCCTAGCATAGCCGGGCTTTTGGCAATCAGTGATTCTGTACCATCGTGTTCTAGTTATAGTTCTCAAAGTTGTAGAAGTGACACTATTCTTGCAGAAAAAACCCAAAGCCAGTTTGAGAGAGATATGTATGAATATATGACCACCTCTGTTTCTGTTAATAATAGTGGACATAAAAAAACTGGAGAACAGAGGAGTAGTTGGCGTTTGTGAAATTGACCAAATAATCAAAACGCTGTGTTGTCCATTATGTAAAAATAGTGGTCTTATTTTGAAAACTGACATCAAGAAAACTCAAGGATTAGCTGTGCATGCAGAAGTTTACTGCTCTTGTGAAGAAGTAGTTAATTGGAGGTACCTAGCTTCAAGAAGTAATGATGGTGATAGATCTTTTGTAATCAACAACCAGTTTGTTTATTCTGCATTAGTTTGTGGAATGGGTGCCACAATGTTCAATAATTTTTGTGAAAATAGTAACCTGCAAGGTCTTCATCACAAAACATTTCACAAAAAAGCAAGTAAATTGTATTCAAAGTTAGACGATATGGAGGACATGGTTTTCTCTCAAACAGTGAAGTATGTTCGGCATGTCCATGCACAGCAGTCAGGCATCATTCTACATGACAATGATGTGATGGATATTGCTGTCAGTTTTGATGGCACTTGGCTGACGAGAGGCCACACATCCTACATTGGAGTTGGCTGTGCAGTGAATGTCCCTACTGGACTTTGCATAGATGTACATGTTATGTCCACATTTTGTCAGGTGTGTGAAACCACTGGTAAGAAAGTTTCCAAATCTAAACCAGCTGAATCTGAAGCAGGGAAGGAAGACCATCTTCCAAACTGTGATAATAATTTTACAAAATCCGCTGGAATGATGGAGGTGGAGGCTGCACGAGTGTTGTGGCAGCGGTCTGTGGCTCGTCATAAGCATTGTTATACATCAATGCTTTCTGATGGTGATGCCAAAACATTTGTGGAGCTTACTAAGATCTGGTAATCCTAGTTTCAGCTTCATAGCAAACGGGTCACCCCACAGATGCTCAGCTCCTGTGATAACGAAAAACAAACGCAGCTCACAGTGTCACGCCATGCACTCAACTCAGAAGCTGGGCGACAAAACTACATCCTTCCAGTCTACAAATGGAGCAAAAATGCAACGGCCACCGTCTGGCAAAAAAAACAAAAAACATTTGCCACATCTTTTAAAAAAAAAAAAAAAAAAAAAAAAGGTGGCCGTGCCTAGCGTCCATTTTGACCGGAAGAATTATATGAGGGTTAATAAATGGTCACCCCAGCAGTACCCTCATTATTAGCTGGGGAAGGGACTTAGGACATTACATCCACCAGCAGGCGTCGCCCCTACAACGACCTGCCTGCCATCGTTAACGACTGTTCACCCAAAAGCCATGCAGTTCTTTGGCACGAAGGAGACACCTTGAACTTGGGTTTCGTACTGCTGACTCCCTACTAAGATGTTATTTTATGTTTTGTTATCACAATTAATGTCACTGCACATTGGGCCTACCCATGCGTGCTCAGTTCTCCGAAGCAGCAGCCACTCCAAATTACTTCCATTAATTGTCCCCACGATAAGCTGGTTATATTGTCTCCTTTCTCGGCCTCGAAGACGGCAAAGACGTGCATCACCATGCTTAACTCCCATGTCACGCAATCGTGTTAGTGTCAGGGATTCCTCATTCTCCACTAGCCCAGTTCGTACAGCGTTGACTATATCTGCTCTGTCCATACTTGTTCCCGCAATCATTAGCGCAGTGCTTGCCAGTTGGTCTGCTCGCTGATTTCCCTTCACGCCCGCATGACCCGGTGTGTAGATGCAGGTTACGGAGGTTAAGTGCGATTTCCAAATGCTTTCTATCCATTCAGAGCGCATACTGCCTGTTGCTATCTTCTGAAGCATATTCATTGAGTCTGAGACAATTACTACCTGTGTGGCGGTTTGCTCGGATACCCATGCTAAAGCTCTAGAAGCAGCGGCTATTTCCACTGTCATGCTTGACGTGGTTGTCTGGTAAGCGCCGCTGTCCTCATGTATTGTTTTCCCCTTTCTTTGCGCTGTGTATGCCCATGCTGACCTTGATCCACGCTTCATGGATCCATCTGTGTAGATGATGGTATCTTCTGGGTCTGAATGCTGATCTATCAGTTCCTTTACTTCTGTGTCTACGGCCGCAGGAATTTGATTCCTCCAGTACCTTCCGAGTGTGATGACAACCTTAGAGATGCCATGCATGTCTACTGGTGTATTCGTCCATTCTTTTCCGTGGCTGATCATGTCTAGGTCACATACCTGCTGGATTAAATCCTCAGCCTTTGCCATCCAAGAGCGGCCTCTTTTGAGACGTGTTCCTTTTGTGTCGTGAATAGCTTTGTGTAATGGGTGGTTAACGTCTGCCGATACCCTCATGTAAGCCTTGACCTGTGCCACTTTGTATCTGCTTGTCATAGTCGGCAGACCCAGTATATAACGCATGGCGTTGCAGGAGGTGTCTTTTGTGCAGCCGAGTATGGGTCTCATGGCCTCATTCTGTACTCGGTCCAGTCTTTCTAGCTGGGTTTTGCTGACAGCGAGAAGGCCAAGACCATAGTCAATGACGCTAAGCACAAGCCCTTGATAGAGAAGGAAAAGTAGACGTTCAATTTCAGCTGCTGCTAGCACCTTGAGTGCTGTCAAACCTTTCCTGGCTCTAAGTATGACGTTGTCTACGTGGCATTTGTATGACAAGCATCTGTCAAATGTCATGCCCAGGTATTTCATGGTGTCCATTCTCTCGATGTCCACACCACAGATGTTTACGACTGGCGTTGGTGTACTCACGATGTGGGTATTCAGAGAGAACTATGTTAAGGAGGCCTTGGGCGGGTTTACCTGAGCTCTTGATTCCTGGCACCACTCACTAAGTCTGTCTAGTTCGTGTTGTAGTGTGGTTGTAATTTCCTGCCTGTTTTTACCTCGACGGTAAACAAAGATATCATCTGCATATGACATTGTTCTGCCTAGGCCTACGCTTTGTGCACTCGTGACTCCTGCTGTGTACACATTGAGGAGCACAGGCGACAATGGTGATCCCTGGGGCAGACCCATTAGGACGCGTTGAGGTTCGGATGCCCATTCACCACATCGAAGCGACACTGTTCTTTCAAATAGCGCTGCTGCGATCCAGTTGACCAAATTTGTTTCTATCTGCATATCCAACAGCAGTCTGATGAGCATGTTGTATGGGACGCTGCTGTGCACACCTTCTAAGTCAATAGCGGCTGCAGCCATTTCTATTCCCTCCTGGAAACCCTCATATGTGTCGTAGTCAAATACTGCAGCATTGCACCATGTATCTCTTCCTGGTCGGTAACCACCTAGTGTAGCGGGGAATAGGCCACCCGACTCCAATATTTGGGTTAACGTTCTGGCAACAATTTTTTCCATGAGTTTTCCTACAGTGTTCTGGAGTGTGATGCTTACTAAGATAAAACCTTGGGGGGGGGGGGGGGGGGGGGGGGGGGGGCATTCACATAGACAAAGAAGAGTGCATCAACCATGTCAGTAAACGCCTTGGAACGGCACTCCGTAATGTTGTTGCTGACTGCCGAAAGAAAGGCGTGACATGTTGGTGGACGTGGTAAAGGTCAGCTTACACAAAATGTCAATTTACTACAACAGAGCGATAAGAAACAACACAAGTGTAGAGTCCATGAGGAACAGTGTTATGGCTTCACGTCATCACTGTTTTTCAACAGACGAAACTCCACGCCATGAAATGTGCCCAAGTGGAGTGCACCAGTGCCCGGCTCCTCATTATAAGATGTTAAACACATGGCTCAACCATGACAAGCTACAGAAGTATCTTTTGCCAATTTATGAAAGACTGTCTGAGCCTAAACTACTTAGTAGATGTGTTTCAGGAAAATCTCAGAATTCAAATGAGTGTTTACACAGCCTGATCTAGGCTCACTGTTATCGCGGAGTGAACAGCCAACCCTACACTGTGGACTAGTCGTGACGACCTTCCTGTGTGACTAGTGATGTAGGAGGCACACCGGTACATTGCCTGAAGATTACGGGAGTACCAGGATGGTGTGTGGGCTTATTCGGCCAGCCTGATCAGGGGGTTCGGTCCGAACCTACATCTTTGCATGTACCTGAACAGAGTTCAGTGGTACATGGATGGAATCATAAAAATCTTAGGTCCACAGGGACATCTACTGATTCTTTATGAGATTCCTATTTGAGATAGTGTTGTAAAGTGGTCAGAGATTCCTCTATATTCACATGAATTATCATTATTGTATATATTTCATCTGTCTCTGAAAGATTGGTTTTAGTCAACCATTTGTTTAAGAGCAGATGTCTTGAGCTGTCACCCCATGTCTGGTGATTCAAAGACTGAAGGTGGTGAGCAGGCTGAGAATGGTGAGTCCATGGATGTGTAGGTTGGTTGGTCACTGTTCATTCGCGTAGTATGCTCTTCCTTTGGGGGGGGGGGGGGGGGGTACTGTCGCCGAGTGAACAGCCAACCCTACACTATGGACTAGTCGTGACGCTGACATACCTAGTGGGCACGTCACATTTCAAATTTAAACCCGTCCGGGGGGAGGGGGGGGAGGGGGGTATATAGTCCCTTATATTGATATACCTCTATCTGGTGAAATAAACATTTCTAGACCCTCTAGTTGTTTTGAGAAGTCTACATTTTCAAACTTACAACTGTGGGATGAATATTACTTGAGTATAATTCAGAAATTCCTGTAAGTCTTTTTACTCCTTGGGCACGAATACAAGGACTTCTTTTCTAGAGACGCCAAGCTCAGTCTGAGCGGGCATTCTTTTGCCAAACTTCTGAGGTGTCGGAAGACTTTGTAATTCGCTCAGTAACTTTGGCGCTTTCAAAGTACCAGTTTAATCCTTGAAGGATTCCTAAGCTTGGGATGAAATCTCCTTAGAAGTCAGTCAGACGAATCACAGTCCAACCAGCAATCACCAACCCATACCATTCCTATCACCAAACCTACCCAAAACTCTACCTATTGTTGGCATACCTTCAACATGGCAGGAGTTTGTGTGTGAGTTCCAGTGGCTGAGTGACAGTCTTGCAGGCGAACTGTGTCATCAATCCAAGGAATCCTTCTTCAGGAGCTTGTGTGTGAGTTCCAGTGGCTGAGAGACAGTATTGCAGGCCACCCGTGTCATCAATCCAAGGAAGTCTTCTTCAGGAGCTGTGTTGGGCTCCAGTGTAGTTCCTTTGTCCTCATATGTGAGACGATCAGTGGGTGCCAGATCAACCAGAGAGAAAAGTAATCTATTGAGTCAGCCGGTTCAAGTCACCATGGACTGAGGGGAGCAGAGACCTACCAGTTTGGTTAAGTACATCTAGGATGACCTACATGCTCTCTGTCCATGGCTACCTTTAGTTCACAGTGATGAATTATGTACTTGTTTGAGAACTGACTCTAGCTGTTTCAACATCATTGCTGTGACGTTAAGTCATGAACTCCTTTCACTGGAAACCATCTTGATTGTCTTTATATTTAAATATATATGTATATATTTAAAATATTACATGCATTCTCATAAATTTTCATGGCTGACTTGGGTGTCCCTGTTTCACCATTCTAACTGTCTAGTTTTATGTTTGTGTGATTAATAGGTGTAATCTGTGTTAACATGGCTATGATAGTATACTATCATAACCTGGGGGCTAGCTTTTTATAGTAGTGGGGGTGTCCAGCCAAGTGTGCCTAGGAATATTAGATATTTTGTAGTGCTAGAGCATGAGTTGCCCTACTCCTGAAATAAGTTGGGCATATATTGGCCACGTGATCTCCCTTAGACCAATACGAGCCAATGCCTCAACATTATTATTTCAGAGTGCTGTTGGTTCTTAAGGAGAAATCCTTAAATCAGGCACACGACACGAGCGGTATATGACAACTGTACTAAAGACAAGTTTGCCTCACGCAAGTGCATTCAGTTTGCAGTAGTAACTGCAGCAAGGGTGTGCAACTTTGGTGCTATTGCTTCTCAAGACACTGCCCAGTTTGTTTGATTTTCTACAGGCCTGCATACGAAGAGACTAGGAGCATCTAGGATGCAGAAAAGAGTTAGAAATAGCTTGAAGTATAAGAAGGACAAGCAAACTAAGAGACGCGACACTGTACGAGCTGCCAAACTGAAGAGGCAAGATGAACTACATGCCCTAGAAAGAGGTCCTGCATATGCAGCAGGATTGTTCTAATAATCCTGTTATATCATAAACTGTTTTTTTCTGTGTGAAATAACATGTTAAATCATGGCAATAATTTTGTTAGTATAATAAATCATGCAAAATTTCCCTTTTCCTCCGTTTTCTCATTCTGACAGTTTTTCAGCTTACGATATAATTTTCTCAAAAACTGCTAGTCTGATTATAATGAAACTTTGTACACTTATTTAACATTGTATTATGTATGCAATAAAAAGAGCGTTTGTAAAACTAAGGTTTAGTTTTTGTGCAGCAGTCGGAAAGCCACAGAAATTGTCTAAAAATATATGCTACATTTTTTTTATTAAGTAGAAAAGAAATGATAAATGATCTCATTAAAAACCTTCTGTAATTGTGTAAAGGGGCTATGAATGTATAAATATACACAAAAAAATGAGCCTATACATAGAAAAAATTGTGGTTTTAGACATTTCGCGAGAAATCCAACATGGCCGTTGTTTATCTTGGTTTCCATAGCAACCATTGAGTGCACAGTCAGTTTGACAGTATTTTTTTTATCTGAGGTCTTCAATAAACAATCCTTTACCATACCAGAACATAGAAATTAATAGTATACAATTTAGTTTCAAAAGGGGGAGCTTCGCCTTAACATAGATGACATTCCATCATCTTATATTTGTTACCTACACATTTTTTACATAATAATCTGCTGTATCTCGTCAGGTAACAATTATATAAATGAAGCAAATAAGGTAATCCTTTATAACTGAAGTACAATTTCAACAATGATCAAACACAACATGACTGCCAGGCAATAAATTGTTTGTGTCTTCTTTGTTCAAATTTACAACGGGGAAACATTGCTTTGATAATAATCTGCATCAGCAACAGGCTGCAACCAAGTGCACTGTCAGTTCTAATAGTCAAAGCATACTAATCCCACAATCCTTCATAGTGTGAATAGTATTACACAATAAGGCAAAAAAAAAAGAAACCTGACTCACAGAACTATATTATGTTAAGAAAATCAGTTCTCAGACTGATTGTTAAAGCAAGTACTTTCCCTTCCCCATCTTACTTACTGCCTATACTAGAGACAAATTAGCTTTTATAGAGTTAGAACTCTCTAGAAATCGTGTAATATTTATAGTCAGAAGTATGACTTATATAAAGTTAGTTACATGTCCTTTACAGGACACTGCAGAACCAACTCCAGCATTTTTTGGCTGTTGTGGTTGTCCTTGGCAAATTTTATGTTCAGTAGTTTGCCACTGCTTCTAAACGCACAGCTCTCTGTACCACTGTCGAAACCAACCTAAGACAAACCTTCCTCAGCTGGGATCGAACTCAGCACCCCGACATTACGAAGCACCTTCGCAATGCCTAATCCACAGACACTGACGACTGTTATATATTTCTGCATAAGTTACATGATAACTGTCTTAGTCTAAGAAGTCTCACCCTTTTATAAAATTCAAAAAACAACATTGTACCTTTTTCAGTTGGTGGGCTCAAAAGACTGTCATTAGCTGCTAAAAGAAATTTCAACAAGACCTCCCAGGTATCTCTTGTAAGGATAGCTGACTCCTTAGCCACAGATTCTATTGCACGTAGCACTCGATGACATAATACAGCTTGCTTATTGACTAAATCTGAAGCTGAAAAGAACAATACTGCAAAGTCATACTTGTGATAAAAGTATGGATAAAATGTATTCTTATACATTACATAATCAGTAAGAGACAAATAATTTAAATAACTCACATTATATTTTTGTCAGTCTTGTCACCATGTCATCAATAGAGTGCTAATTTGCCTATACAAATATGGGTCTGCACACCAAATACCCCATGAACAAGGGTTTACGAAAGGTTTATTCACTGTTTTATATTGCAATTTTATATTACATTTCAGCCTCACAGTACAGAAAGTGTCTCTGTATAAATATACCAAACAAGAACCATTCATAAATATTGTGAGTATATGATGAATTTTATGAAATAAAAACATTTAAAGGATCTTTATTTATGAGAGCAAGCAAGACATATATTGTTACATTCTTCAATTTGAATTTCTTACTTGAATCTGGTCTTGGTGTGAACAGATTCAGCAAATGATGCAATATGATTTGAGCAAATGGATTCGGATCCTCAATGATTGGGCGAGGTACACAGGATTTTGGACTCAGAAGAGCTGATAGCCATTCCACATAAACCTTAACACAGTTGTTGATAGTCTCATGTTCAGTGAGTGGTAGGCCTAGCCCAAAACACAGAACCTGAAAAATAAAGTACACTTCCGTTAAATACATCTAAAAGATTACAAGAATTATAACCTTGAAGAATGTACAAAGCAAATTCTTACATGAAACATCTAAATATTAAAACGTAAGTACGGCCTGTGGTGTAGTTGTCTGATACTGTAGCCTGAAAGCTTCCCTAGGTACTGGTGGGAAACAGTGGTATGGTCTCAGTCTCTTCTAATGTTGCTAGAGTCTGCAAAAGCATCACTTTTAAGCTAGTATTGAAGATGGGCAGATGCAATGTGATTGTGAGGTAATTCCTGAACAAATGAATGAACAAACTTTATTTGCAAAGGGTTACAAATTGGACACGCAGGCCCATCTTACATTCAGCACTTCTAACACCCACCTTTCACACAGCAGTTGTATAATATCAATAAAGCATGTTATGATCATATAATAATATGCATATTATGAATACCAAGAAAAAACACAAAAACAGCTATTTTTCACCTCACAAACAGGTAAGAGTGATTTAAATGGTCGGGTATTTAGTGAGTATTCAGTTACCTCAGTTAGGGAACTGCTAAACCATTCCTATTTCTTGTATGTTTGTATCACATGTTTTTCAGTGTATGTTTTCATATTTATAAAATAAGACTTGAATAATGAAATTATAATTTTTCAATCATCAACCAAAACTTGAGCCGGGGCTATGGGAAAATGATGCCCACATGTGCAGCCATGTGGTTGCGTTTTTGATAGCCCATCATGTGCTCACTAAATGTTTTCACCTACACAGGGGATTGATAGCCCCGGAAGAAGAATCATGGGTGTATAGATTTCACTGTCACTGGAAAGATAATATTCAGGACAGCATGCAAACATAAAATGTTTTCGGTGTTCAGCACATAACCTGTGCCACGTGTCATGTCAAAACAATGTCAGCCAGTTTGGAAGTCTGTGCGAAGACGGACAACAGATATAGGAAGTCAACTATCATGACAGTACATGAGAGGGAAGGCAGGATATGTAAGACATCAGTGTGAGAAATAAGACCTTCAGACTAGAATGGAGAGAATGTGGAATATGAGGAGGAGAGACGATATAGATATTTTATTAGTATATGCATGCTTTGTGTAAGTATGTATACTACACATGTGTGTTTGTTTTAATTATTACAGATCCTATCAGGGTAAAGACCTGTCAGTTCTGATAACAGAAACAGAGTGTCGACGTGCACGAAACCTACATTGTGTGGGAGATAGGCAAGCTGGGAAGGAGGTGGAACACGCAGAGAAGGAGGTGGAACAAGCTGGGAAGAAGCTGGAAGAAGTGGAAAAACCTGACAGTGCCTCATAGCTGTCAGAGGTTTTATCATGCATTACCACTAAGTTACGTTCATATTTTGTTCATAAACTTATCATCATCCTTATAAAATCACTCAAATCTCAGGTGCTCAGTTCTCTAGCTGAAGCATCTCATTAACTTTTTGTCTCAGAGGGTTTAGCATCACAGGCCCAGGAGGTAGTAAATAAAGTCATAAAATCGGCGCATCATGCGTTCATTGGGCTTCTAGGTAGGAAGCCATGAACGTATGATGCGTTCCTTGGGACTCAAAGAGTTATACAAGACCATCACTGTTTTTTTTTTTTTGGTCAAAATCTGCTTGTGCCGCTAGGCGTCGCAGTCTATCAGATGATCGGCAACCGAGCCAGGGCGCGCTCAGTCGCTTCATATGCCGTGATGTTATGAAGTCTCAAGTTGTCCGTGACTCCTTCAATCCATCTTCTTCTTGGTCTTCCCCTGCCTCTTGGTGTTTTGATTTTCATGTTGTATGCTCTTGATGCTGGCATCGTTGGTTCCATTCTCATTAGGTGACCAAACCATTTCATTCTTTGCTTCTCAATAAATTTAACGATGGGTATGGTTCCAATAGTTCTTGTAATCACATCGTTTCTCACTCGATCTCTTCTGGTTTTATTCGCAGCCATTCTCAAACATCTCATTTCCCAGGTGGTTAGTCTTCTCTCGTGTTCTTTTGTTAATGTCCAAGTCTGACATTGATAACCTAATGTCGGTATAAAGATTGTATTTATAATTTGTCTTTTTATCTCAGCTGGGACAGCAGGGTGTGTTTAAAAATTGGGGCAAGCTGGTATGCGACATTGTTGGCTTGTTGGATTCTTGCTTCGATCTCTCTGTCTATTTTACCATTGAATGTAAAGATACTTCCCAAGTATTTAAATTCTTGCACTTGTTTTAGGCTGTGATCTAGAATCTTTATGTCGATGGTCTGTTGTTCTCTACTTATGCTCATGACTTCTGTCTTTTCAGTATTGATCTTCACATGATGCTTGAGGCAACTGTCGTGTAGTAGGTTTATGTGGTCTTGCAGCTGTTTACTATCACTGTGAAATATGCATTGATCCTCGGCAAAGAGCAGCTCACTGAAGTCCTCCTGTTTATCGACATCTGTTGGTGTTATGTCTATTTTATTAATATTGTCCATAAATATTATGAAAAGTAAAGGTGATAATACACAACCTTGTCTTACTCCTGATGTTACTGGGAACCAGTCTGTGATGCCAGCTCTTGTTCTAATGGCGCTTTCACTTTGTCTATAAATAGCCCTAACACAATCTAAAATTGTTCCATTTATACCGTAGTTTTCAAGAACTTTCCATAATAAATTTCTGTTTACTGTCGAAAGCTTTTTCTTGATCTATGAAAGCGATGTTCATTTGATGTCTGTGTTCTATTGTCTTTTCGCTAACTTGTCTTAAAGCAAAAATAGCGTCAGTACACCCTCTTCCTTTCCTAAATCCGACCTGTGATGGGCTCAGGATCGGTTCTACAACGGATCTTATTCGTTGTTCCAGAATTTTGGCAAACATTTTTCCTACGTGGCTTAGAAGGGAGATGCCTCTGTAATTGTTACAATCTTGCTTATTGCCTTTTCTTTTCCAAATTGGGACTATAAGGGCTCTTTGCCAGTCTATTGGTACAGTTCTTTCATTCCAGGCTTTCCTAAATATGTGGAGTAGCCAGGTGACTCCAATTTCTCCACAAGCCTGTATTGCCTCGGCTGATATTCCATCAACACCTGATGCCTTATTTTTGGGACTGCATCTGATTGCTTCTCTGACTACTTGTTCGATTATTGTAGGCTGTTCCTCGTTTGTACATCTGGGTGTGAATGGTACTGTTTCCTCATTTCCTGTTACATTCAGAAGAGTCTGAAAATATTCTTTCCACCTTTCTCTGATCTTGCCCTCCTCATGTATGGGTTTGCCTTGGCTATCATTGACATATTCAGATGGCTGGAATGGTTCATCTCTAGTTCTCATTTTTGCAATGGTTTTGATCCAGGTTGTTTCCTTGGATTGTTTAATTTCTCTTGCAGATTGTCGCCTGGCAATTCTGTACTTGATATAATCGTCATCTGAGCGGGATCTTAGCCATTTCTTGTATTGCTCCTTTTTACATTTCACTGCTTGTTTTACGTTATCATTCCACCATGCTGTTTTTTTCCTGAACGTTCCTCCTGTGTATCTAATACCACAGAGTGTTGTTAGGCAGTTCAGAAGAGTGTTCTTAAATTTTTGCCACGCAGCTTCCACATTGTCACTTGATGTTATTAGCTCAGCCATCTTCGCCGTCATTTCTGCCTGTACTTTTGCTTGGTTGTCTAGATTGCTTAGGTGTCTTATGTCAATCATTGAGGTACGTACTGATGTTTTTGGTTTTTTGTTAATTGTTGCTTCGCTTAGTATACGATCAGCGGTCACTGTTTAATCACGTATATTATAAATGACAAATGTCTTCTAAATGATTGCTGGTGTAATATAATGTAATAAATTAAATATATGGTTTTATACTGCATTGTTTGTCAAATTCCAAGTGTTTGTTCTTACATGTTTAACTAAACTGTTGGATGGAATTGCATTTGGTGGGAGCTCATTAATAATTCTTTACCAGGAGGTGGTAGTCGGGAGGGGTCACCTGCCTTGTCTAATAATTCATTAATTATAATAATCTAGACATCTAAAATCCCTTTCCTTCTCCTGTGGGTACCAAGTGCAGCTGCTGTTAATTTACATAACAAGCCAAATATGGCTGTTTTCTTGGATTTCCAGGACTTTGTCTAAGATCAACATAGCTCGGTGTAATGGGGGATATTTTCACCCTGATTAGGAAGGTTGGGGGGAAAACCCAAGGTTAACCAGAATACAGAGAGAAGCCAGATACTTGGATTAACCGAGGTTTTTAAGATAGGTGATGACCACGAGTTATCACGTGAAACCCGATGATAGCAATCAAAGGTCGCCAAGTGGAAGTAAAGGACTAATACATGTTGCCACGTGAAACTAACAGGGGTATAAGTTTAGATCCTAATCTGATCAAGTTAGTATGTGTTGAATTGTCGGAGTGAAAGGACGAGAGATTGACTGAGAGAATGCCAACGCAAGACTGACTGATGTGAGAGGAAAACCAGACGACGACATCCATTTGAAGCCAAGACCAGCCAGGCCAGTCTTTATTGATGTCAAGGAGAATAAACCAGATACATCTGTGCAAACTCTGGTCAGTGACTGCGTGAGAAACCGGCATGTTAAAGTCTGCGTAATGTGGTGTGTGAAAGCTATTTCTTAGGACAAGGACTAGACGTTCATGTGAGAGTTAAGATGTCAATAAACTGATAAATCGTGATGCTTAGTCGGTGTCGGCTTGTCCCAGTTATGTCATCGTAGAATGTGTGCGAAGAGCATTCACTATATACATCATCTTCTAGACAACGAGTCAGCGCTCATAGAAGCAGCTCATTGCACTCGGATATTAGTCCGGTTTCTCTGGTGGAGGTGAAGTGTTGAGAGGAAAACTCCTACTTATCACAAAAATCATCTATCCACTTTGGGACAGTTTTCTACTTGTAAACAGTAGTCCTCATTTACACTGATAACTCAGGAGAAACGTTGAACAATTTTCTTTTGTTGAAAAATACTTTTCTCTTTATGGGGTCTGGCATATTAAGCCTCTGTCCATCTTCTCCTTTTCTGTTCTATCTGCCATCAGGTTTCCATGTAAGACAGCCATAGCCATTTATGAAGGCTGTGGTGTGAAGCATGTCCTCCACTGATCCATACAGCTTGGTTTCCACCAGAATGCTAACTGACCAGGCCTGGGATCTCTCTATTGCAGAAAGAGAGCATGTCTGTAGCACAAGTTCAGTATTCTGAACAGGTCATGATTTTTTTTGTCCACATGGACAGTCCTCATCCTAAATGTTCTGTATACATGACAGCAGAGACTATTGCATCCATTTTGCAATCTAAATATAATGGTATATCTCTTTGATTTAAGCAGGTTTAGTGGGTCTTCAAGACTATAAGTTTCAACAGGTTCTTATGACTGTCTTGATCAGTGTTATTTTGCTCAAAATAATGTCAGATGACAGAGAGGTAAAAACTGTATACACAAGGTAGATAAATGGTCGTAGACCACGAGGGAGACCAAGAAGAGGATGGAGAGATAATGTCCAGACAGACATGCAAACACTTGGTGTTACCAACGGGAAAGAGAAGGCCAACCAGGGAGATGAATGGAGGCAAGTGATAACTGCACCAATAAACCTCAAGGACTTGGAATGCTGAAGATTAAGAAGAATTGTTACCATGCCTGCCAACTCCAAATGTTCGTGAGCCTTGCTATGGTAAGAAGCGTACTAAGAACACAACCTACTAGGCACCCCCAAAAAAGGTGTATTTGTTGGCATGTCTATCATACAGCTTGAAATCCACAACTATGGAATACAGACAGAATTAATTTCAAACCATTTAAATGGCACCATAGGCTACAGAGATGTATAATAACGAAGCATAGGTTGAATAACAAACACAGCAACAATTTACAAGCACAGCAGACCATAATGCTTTTTCTAGAATACACGTACATTTAAGAAAAAGATTTGACTGGTAGGTTCCACTGTGTTAAATTTCACTTACATAAATAAACAGAGGGGAACCCTTGAAACCGTAGAAATTTTATTTATATAATTAACAAAGAAACAATGTATTGATTAGCACTCATAGAAAGAAGTAGAAAGATAATTATATAATTAACAAAGAGACAATGTACTGATCGGCACTCATAGAAAGAAGGATAGCCTGGCATATTCAATGTGTGTATAAGCAAGACTGCAGAACTTAATGCACCAGGTGTTCATAGGATACTGACATTTGCATATGAAGTTCTTGTTTATAGGCATAGGAGTGATAGGCAACGGATAGCCCAAGAGCTACAGGCAACTGTAGAAAAAGTGACTGAATGGTATACAGAGATGGATGCTGTCATCACCTCAGAAAAGGCAGCTGTTTTATGATGCTCTCTGGACAAAAGAAATGTAAGAGCTAATGTTCCAAGCCTCACAATTATTGACAGAAACATTAAAAGAGAAAGCGAACTGAGGTACCTGGGTATCATTTTCTATAGAGGCCTGTTCTTTAGGGATCATGTGGAAGCAGTTTCAGTAAAATGCTAAAAAGGACTCAATGCTCTCAAGATTATGGCAGCAATGGACACAGAACAAAGAATCCTGTTCACAATGTTTCAGCATGTGATCCTGTTGGAATGCTTACCACATGAATGAGTCTGCTGATGAAACTTGAATGCGATATAAATTTGCACTGCCTATTATTGCAGATAGGCTCAAGTTCTGCAAGCAAAATCCTATCTCATTGGCTGCAGACAAGAAGAACCCCCTGCAGGAAGCCCTAGGTAGAGTTAAGAGTCAATGACTAAAAAGAGGATGGTCTAGGATGGCACAAGCTAAAGACACCATTGAAGATGTGTGCTCAACACTCATGGAAATGGCGAGACGGATGCTGCTGAAGATAGGGACGGTGCACTTAAAAACTGCAGCCGAGTGCTTTGATGTCAATTCTTAATAAAACATTCAACAATACATTCTTTTTATGGTACCTTGGTAAGCTAAATATTGGTTCCACCTTCTTTATCCCTTACAGCTTAACTTGTTCAGACATCCATAAATTATTATAACTATCTGATCCTTTTTCTAACATATGAATGGTGGTTCCATTAATTTCTAGGAAAGTCTGTTCTTTTATCAGGACGTCATCTACAGCATCTCTGATTTGTGGGAAATAATGGAGTTCTCTGATAGGCATTCTGAAAAAGTGGGCCTTTTTATTTTTTTTTTATCAGGAAGTGGAAGCTAGTATTTTGTGTGTAATTCTTTGGCTATCTAAATAAATTTAGCTCTTTTCAAACAAGAGATCTATTTGTGAGGGTTTACGGGCTAAGTGTGGGCAGGGGGAAAAAGAACATGGTAAAAGTTGACTAATAAGGAATGTTCCCTTTGAAATCGAGGTGCATCTGCTTGAGAGGCGAGGAGCCAACAGTTTGCCTACAAAAAAGCCAGACTTGTAAAAAAAGATGTTCACGCTAAAGTCAAGTTTTGGGAAAAGACCAAAGTCCAGAAGTGGATGAATAACTGGAATTTTACATCAGAGTTTACAGCCAGTGTACACGAAGAAGAACACTGAAAACTAAGTCATCATTTACTGCTGTCAGTGTGGAAACTGGCGCCCTGTACATGTGTACATGTAGATTAGCAACTAAGACAACAGATCACGTCCTCCAAGACTGCCCCAAATACAAAATATCAAGGCAAAAGTTTTGGCCAAGTGAAACACCGGTGCAAGCCAAATTTTACGGGTCGCTGACTGAATTACAATAGACAGTGAAGTTCATACTAGAGACAACACTGCAGATATAGATAATCTATTTTAAGCGATCGAAAGAAGAAGAAGAATTTTGAAGTATCCATGTTCACGACTAATGCCAAAAACAGAAGCCACTAACAGAGTGTAAACTTCCCTGTGTGGTGGAAATCTTGTTCTCTAAATAAGAAGACTGGATAATTTATGATACCCAGCTTGTCTAATTAAGTGCGTGCATGCGTGCGTGTGTGTGTGAAGTCAAGGGATACATAAAGGTCTGTCCTTTGTGGGCATGTGTGAGAGAGGGATAGAGAGAAAAATAACAAGAGAGGGACTGAGAGTGGGGGGAAGAGAGAGATAGAGGGACAGACAGACAGACAGACAGACAGACAGACAGACAGACAGACAGACAGACAGACAGACAGACAGACAAGACAGCAATGTAGTGAATTGATCTGATGTTTCAGAATTCCATAAAGAATTATATTACAGAGCATTCTTAATCAGAGACATTTGCCTTCAGAATAATGAAAATGACAGAACTAACCTCCATAGTCCATTTGACATCTTTCTCATCTTGAAGACTACTAGGATCATCTGCTGCTGTAGAAATGCTAAGATTCTGAGCTATATGTCTGACAACATGACAAGCAACTTCCCGTCCCACACTGGCTGGAAATTTATGCAGAACAGACTGATGACCTCTGTCACATTGAATTTCTTCTTGTAATGAAGCCCAGTCACAATACATCCTTATGTTTATGTGTCTTCACTTTATATTTTTAATATATTAGCAATTCAATCAGTGTTCCCATATGACATCTCAAATTTAGCAATATAAACACTGCGGATAAATTATATAAACATGATAACTCTCAATAGTTTTAGCATCTTAAAATTTCAGAGCTGAAATGTTTCCCAGAGGATGGATAGGTTATTATCAGAAACTGAGCTTTATTTAGAAACTATTACAGATTAACAAAGCATTGTTTCCCCACTGCAGACTGGAACAAAGAAGACACAAACAGACGGCATAATTTATTGCCTGACATATTTCTCGTCTGGTGCGCACTACTGGTTAAACAAACCAAAAAAATACTTAAATGAGTGAATCCTTTCAATTGAAACACAAAATCTACCATGCTCAAATGTAACTGCCTGTTTTAACGGAGTAAGAGCAAGTTTATGACTAAATTTTTTTTTTTTTTACACAAATCTGGACAGACAGCTGTGTGACCTCTTCTGCAAAATGATGCAGCCTAAGACTGGTTGACATATAATAAATTTGGAATGCTCTGTCCTTGATAACAATGTTCACAAGTTCAATCTAATGGATCAGGAGTTCTGCTAATTTGTACTGACTTAGTTTTCATATTATCTATCATCATGTTGTAGTTCTGCATAGTGAGGTTAGCTTGTGAACTTTCATTTACCCTGGTTTAACAAACAGGCAACTGTATTTGATTGTAGTGGATTTTGTATTTCAGTTGGAAGGAATCAATCATTTGCTTATTTTATTTGTTATTGTTTTGTATTTTAACAGATGGCACAAGTGACTACCCACACATTTCGTTTTATTTCTTCATCTGTTTTGGGTTCATCCCATTTAATGTTCATCAATTTTTCAAGTATTTTTTTTTGTTACTGCATTTAAATTTTGTTTGATATCTTTAGCGGTTTCCCACTGTCACAAGTTAAAAATGAATTAACATTACAATTAAAAACATGTAACTTGGTTTTAAAACTATAGAATTTAGAGTTCCATGTTCTGTTTAGACTTTTAAAAGCTGCTGTTGATGAGAAGAGAGGCATCGGAGAACATCATGATGATTGTAAAGATCAACGGTAGAAGTGCAGTGGTAGACCAAGAAAGACAATACTTGATAGCATGAAGCGATGGCACACAGGGTTTACATTATTGGAACTGATTCAAAATACCAAGGACAAAAATCTTTGGAGAGGCATTAGCACCTACACCATCTGGCAGGGAATGATGATAATGTGTTGCAATGTAATCTTAACGAGCTCAAACATGGAAAAATTGATGGATACACAAGTTGACATGATAAGTGCACCGTTCTTTTCTAATACATGCCTGTCCGAAACATCTCAGCACAGTGCACAAACTCTGTAGCACCGGCGAGGATCCTGGAATATTTTAGGTAGATTTTAAGCTCCAAATTTTGCCAGGGTGGCACCATTTGGTTATTCTTTTTGATTTCAAACTGCCAAAGGATTTTTGTACGTGCGCAACAATACACTTACTACCCAGAGACCAGGGGAAATTCCTGGAAGTCCACGTGAAAAAAACCTAGCTTTAATCAGGGCCTGAACCCGGGACCTCTAGCACTCGAGGCAGATACTATGCCTCGAGACCAAGCAGCCTTAAAATGTATACCTACTCCAAGGCTGTCAACACACTGGAGATGTATTGCAGGAATCAGAATCCTGCCAATGTGACATATGGGCAATTATAGATCAACATCTATGTAAAAAAAAAACATCACCTACACAGATTGGTCCATGAAATTCATGTTAAGGTCAGCATGGGCATAATTAGCACAAAAGATGGGGGAAATTATAAAAGTGAATAGCTACGCCTACCAGGCAACTAAGTCAAGCACAATTACGGAGCACTAGCGACTAAGATGCACAACGCAATTTCTTCTAAAGAAGTCTTGGAGGAGGGCTTGCCACAAGGCTCATCATTGAGCTGTACACTGTTCCTAATCTTTATCAATGACCTGCCAGAACAAATCAAGGCCGAAAAAGCCTTGTACGCTGATGACCTAGCAATATCGCAGAGTCATGAAAATGTGGAAAGTGGAGCCCAAAGACTGAATGGAGACCTTAGAAGACTGCATGAGTACTGCCAAAGATGGAAACTCAAGGTTAACTGTGCAAAGACGGTCTACACAATCTTTACCAAAAGCCACCAAGTAGCAAGGAAGAATATTAACCTGAGGTTAGACAAACACCAAGTGATGAAAGAAGAGCATCCCACATACTTTGGAGTCACACTTGACCGGCAGCTCAGCCTCAAGAACCATATTGAAAACGTCAAGAAATAAGGCATTGAGGCGGTTACAGTTATTAAAGAGACTTGCAGGTACATCATGGGGATCAGAAAGGGAAACTCTGAGGGGCTTATATCTAGGATATGTTCGCTCTGTGATAGAGTACAACAACTCATTGCTTACAACTTGCTCCAAAACTAACCTAAAGACTCTTGACAGAGTACAAAATAATGCCCTCCGATTAATCTGCCGAGCTATGCAGTCTACACCAACTGCTGCATGTGAAATCCATACAAATGTTGAACCCCTCGGGTTGTGGAGAGAAAAAGCCACTTTAGAAATTTATGAAAGATGCGTTAGGAAAAATCGTAACCATCCTAATAGACATCTTGTAGAAAACTAGGAATACAAACAAAGAATAAAGCACAAATCGGTTTTACACTGTGTTAATGAAATTCAGGACAGATACCACCTCCCAGAAAGACGTCAAGGAATTCAGAATGTTGCAAGAAACCTACCACCACATGCTCGCTTTAAAGCTCCAGAAGTCCGAATTAAATTGGTAGGCGAGGAAACCAAACAGTCCGACCCAATCGCTCTTATGAACTCATCACTAAAGACCGTTGATTCTTACCCCCAAGAATGGATACATGTCTATACTGATGGATAAGCATTTAAAGCTACCATTAAAGCAGGTTACGGAATCTACATAGGTTATCCCGATGGATCTGTTGAAGAGATTTTTGATGCATGCTGGAAATTCTGTTCAAACTATAAAGCTAAAATAATTGCACTGGAAACTGCAGTATACCACCTAAAGACTGTAATGGATGTTCACCCTTCAAAGGTCCAAAATATTGTCATCTTCACAGATTCAATGTCTGTCCTTCAAGCTCTGGAGGGCAGAGAACGCTGCAGAACTGACATAGCCAAGATAATCCTGGATGCTGATCAGCTTATTACCTCATACAATATCAGAATAGTAATGCAGTGGATTCCAGGTCACTCCGGCACACCAGGTAATGACAGAGCTGACAGAAAGGAGCAACACAAGAACAACCACCTACAGCGACAACCATCCAGACAGCAAAAACACTTATAAGAGCTTTAAACAAAGAGACTTGGTTGAACAGATGGGCCATGGGAGACACTGAAAGAGAGGTTTATAGACATATGTCTGGCCATGATCCTAATGACATCATTAACCATCTAACAAGAAGGGACCAGGCCAACATCTTCAGACTTAGAAGATACTAACATACTCCACTCAATGGACATCTAAACAGAATACAGCCACAACACTCCCCAGAGTGCCAGCTTTGTAACTACCCCTACGAAACTGTTAAACACCATCTCTTTGAGTGCCCAAAACTCAGTGAGACAAGAAGAACGCTACTCCCTCCGAGACCAGACAAGTGAAACACCCTGTAAGGAGGAAAAGAACATCATGTGAAAACATGCAAATTCCACTACATGGCATTGGGCCAAAGGGCGAAAGCTCATGCACCGCTAGATTGATAACAACAACAACAACGGAGCACTAGCATGGGCAGCAGAACAAGCAGCCACACGTGTGATGATATTAGACTTCATAAACATGCTTCAGAAACAGGCAGCTTCACCTCTGAATGGGTAGACAGAATTCAGAAGTCACACTTAACCTCTCTCACCTTGATCTACACACCTGGGCATTGTAACTATCTTTTCATGAGTACAAAATAAAGAGGTACTCTGGGGAGTGACCGCTGCATCGGAGGACTGGTCATGCATGGAAATGCCCAGTATGCTGTAACATTGATTGTGATAACATAACTCTCTCCACTATCCTTTTAATTCTATTGAGGATAATTTCACATTACTGAAAACAGAGTAATGCTTCACTAATACTTACAATAAGTAAAAATATCATTTTGGGGAATTTTCATAATTATTCCTTTCTTCCACTGATTTTGTATTTTTCCCAATGTTCATATAATATTAAAAATGACATTTCACCTTATTTTTGGGCGATAATCAATACTGAAAGAAAAGACAAGGCTGACATATAATCAGACTGCTAAAGATACCATAGTTATTGGAACTCTGTGGTAGCTGCTGAAGATAAAGTGCTCATGGGAATGGCCTGAGTGCTAGGGTGTTGGTTCCTAACACAAATCAACTCGGTTTAAGGTTATATTATCTGCTGCACAAATAATAATAATAATAAATATTATTCATAAGATTATTAGTAATAATATTACTGCTACCTGTCAGTGGACAATCAAACAAATTATTTTACTTTTAGAAAATAACTTATCATTTACACACATGTTATTTTCTAAAAGCAAAGGTAGAATTATATATGTGTGTGTAGTGTGTATAAATATTAATAAGCTTCTGTCGCTTAGGCTTATGAGGTTAGTTTGAGTCAAAGTTTCATAATTCCAACATTCCAGATTTTATTCAACTTTAACTGCAAGCGATTTGGCAGCAGACTGCTATTTTGTGTCGATTTTGACAACAGTACTCGCGGTTTGGCGAAAAATGGCAGGTTATTCAAAGTAAAACTGCACAGTAAAATCGGAAACTGAGAAACAGATTCAGATACATAACAAACAAATAATAAACAAAGCTGGGGACCGGAACATTTGGATAAACTTAAGATTTGACTTGCGACGTAATGTTATTGTATTTAAAGGCAGCGTAATATAATTCAGTGTGATAAACATGTTGCTGTGATCTACTAAAGTTATGATTAGTGAGGTTTACTTAATACAGATCAACATTTCGTTCCATGTTTTTTATTAAATGAAAATGAAGTGTATATAGTCTTTCGCCATATTGAAACTGAAAACTGAAATGCTTCATAAACGAAACAATTTGATGCGCTGTGCGATCGTGCATGTCTAAGTGTGTGTGCGTGGTTGTATGTGCTGGGGGGGGGGGGGTGTGTGTGTGTGTGGTGCGTGTTTATGCATTTTGTGTGTGTGTGTAACATATACACGTATACACACACACACACACACACATATATATATATATATATATATATATATATATATATATATATATATATATATATATATATATAGAGAGAGAGAGAGAGAGAGAGAGAGAGAGAGAGAGAGAGAGAGAGGAGAGAGAGGTGGCGGGCTAGACTGAAAAAAGAACGAGTTGACTGAACCCCACGTCCCACCCATTTTCTTTTTCCTGTTGTTGCTATTGCTCACTTTAAGATTCAGATTTAACTTGCGACGTTCGTGTGAGTGCTATTTTGCGAATTAGTTATTTAGAACACAAAACTAAAAAATATGTCAGAGACAAAATATACAAATTTGTGGGACATCAGGAGCCTCTCTTGGCAGTGGTGAAACGTCGCAAACTAGCTTGGTTTGGGCACTTAGTGAGACATGGTTCGATTGCAAATACTGAACTTCAAGGAACATTGAAGGGGGGAGGGAGTGGTAGAAAAAGAGGAGGGTCAATGGGAACCTGAAATGACAACATCCAGAAATGAACAGGACTAAGTTATCATATACTTATTCATCGAGAAAGATGGCAGGTTTTATGTGCTAGTGCCTCCATCAATACATCTCTACGACTCTAACTGGTCAAGAGTTATGTTATTATTGCTCACTTTAACAAGTCTTAGTCCACTGACATCACCGCTCCCGTATAAAAAGTATAAGGGGGCTGAAAACAGTTTTCTTTGGGGGAGGGGGGGGGGGGGAGTCATTGACATCGCTTTACAAGTTTTCTTTGCTCCTTGTTTCCATTTTTGAAAGTGCAAGATATTTATTTGCTGGGCTATATAAATCGTATATTCCGATTTTATATTCCTTCATCGTGATATCAACCCCTAAAATTTATAAATCGTTATTTGAGTTCACGGGTGTTTCATATTGAATTTCGAATAAGTATTAGAATACCTCTCATGTGTTCTTCTCAGTTGCGGCGTATAGCTTGATATTAATTATTATCTGACTCCAAATCTGTGATGGGCAGTGAGGTTTGTCCTTTGGATGAATGCCACATAAACGTGTGTTTTTGTGTAAACGGTTTGTTAGAGACAGATTAAAAAAAAAAAAATTAAGACTCCTTCAGCATTCTACTGTTTTATGTTGAGTGTACTGGATGTTTAGTTAATATTTTTACCCTAACGCCATGTGCCTTGACTCCACGGCAAAGGGTGGGTGCCCACTAGTAGAGTTGGGTGGACCCCGACTAGCAAGAGGCCGGCACTATCGGCGCTTTGCGGAATTAGTACCATATCGATATATTGTCATTTTTGACATCATGATATTTAAGGCAGGTCTCTTTTCGGCTGGTTCCTCTTATTCGACATGTCTGACATAGAAGACCCTACCAGTAGCAAAGTTACTGTCAGCATAGCTCTTAAGGTCAGTGGAACACAGAAGCCCCTCTACCACTAAAAGGTGGAGACAAAACAATATGAGAAGAATATTTTAATATGCCACGCGGCTTAGAATAACTGTTGAAACCGCCCAAAATGGGTGCTCTATATGAGTGTGAAAACTATAGAGAAAATATGTTACTGTCAGTTCCTTGTAAAATATTAAGTACATCTTATGTACATCTTAAGTTTATTTAATGTGCATCTCCGATATTTCTCTGGCCTCTGTAGCCTCAGATGTGCCCAACTTCCTGACCCCGGCCTTCTTCGTTTGTAAAGGGGACCCTCAACTCTTAGTAGATGAAATGCTCGAATATCTGCTCGAGATTTCTTATGCCACCCATGTTCTCCTGCGAAATCAGTCCTATAGCGCCTTTCACCATTTGTTAGCGTTATGTGAGGATAAACGGATTAAATCTAGAGGCCTACTTGCATGAACTTCCTATTATCGGTTTCAATTCTGGCAACTACGATCTGAATTTAATCAAACCCTTTTTTTTTTTGTCCGTTATATTGTCTTCAAAGATTCAGAGTCCTTTTTTCAATTTTATCGTGATTGATTGATTGACTTTCTACCCCACCAGGACATCACACAAAGCGATAAACACCCGATGACACAAAGTGCCACCATGCGGATGAGGATCACCGTGGAGAGGTCCCAGAAACCGCGTTCAGACAATTGGCCATATTTATGGCCTGCCTATATTGCGGCCCCTGGCAAAAGCCAGAGTGGGGCTTCAAAAAAAAAATAAAATTACGTCCTAAAAGGGACGTAAGGGTTAAACTATTTTATCGTGCCAAAAATTAACAACTTTTTATGTATGTCGCCCAGCCAATTGGGCTGGTGCCTTTTCGTGGCGGGATGGCTTGAGTACCCTAATGCCTCTCAGAGCTATTCCGGCAGGGAACTTGTTCCCCTGGCAGGTTCAACGATGCCGAACAGATCTTGAGAAGAAGAGTCAGACCAAACTAATATCCTATTACTCCAGTTTGGGGGTTGGGCAAAGGGTTGACAACATATTACCGTAAAAAAATACTTTGTTACGGAAACTGGAACAAGTGAGATCATTGAACCGGTGGAAAGAAGTGAAGCTTGCCAGATATTTAGTGAAATGACGGCTGGGGATCAAAGCCGAAAGGAAGTCAACAGCCTGACAGTGAATCTTCTTTCTACCAAAAACACCCTAAGTGTTGGATGTTGGAATGTGAGTACTTTGTATCAAACTGAAAAAGTGGAACAAGTTCTTCATGAGATGCACCTACACAATATACATATTTTAGGCACGTTGGACAGGGACAGGAAGAAAAAAAACTCAATACAGGCGACAGCATAATCTGGTCAGGTAGAGCTAATGAACAACATACTGAAGAAGTCGACAATAATAATAATTAAAAAAAATGATTCAGTAACACTCTTATAGAATGGAAGCCTTAAAGTGAACGACTTTTGTATGCAAAGTTCAATTCTAGATTTGCAAACCTATCTGTCTTGGTCTGTTGCGCACCAACAGAGGATGCAGAAGAGGAGACAAGAGACAGCTTTTACGACAATCTGCAAACAGTAGTAGAAGACACCACAAAGCAGGATGTTAGTTAGTTAGTTAGTTAGTTGGGTTATCGTCATTGCACTCCGGACATGTCCATAGGTGCTCAGATCCTCCCCTCAGTATGAACCCCAACGTCCGATGTCTAATAGTACCAGTTCTATGTTGTTTAACAAGTCTTCTGACGTGTAAAGCAGGATGTATTATTAATAATCATGGGAGACTTTAATGGACAGGTAGGTAGGACAGCGCAGGAAGGAAGAGAACAATGGGAAACATGGAACAGGGTAAATGACCAACAACGGAGAGAGATTATGTGACTTCCGCCAATCTAATGACCTAATAATTGGAGGAACACTCTTCCCTCTTAAAACAAAATTTATACGGTCACATGGAGATTTCCACATGGCATTCCGTGCAAGACGTCAGAGTACGTATATCAGCGGATATAGGGAGTGACCAAAATTTACTTACTGAAAAAAATCAGCTTAAAACTAAGGAAAGCTAAAATAGGAGAACAAAAACCACAGTGATATGATGTAGAAAATTGCGGGACACACATATCAAACAGCAATTCAAGATAGAACTCAAAAACAGATTTATCATTTTACAAGAAGAAACAGAAATGGTAATCGACAAATTTAATGAAGCAGTAAAATTAGCAGGGAGGAAATGTTAGGATATAGGCGGTCAAAGAAAGGAGTGGATTTCCAAATAGACGTGGGAAAAAAATTGCACAACGGAAAGATACTAACAGACAAATGTTAGATGCAAAATTTAGTAAAATTAATAAAGTCATTTTTGTCTGATCGACGACAAGTAGTTTCCTTTGAGAACTGCCTTTTAGATTCCACACAGCTAAATATTGGTGTTCCTCAGGGTTCAATACTTTGACCATTGCTTTTTGCCACATATATTAATGACCTTCCATTACATCTTAGCATAACATGTGACCTTTTTACAGGTGACTGTACTATATACACTAATAATGAGAAGTGTGATGAGTAGGGACGTTCATTACATAATGAACTAGAAAAGCTTATTGAATGGAGTAATGCTAATCGCATGCAAATTAACATAACTAAAACGAAATCTATGGTTATAGCAACCAGACAAAAGTTACAGACATTAGACTTAAACAAGCCTCCGCTTGAGCTCTATGTTGACAAATTACTTATTAGTTATGGTAATAAACACAAAACATTAGGTGTTATATTTGAAAGCAATTTAACTTGGTGTTCTTATGTCATGCCATAACCAAGAAAGTAGCACGAAACGTTTATCAGTTAGCCCAAATTCAGCACTTTCTGGATCAGAGCACACGAAAAATATGTTATGTATCCTACATTCAAGCCCATATCGACTATTTTTCTACGGTTTGGGATGGTTGCTACAAATCTAACTTACAACGATTGTGTTCTCTACAAAATCGCGCTTTAACCTAGTCTCATATAGAAAACACACTGACAAAAATCATCTCTATAGCCATCTAAGAATTCTCACATTTGAAAAACGTTTAATTTTTAATGAAGCTAAATCTATATTAATAAAAATTTTAATTTTCCGATGACGTAAGATAAAAACTCGGAAACTACTGAACCGATTGCTTTCAAATTTGCACACAACGTTGCCTTCAGTCGTCAGTAGTAAAGTTGTAAATATGTCATCCTTCACTCGGGTGACCGGTGTTTGATTCCCTGCTGGGTGATATTTGTTCTTTTTTCCCCTAAAAGGGTGGTTGCCACGTTGTGTTGTGGTTTACAGCTAGGCTGCGATATCTGCGCCTTTCGCCCAAAGACATCCAATTTAAGGTAAGTACTAATAAGCCTCCCCCTCCCCGCGACGCATCTCGATCAAAAACTATTCGGCGATGACAGAAACTGTTAACTAAGACGGCTTACAGTCCAGTTTAGTTTGGGTGGACACGGATGCCAAGGTCAGTTAAAAATTGTTCCCTCGGAGAGGGAGAGATGACTGGTGCGGGTTATTTTTCTCCCCTATTTGTGAGTATAGTGAACTTTTCATTGTGAGTTCCATCACTGGTTACGTGATAAAGTTTCTTTCCCTATGTCTGGGGCAAAATCAAACTAAATAGTCCGTGGCATCAGCATGCGGCACTAACTCCTCTTTTCTACACCGACCTACACAGACTGTAGTGACAGTTTTTGTTGTTGATGTTGTGATGGTGGTGGTGGTTGTGGTTGCAGTAGTACTGGTACTGGATGGGTGATGTGGTAGCTGTTACACTGGCTACATTTACTTCTCTGTATAATGCTACCTATTTAAGTCTGGGTAGACACGGCTGCAAAGCTCAGTTTAGTTATAATATTTCGTTACATGGTGACTTTCCCATCCTTCGGAGAAGATGATATGATTGGGGGGGGGGGGGGGTGGTATCCCAGACACAGTTAGCTGAGAGAGCTTAAAATATTATTTTGAAGTTCTCATTTCTTAACTATTTCTATTTTAATAATTTCACCAGGTGATGATTTTTCAGTCCTTCGGAGAGGGAGATATGACTCCGCCAGGTGATGATTTTTCAATCTTTGGGAGAGGGTGATGTGAGTGGGGAAGCGGGATGGAGGGGTAGGGTTATGCCAGAAACTGTTAGCTGAGAGAGCTTAAAATATTATTTGAATGTTCTCATTTCTTAACTATTTCTATTTTAATAATTTCGCCAGGTGATGATTTTTCACTCCTACGGAGGGGGAAATATGACTGCGTCGAGGGGAGAGAAGGGGGGTATGACAGACACTGTTAGCTGAGAGCTTTTTTCTTTCCTCTCCATTTCACCATTCTGGGCCACAGCAACGCGTGGCCGGGTACAGCTAGTTTATTCATAATTTTTTTTTTAGCATAAAACACTGCAGATTATCTTTTCCGGTTGATTCACACTTTTTTAATTAATGCTTACTATTGATTATATGCCACCAGAGATGTAGTTAATAATTCACATGCATTATCATCTTACTTATATGTAGTATGTAGGTGTATGTGTGTTATTGTTGGTGTGTGTATGTATGTGGTTATATATGTGTATTTTTAGGTTTGTAAGTATGTGTGTGTTTTTATTATGTATGTTGTAAGTATATGGGTGTATATGTGTGAGTGTATGTGTGATTGTGTATGTGTGATTGTGGGTGTGTGTGTATTATGTATGCAAGTATGTATTATGCAGGTATATATATGTGAATGAATGTATGTATGTGGGTGTCTGTATGTGTGATTGCATATGTGTGTAAAGCATGTATATGTGTGTATGTATGTTATGTGTATGTATGTATGCATCTTGGTGGATGTATGTATGCATATGTAGCTGTGTAAGTATGTGTGTGTATATAAGTATCTATGATATTATGTATGTGTGTAAGTATGTGAGTGTATGTATGTGTATGTATGCATTTTATGTTTGTGCATGTATATGTGTGTGCATGTATGTCTATGTACTTAGGTGTGTGCATTTTTTGTTTGTGTATGTATGTATGTATGTATGTATGTATGTATGTATGTATGTATGTATGTATGTATGTATGTATGTATGTATGTATGTATGTATGTATGTATGTATGTATGTATGTATGTATGTATGTATGTATGTATGTATGTATGTATGTATGTATGTATGTATGTATGTATGTATGTATGTATGTATGTATGTATGTATGTATGTATGTATGTATGTATGTATGTATGTATGTATGTATGTATGTATGTATGTATGTATGTATGTATGTATGTATGTATGTATGTATGTATGTATGTATGTATGTATGTATGTATGTATGTATGTATGTATGTATGTATGTATGTATGTATGTATGTATGTATGTATGTATGTATGTATGTATGTATGTATGTATGTATGTATGTATGTATGTATGTATGTATGTATGTATGTATGTATGTATGTATGTATGTATGTATGTATGTATGTATGTATGTATGTATGTATGTATGTATGTATGTATGTATGTATGTATGTATGTATGTATGTATGTATGTATGTATGTATGTATGTATGTATGTATGTATGTATGTATGTATGTATGTATGTATGTATGTATGTATGTATGTATGTATGTATGTATGTATGTATGTATGTATGTATGTATGTATGTATGTATGTATGTATGTATGTATGTATGTATGTATGTATGTATGTATGTATGTATGTATGTATGTATGTATGTATGTATGTATGTATGTATGTATGTATGTATGTATGTATGTATGTATGTATGTATGTATGTATGTATGTATGTATGTATGTATGTATGTATGTATGTATGTATGTATGTATGTATGTATGTATGTATGTATGTATGTATGTATGTATGTATGTATGTATGTATGTATGTATGTATGTATGTATGTATGTATGTGTATGTATGTATGTATGTATGTATGTATGTATGTATGTATGTATGTATGTATGTATGTATGTATGTATGTATGTATGTATGTATGTATGTATGTATGTATGTATGTATGTATGTATGTATGTATGTATGTATGTATGTATGTATGTATGTATGTATGTATGTATGTATGTATGTATGTATGTATGTATGTATGTATGTATGTATGTATGTATGTATGTATGTATGTATGTATGTATGTATGTATGTATGTATGTATGTATGTATGTATGTATGTATGTATGTATGTATGTATGTATGTATGTATGTATGTATGTATGTATGTATGTATGTATGTATGTATGTATGTATGTATGTATGTATGTATGTATGTATGTATGTATGTATGTATGTATGTATGTATGTATGTATGTATGTATGTATGTATGTATGTATGTATGTATGTATGTATGTATGTATGTATGTATGTATGTATGTATGTATGTATGTATGTATGTATGTAGTATGTATGTATGTATGTATGTATGTATGTATGTATGTATGTATGTATGTATGTATGTATGTATGTATGTATGTATGTATGTATGTATGTATGTATGTATGTATGTATGTATGTATGTATGTATGTATGTATGTATGTATGTATGTATGTATGTATGTATGTATGTATGTATGTATGTATGTATGTATGTATGTATGTATGTATGTATGTATGTATGTATGTATGTATGTATGTATGTATGTATGTATGTATGTATGTACGTATGTATGTATGTATGTATGTGAGCGTATGTATGTGAGCGTATGTTTGTGTATTTAGGTATGTATGCAAGTATGTATGTATGTATGCATGTAAAGATGTAGGTGTATGTATGGATGTGTGTATGTATGCATGTGTGTACGTATATTTGTATGCATTTGAGTGTAAATGTGTGGCTGTGGGTGTATGCGGGTGTCTGTACATGTGATTGTATGTGTGTGTATGCATGCATGCATGCATGTGTAGGTGTGTATGTATGGAATGAATGTGTGTGTGTGTGTGTGTATGTATAAGTGTGTTTTCTGTTTGTGCATTTATGTCTATGTATAGGTGTGTGTTTTCTGTTTGTGTATGTATGTAGATGCGTGTATGTATGTATTATGTATGTCTGTATATGAATGTGCATGTATGAAAATGTAAGAGTATATATATGTGTGTGTGAGTGTGTAAGATTGTGTACACATGATGTGTGTATGCACTATTATATAATGCATATTTCTTTATTATATCCATAACATGCATTATTGATAACAGGCATTGGTACTCTGAAAAATTAGTGATTGGAAGGGCTGAATGTCAGACGGGCCTGTGTGCCCAATTTGTAACCCTTTGAAAATAAAGTTTGTTCGTTCGTTCGTTCGTTCGTTCGCGCAGAGTCGGTCCGGAAGTCAAATCGAACACTAAAAAACTATACAATTTCTCTTATAAACTAATGGTTGGCCAGGTTTCTTCGCTTTACCGTCTGAAGCTAATAGCTGTTCCTGTAGCCTCTTTGTCATTTTTAAAGCAGATTAAATCAAAATCGTCGAGCTGCTGAACAGTAGTCTTTGTCGTTTCCAGCCTATCACATTATTCTATATAATTATGTCCTCATCTTCAATGACGTCTGTCTCACAAGATCCACAGGATAAACTTACCTTGGAGCTTCAGATTCAAAATGACTGGTATGCTTTAGCTGTTCCAATTTCTTTTAATACACAATCAGAGCTGATAAGTTGAACAGCATTTTTTACTCTCATCAGGCAAAATTGTATAGTCAAGTTAGTATTTAAATTTTAATGGCTGTAATCTAACACAGCTAAGTTTGAAAAACACAATATCCGCTTGTCGATTTGTAATACGAATACATTAAAAGCAAATTAAAATACCACACAATGCAACACATCGACTCCACACTTTTCATAGGCCTCTGTGCTAAAATTGTCACGTGATTGGCCATCAGGACTGTTAAATAGAGTCGGGCGTGGGTCACTATAGCTGTCATGTGTTATGTTTCCCTGCTTGTCTCCCCATGTGCCCTCTTGTGTCGTCTTGTCCCATTTTGTGTCCACGTGTGTCCTCTTGTGTGCACGTGTGTCCCTTGTGTCTAGGTGTGTCCCCATGTGTCCACGTGTATCCCCTTGTGTCCACGTGGGTCCCCTTGTGTCCACGAAGGTATCCTTGGGTCCACGTAGGTCCCCCTGTGTCCCCGTGCGTCCCTTGTGTCCCCCTGTGTCCCCTTGTGTCTATATGGGTCCCCTTTTGTCCACGTGGGTCCCCTTGTGTTCACGTTGGTCCCTTTAGGTATTCGAGGGTCCCTTTGGGTCCATGTGTGTCCTCCTGTGTCTACCTGGGTCACTTGTGTCCACGTGGGTCCCCTTTTGTCCACGTCGGTCCCCTTGTGTCTACGTGGGTCCCTTTGGGTCTACGAGGGTCCCTGTTGTAATCTTATTTGGCCAAGAATGGAAATGTCATCTAGCGGGAACAGCGCAGGTAAAGGTCATGTGGCGGCCACCAGTCGTTACCTAGGAGAAGGTAATTATACGAGCTAATGAAATTCTGGGGATAGAAGACAAAGGCTCGAGCAGTTGAGATATTTCTATTGTCCAAGTCGGACGTGGGGTTAGCGGAAACATTGTGTTGGCTCTCTGTATGAGGATATTATATAGAAACGTTTTCTCTTTGTGAGGTTTTGATTTGCCGTTGTTTGCGGGAGACAGTTTAATGTCTGTTTAGTTTATAATGGCAGGAGTCTATTGAGAAAAGATTGTAATCTTTTATATCATCCGTGTAGATAACAGAGATTTATTATCGTACATATGGTAATGAATAATCATCATCATCTTGTGCCGTATACTGTTAATTACATTAAAGTTTATGTGGCATGTCAGAAGCGTTATTGTTGACTCGTTAAGATAGTCACAACTGTATTTGCTGGTGCTGTGCCAAGTGTGCCAGTTATTTTAGTATGTATGACTGTAGCACATCCATCAAGGAGAGATCCAGCGAAATATTAGAGTAGGCTCCCTAGGCGTAAATACTTGGTTGTTTACAGATACTAAGGAGTATCAGTGTGTAAACATACCTGTTATATGGACTAACATAAATAAGTGCTATATACACTCATAGTCTACATGGGGGAGGGGGGGGGTAATCCAGAGTGTACAACAGTCCCTTTGGGTCCACGTGGGTTTCCTTGTGTCCACGTGGGTCCTCTTGTGTCCACGTGGGTCTCCTTGTGTTCACGTTTTTCCCTTTGTGTCCCCGTGTGTTCTCTTGTGTCCCCTTGTGTCGACTTGTTTCTCATTTTTTCCTTCTGTCTCTACAAGTGCAAATTTGAGCCGTGCTCGTAAACGTTACGCAGCGCATTTCGACATAAAGACCCTTATTCTGTTTTGGAGAAAGTATCTAGAATACTCTAAAAGATTTGTGTGAAAGGTAAGTCAAAGGTTTACCAAAATCATCTTCTCGGAAAGTATAACGAGAAGAAAGTAAGTAACTCCGAGACACTTTTAACACTATCTGTAACGATTGATTTGGAAGGAGGAGAAGCCACTGCGGTCGAATATCCTCTTCATCTCGGGGAAACACGCAAGTGTGTAGAAATTAACCCTGCTCTCTTCTTGTCCCAAACTAAACGGCTCGCACATCTCTTGTCGGAATGTACTCCCGTTCTGATAGAGAAACCTGGGCGTACTTCGCTAATCCAATGTGATATGAGGTTAGGGAATGAAGAACTCATTCGCCAGTGCCCGTATCAGATCCCCTTTTCTGAGTAAGAGACAGTGAGGAAGGAAATTGATTACTTGCTGAAGGAAGGAGTGATTTCACCCTCAGAGTCCTCTTCCAGTGCTAACGTCGCTTCACTGAGGAAGCATTCGGGAGAACACTCTTAGATCTCCAGAACGGGTTTATTATTTAGCTAATTCGATAGCGAAGCTGTAGGCGGTGTTATTGCATGGAAAAGGGAACAATATCTAGATGCATACTTCATGTAAGTGACATCCATTGACGCAGTGAAATAAGGAATTTTTTTATATATCTTATTCAGTTCTCAAGAGAGCTAGGTTTTGATCCTTGTGGGAGACTGCAAAGAGAAGCCAATCCCTGACTGAATTGTTTGGTTGTTTGTTTGTTTGTTTTAGTATCCAGAAGCCATGAGTTGTTAACCCTTAGGCTCGGTATTATGGATATCGCAACCTTTCGGCCTTGATTCCATTGTAAATACCGTGAATCTGGGAGACATTTGGCCTTTCTGCCTACTTCCGGGAGTGAACCAGAACCACACGGAGTTCGTCACCCGTTCACCGCCCAATCCGGTTTAGCCAACTACGCTAGAGAGCCGGGCCCCTGACTGAATTAAATATACCTTCTTTTATAAAAGAAGGAACGTTGAGTCATGAGGTAACTTAAATATTATATTAGTTTACCGACTTCAACTTTATGATATATACAATTATTCTTGTTCCACATTCGGGTCTCATATGAGCGGAAACAGGTAGCTTGAGAGGAGGTTATGCTAGCTAGTCGGTAATCCCTCCAGACTGAATAGATTTTGGTTCTCGATCGAGCTTGGTCGTGTTTCCTGTGAGAGATTTCGTCGAATGATCAAAAGTCATCCCGGGCCGATGAGATGATCTAGATACACACATAAGTAAGTGAATTCCAGCAATCACTACGAAATACATGTAAGCTCCTCCTAGGATGAAGTTATCACTTTAGTTGAAGAATCTTCATTTTTATATATGTATAGTGTGAAATTCACAGTGCAGACATTCCATCAACTTTTGGTGTTCCTGGCCTCCTCTGTCCATTTGAACCCGAGGTGGATGAGATGGTCGTTGCTGTTGCAACCGTATTCTTTCACCGTAGAATATATTCCCGTTAGTCAGAATGTGGGCGCAGACTTTTTGAGTCGCCACCTTTCGTCTGCGGATGCGCTGACTGAGAGTGATAAGCAGGTGGTGGTACCTGAACCTATTGATGGATAGGTGTGTTATGCTGTTGTTTAATTCGCGTGGCTGCTCATTTCTTTGGGCAGCCTCTGTCACAAAACAGCATCAACTCCCCTTCCACAATAGACTTGCCCACAGTCTGAACACCCCTATACTAATTGGTGTATCTATATCTCGGATAGTCCGTCCGTAGATATATAGTTCTTTTGTTATTGGGGAGTCCAGATGTGAGAAAAGTATATAAATCACTCCTAAATTGATCCTTCTTGGCGTATTGTGTCAATATGTATAATACGACACTCTTTCAGCGCCTGTTCAAGCTTAATAGTTTGACCGCTTCACTGCGAGCTTGATCCATATTAATTTATTATTTCCCAGCTGTGGTAGTCAGGGATTAGAATCCTGTACGTCACAACTACTCAGTCCGTTCAAGGGAACAGTTGTGTTTGGCAAAGAATCCGTTTTCTCTGAAAACTTTCGTCTGCATGAGATGTTTGAAGATCCAACGTATGTCTGTGCGACAGTCCGGTTCTCCAGCTAGCTGTCAACTTGGGAGAAACCAACCAGTATTGACGTGCCATCGTCTCCTATGGCAGGCCATTCGTGAAGTCGACGCCAGCAAGTCTCTGAGAGGTCTTGGTAATCTGTTTGTTCGTGTGGCGGGTAAATTCGCTCTGATCTAACGAATGCACTATGTGCAATCTACAGAGGGGATCGCAAACTGTTAATCATCCTACAAGATTATATTTCTCCCAGCCTTGCTGGTTAAAGGAGAGGATTCTGGGTTTGCCCACATCTGATTCCCAATTGTTTATAAATTGTGTATTTAAATGTACTAAACTTCACTGACACAAATGATTAGTTAAAATAAACTCCATAAAACTGGAAGAAAAATAAAACAGTCATAACATTTATTTGGACAAGTCAAACTAATAATTAGCCTGGCTGTGGAGATAAAATTGGTCCCTTTTGGATGGGGATAGAAGCCAAATCTGTCCACTTAACGTAGCTAAGGTTTCTAGCTTCTAGCTAAGCCTCGGAGACACACCAGGAAGGTCGAATCTTCCAGTCTAGTCTAGACAATCGGGCATCTGCAGCTACACTGGAATTTCTGGAACTACCACCTGGACTACCACCTGCACCTAGAACAATAGAACAGTCCCTGTACAAGCAGTTTGGAAAGTTCTCAATGGAGACAACAGTGCCTCCAGTCCTCAAACTGTTACACTACACACACATATGGAGTAGGATATTAACAGGTGTTCACATTCTTTACTGGTACAGAATGGGAATGTATACAGAACATCAGTTTCATTACTACTTTCAAGTATAAGAGTCGCACAATAAGAAAGGACATTCATCAGTGCGAATTATTCTGATGTCTTTACACTAGTGATGGGTTAACATGCTTACACAAGTCACGTTTCACCACAGATTCTCATTTCAACCACATGGGTTCACATCACAAAGAATGAGAATCAGGGAGTGAGTACATGGGCCGGAAACTCATAAAAGGTGCGGTGCGCCGTTTAACAATAAATGGAATTGGACATATCTCAATCAGTATAACTGGGTGCTAGGATAGATGCATAATGCAGTCATAGATGACAATGGGCTTTTCATCTGTCACGGTATTAACATAAAATATACAACACTAACTCCATTTAAATCTAAATCCATGCGTGTGCTAAATCTTATTCAATAGAGTTTAGAAGTTGGAAAGGGTGTGAGATAATTATTAAAATTGCAAGGCTACCTGCTGTGGTACTGAAAATATATTCATAGTAATGAGGAAATATATATACAACAATAATTATTACAAGCATGGGCCATACATCTCTCTTCTTCTTCTCCGACAGTGTGAGTATTAAATTTAGCCACACTGTGTTATTCACTTTTTCAAGCTCTTAAATTAGTCTCAGAATTATCTGGACTAAAGCTAAATTAAAGCAAGACAGTGATTTCTTAAACTAATGATCATGATGTAAAATCAACCTAGTAAGCATTAGGTATAATGTATATACACTTCATTCCATTAATTGTCTCACAATGCTGGAAATCGGAACAGGCCGAGATTTCACATGAGGACATAAATTCCTACTTAATTAATATAATTATAATAATTAAAAATACCAATGCACATTTCTAGTATCAAATAAACATTATATCAATCATCAAATAGATCATAGATTTACATACATTTACATCATCACCATCATGTGCCTTGCCGACTAGCGTGGGCAATCCTGCCTCTCCATAATCCACGATCTCCTGCAGCATGTATCAGTTCATGTGCCGACACACCTCCATGCCATAATAATCTTTTCTCGTTGTCTTCCTCTATCCCTCCTTCCACAGATCTTTCCAGTGGTCACGACATGTTCTATTTTCCATCTTCTCATAACATGGCCCAAAAATGATTCCTGTCTCCTTCTGATGTCTTTGATAAGTTGTCTTCGGGCTCCCGCCTCTTTCAAAACCTCTTGGTTGCTCTTTTTGGCTGTCTGAGGTATTTTAAGCATTCTTCTGTAAAACCACATCTCTGAGGTCTCAAGAAATTGTTTGGCCTGCCTACCGATGATTGTCCAATACTCGCATCCATATGTTAAAACTGGATGTATGTAGCAGGCAAGAATTCTGTTTTTTTACCCTCATAAGATGTTTTTCATTGTAAAAAATGCAGTTTTTTCCTGTCCTGTTCTGTTTCTTATCTCAGTTATGCATCTTCCATCTGATGTTATCCATGTGCCCAGATACTTATATTTCTGTACTTGTCCCAAAATGACACCTTTGACTTTTATAACATATTTAGGAATAATTCTTTTCTTTGATACCACCATTACTTCTGTCTTTCTATTATTCAAAATAAGGCCCATTCTTCCACTTTCTACCACCATAATGTCTGTATTTACAGTCTGTAAATCCTTCTGTATTTCTTTCTGACTTGTTGCTATCAAGACTGTGTCATCAGCATAACGTATATTGTTTATATTCTGACTACCAACCACAATTTCGGGCATATCAGTTAAAGATCTAATTATATTTTTACTGTTTGGTGAAAATGAATAAGGTGACAGTACGCATCCTTGTCGTACGATCCTCTTTATGCTGAAATGTACCTAAACAGTGGTTAATTCTTTTAGCTGCTGTTTGCTGCCAATACATATTCTTTATTATTCGTAGATCTTTTCCATCGATGTTTAATTTGTCTAACAGTTTGATTACTTCTTCATGTTTCACACAGTCAAATGCTTTTGTATAGTCTATAAAGCATAAGTACAAATCATTCTTTACTTCTATAGCTCTTTTTGACAATGTCCTTAGGATGTATATGGCATTGTTTGTACCTTTTCCTTCTACAAATCCATATTGTTCATCGCTGATTTCTGGTTTAATTTTGTTTCTTATTCTTCTCATAATTATTCTCAGTAAAATCTTAGTCATCTGACTCATAAGACTTTTTGTGCCTGGTTACTTTGGCAGAGCTATAAATATGAATTTTAAAAGGTCATTTTGGAATATACCCACTATTATAAATATCATTTAAAAGTTTAGTTATTATTTCAATTCTAAAATCTCTCAATGCTTCGATTTCTTCCAGTGAGATGTTGTCTGGCCCGGGTGATTTTCCTTTCTACATATGATGTATTGTATTGCATCCTCAACTTCTGCAGTTATTATTGATGGACCATCATTGTTGGTCTGCAGTTCTACATCTGGTCTTTTATCATCATACAATTCCCATATATACTCTGCCCATCTGTTAATTATATCACTATGTCCCATTAATAAGTCCCCATGTTTTGATTTTAAACATCCAGTGCTGCTACGTGTCATCTTTCCTATATGTTGGTACATGGAATGTAAGTCTTTCCTGTGATTTTCCCCAAGCTCTGTACTTATTTGATTCAGTCAGGCTTTTTTTAGCCACTTTGCATTTGTTCACTTTTTATTTTTGTATTCTGGAGTATTCTTCTTTATCATTCTTTTTCTCCCTTCTTTCATCCATCAATTGCAGAATTTCAGTTGACATCCATTTCTTTTTTGCAACTCTATGGGTTGGTGGGATTGTCTCTTTTGATGTCTGCTGAATTGACTCACGCAACATATCCCACTGTTCATCAAGAGTCTGTATAATTTCCATTGCATTATGCTGGTCACATTGTACTGGTCATTAATTTCTGTATCCGTTCTAAGTAATCCTGAATTCAACTTGATGTTCTGTGGTGTTTTCTTAAAATTCTATAGTTTTATTGTAAACTTTCCTATTACTGGAACATGCTCACTAAAGCATTCTGCTCCTGGTCTAGTTTTTGCTTCAACTAAGCTGCTCCGGAAACTTATTGAAATCAAAATATAATCAACCTGATTGCGGACATTATCGCCAGGACTTTTCCAAGTCCAGGCTGGTTGGTTGTAAAGAAATAAAAAATGACAAGCTTAGTTCTTTTTTAGCCGCCTGACGGCCTGCTTTTTCAAGGACGGGTTCTTTGCTGTCTGAGTTTTAGTTTGTTTCTTTGCGGCGATCATTTTCGCCTAAGTTTGATTTCTTGCTGTGTTGGTTCTAATTGGGAGTGGATGTTTCACTAGTCCTGAGAAGGACTAGTAGAAAATGCCTGGGGCGGCCTGGATCGGGTATGGGTGGGAGTAGATCTGGATGTTTGAGCAATCATGCCTGGCTGGTTTTGCGCTAGTGGGTTTTCTGGTCCGGTGAGCTGGATTTGGTAGGTGTCATGGCGGCTTGGGTGGCTGCTATTGGTTCCTGGTTTCTACTGGGTTTTTCTGCTTGGGTTGCCTCTGTTGTGTTAACAATCTTTGTTTACTTTTGCAGGCGTGTGGTGACGGCTTTTCTGTCTGTTTGGCTGCTTCCAACTATTTCTTTGTTCGTTCTTCTTTTTGAGGACTATGTGGGCTCTTGACAATTCTGCGCGAAGATTTAAATCGTATTCCCTGTGTTTCACGCAAAGGTGTGGATTTGCTATATCTTAATGATTGAAGTCAAAGTCCTTGTTGTATTCAATGGATTCCCATCCGCCGTCTATGCCCCACCCTCCTTTGCTTGGTTTAATCGGCTCGTTCATACATCTCGACAATTCGTCGATGTAGTCTTTCGTCATTACGTCTTTGGCGACGACGGCTGGCATTTCGAATTCCAGGTCTTCGTTATCTGACGTATTTCGTCATCGGATAAGATTTCTCCATCTGACTTTTCTGTGTCTGTGATGACTGAGTTCTCCTCTGGGTCTTCTTGGTTGGTTTCATCATATTCTGGTTCAGTCATTTGTGCCTGATGCTTCATTGTTGGTTTGTCAGTAGAGACGCCTTTGTCAGCCCTGTTGGTACTTGGCTTCTTAGTAGCATTCCTTTCTTTCTCCAGTAGGGCTCGTTCTGTCTTGGCTGCTTGTGCTGCTGTTACGGCTTCTGCAGTGGCTTTCCCTAGCTGGGCAACTTCGCGGCGCTCGGCTTCCCGTGCATTTATTAGCTCGGCCAGCTCCTTCCTTCTCTCCTCTCTTTCTGACTGGCGGCGTAGTTCCTCTTCTGCCTTGGTTGCTCTGAGACTGGTTAGTAGCTCTCTGCTCTTTAGTAAGTTTTCTGCGTCTTCTGACTGTCTGATTGTTTGCTGGGTAGCGTATGTCAGCCTGTCTGCCTTTAGGTCCTTGATCTCCCCTAGTAGTAGGGAAATTAGTTCTAGGGTCTCCCTTCGGCGGCCGCTGCGGTTTTCTCTTTCTGGAATGCTGTGACTTGGCTTCTCAGTTCATTGATTATTTGTGGCAGCTCGTCTTGCTTGGTAGCGGAGCGTGCCTTATCGGTTTGTCTGTCTTTTGGTAGGTTTCTCGGCTGTCTTGCCTCTTGTTGCCTGGGCGCCTGGTATGTATCTCTGGCGACGGTAGCTGTCATTGCTCTCCTGCACTCCGTAAGGTATGGGCAACCCAGGTACCTCGCGCTGTGAACACCTGAGCAGTTGCTGCATTTCTGGTTTATGTTAGGCTTCTTAAAGTCGCTGTCGATTTTGGCTTGCGGGCATTCCTTGAAGTCGTGGCTTTTCGAGCAGTGTCGGCATGATGGGCTGCTGCGGCAAGTCGCGGCGGTGTGCCACTCCCTGTTGCAGCGTGAACACTGATTGATGTCACTGCTGTAGACTCCAGGCTGCTGCTTTCGTAGGTGGGTGCTGGTAGGTCCCTGCGCCACGACTGGGGCGACTTTTAGGTGATGGCTCCACGATAGGGGAGGCTTCAGGTGATGGCTCCACGATAGGGACGGCTTCGGGTGATGGCTCCACGACAGGGGAGGCTTCAGGTGCTGGCATCTCTCGGATAGGTGAGGGAGGGGCCACGATAGGGGCGCCTGTCTCTAATGCTGGTGGAGAAGCTCCGGCAATGTTGTTAGGTGTGGCCAGCATCTTCTTTGACTTAGGTGCGGGGGCGTGCGCCTGTTTTTTTTTTCCATGATTTAAAAAATGCTGTCAATGGCGGTATATACCGAAAGCGAGATCCCTGCGGAGTCTGCAAGACTTGTTGAGTATCCTGAAAAGGACACCAAGTGTACTTTCTCCACAGTTCACTAGACAGTCGTTTTGCAAAATGGTGCGTACAACGGGCTGCTAAAACTCCATTCGCTACGCCGAATGTGCGATAACCAGTCAAGACTGACTCAGCTGAATGTCAAGCGAATCGGTGTCAAATATCTGGTTATCGAGAATCGGGCCACGAATGGAGAGTAAGCGATCGAGCGGAAGACAAGAGGTGCTTGCGACTGGGCTGTCTGCGCTGGGAATGTTCCAAGTCCACAATCTTCCATGGTGTTTAAACCAGGTGTTACCAATTATCATGCTCTGTGACTCAGCCCGTGCTATTAATCTGTCACCTCTCACGTGTTTGTTCCTAGGCCATAGCCACCCACTATTCCGTACACTTTTTCACTTCCTATTTTCGCCAATTAATTTCTCTAGGCTTCAGAGATGTAGTTTTACAGAACAATGCTTGCAATACCTTGAACAGCCAAGAAAAGCAACCAATCTGTTTTGAAAGAGGCGGGAGCCCGAAGACAACTAATCACAGACGTCAGAAGTAGACAGTCATCATTTTTCGGCCATGTTATGAGAAGAGGGAAAATGGAACATGTGGTGACCACTAGAAAGATCTGTGGAAGGAGGGATAGAGGAAGACAACGAGAGAACAAGTGTCAGCAGATCGCAGATTGTGGAGAGGCATAATCGCCCACGTCGGTCGGCAAGACACCTGATGATGATGATACACTATTTGTATTCGTATTCAGCCGAATAGTTTGTCCCACTATTCGTATTCGGCCGAATAGTGAAAATCACTATTCGGTACAGCCCTAATATATATATATATATATCCCGAGGCAACGAACAGCTATCAGTTGCAGGCAGATCAGTGGTTTGTCTGCAGAGCCGTTTGGCCTGGGGGATGAAACTGCTTCTTTTCTTTGCTTCTAGTCGCTTCATAGCTTGATTTTGTCATCTTTCATTCAAATGGTGACTAGGCATGCTAAGAACTTGTCTGCTTGTATTAGCGTCTTGGTATCTAAGTGCTTGGGTCATCCCCATTTTCCCCATCACAGCTATAGGTGTTCATTTCATACTGCCTGTTGTAATACTGAGTTCTTGATTTTGCAATTTGTATAATTCTTGTCGTGTGGTTTTTGACGCTGAACTCCACGCTGTTGATCCGTACTCAAGGTGTGGTCAAACACATTGTTGGTTAATTTTCCTTTTTTTTTCAACTAGCACCCTACGTGGTTAAACTTAGTTTTCTCAGGATGGCTACCCTCCTTTTGGCTTTGTTGCTATCTTGTTGATGTGTTCTGTACATTTTCAGCTATCGATAAACGTGACTCCAAGATATGTGGGCTCCTTATCCTCTCCCAGAGTGACTCTATTTATGCGGATGGCGCCTGATTTTTGTTTTGGAGAGAATGTGGAGAGGCCGGTCCTACATATGCATTTGTTGATGCTGACACACTATTTATCAATCCATACAGACATTGACTCTTTGTAGCACTATAGTGGTCACTGTTGCATATTCATTTGTTCACCATAGTATCAATTTATCAGCCAAACTTTAAGGGTCGCTAAGCGAATAACAAAAGACAGTGAAGTTTATAGTAGAGACAACATTGTAGATATAGATAATCTATTTCGAGTGAACAGAAAGAAGAAGAAGACGAAGAGGATAATGACGACGATGACGATGATTATGATGGTAGTGATGGTGATGGTGGTGACTGTGGTGGAGATGATAATGATGGTGGTGTGGTGGTGGTGGGGATGATGATGTTCTCACAGTGCCTTGGGAAGTAGGATACATGCTATTACAAGGCTAATCAAGTAATGGGGTAACTATCTCCTCTGGTGACACACAAGCAGATACCCGAGTACTAAAGTGAATCTTATCATAACTACTTATTTTGGCAAACACTATGCTATCAGTGCAAAAAGTTGACACTTACATCCTCTAATGAACGTAAAATTGTGAAACAGAGATGAAATGCCTTAGGAGCTGCAGGAGTTTCAAGGTAAGACAGAATACGAAATCACGAAATCAGACGAATGCTAGGAATAAAGCCAGTCTTACAGATCAACAAAGAACAACAAATGAAACGGTTTGGACACCTAATAAGAATGCCCTGTTACTATCTACATTAGTACATTAGCGAGTCACATTGACACATTACAACGGGCACAGAGCGAGCGGAAGACCTTGGAAAATATGGAGTGGTGGCATTAAGAACAACCATACAGAAATAAACATAAATCCGAATAGTTCTCTCGACCAGAAGAGATCGAGTGAGAAACGATGTGATTACAAGAACTATTGGAACCATACCCATCGTTAAATTTATTGAGAAGCAAAGAATGAAATGGTTTGGTCACCTAGTGAGAATGGAACCAACGATGCCAGCATCAAGAGCATACAACATGAAAATCGAAACACCAAGAGGCAGGGGAAGACCAAGAAGAATATGGATTGAAGGAGTCACGGACAACTTGAGACTTCATAACATCACGGCATATGAAGCGACTGACCGCGCCCTGGCTCGGTTGCCGATCATCTGATAGACTGCGACGCCGAGCGGCACAAGCAGATTTTGACAAAAAAAGTTCTCTCGACAGAGCTCTTTAACAAACGTTACGTCTCTCCCAGACACTTCGCTGAGGTACAAGGCGGAAGAGAAGAAAAAGCACAAGCTAATATGTAATAAACGTTATCTTGATAGAATTTTGATTTAAGCCTTTTCGCATTTATTTTTACATTTTATTCTTCATTTACTACAACCTACAGGAAAGCACTGTCACAACTATGATGCAGAAGTTAAAGCCGTCAAAATAGCAACAGAGAAACTGTTAAATAAACGTCGTATTTCCCCACCATTGGCATTTCTGAAAGATACAAGAGCGGTGCTTCAGGCACTCCAATCTAGAAAACCACCTGGTATACAAAAACTACTCTCCAAACTAGGCAGCATAATATTCGTTCTTATCCTGTCATCCCTTTGTGGGATGCAATTTTTCGTGTGTTTTTTAAGGCCCCACTCTGGCTCTTGCCAGGTGCCGCAATAAAGCCAAGCCATAAATATGGTCTAAAGGCTGAACGCGGTTTCCGGAACTTCTCCACGGGTGACCCTCATCAACATGGTGGCACTTTGTGTCGTCGGGTGTTTATCGCTTGTGTAATGCCCTGATGGGGTAGAAGAAGATAGAAAGAACTAGGCAGCAGGTGTAAGGTAACTATGCAGTTGACACCATCCCACTGTGGAGTTCCTGGAAATGAAAGAACTGATAAACTAGCTAAGGAAGGTGCAAATGAAGAACAACCTGACGTACCAGTCTCTTATCGACAAAAGAAGAGAATAATCAAATCAAGCAAAAAGCCGCCAAAACCGGCAAAAGATGATTACTATTTTATGGCCAAACCAGAGCAAGTTATTATTCTACGCCTTAGAACAGGACACGGTCAACTTCGCAGCCACATGTACACACAATCTAAAATCGGCGAATCAGCCATGTGCACATGTGGATTTGCACCTGAGCTCCCTATAGTGCATGTGAGCAAATGTAAATTGTGTGAAATCGGATGCCCATGTGCATTGTTGCATATGTAAAAAATCTTTTGGCAGTGGGAAATCGAAAAGAGTAGCCTAACGGCGCTACCTGGGCAAAATTTGAAGTTAAAAATATACTCAAAGTATTTCAGGATCCTCGCCAGTGCTACAGAGCCGGTGCACTGTGCTGAGCTTCTTCTGACTCAGACTTGAATTAGAAGAAAAACGGAGCATTTATGGGTTACTACACGTGTGCCATGATGTTGATGTGTTGTTCAAACTTCAAACCTAAAAAAAAAAAAAAAAAAACACTAGCGAGATTGTCATTTGTCTCAGGCAGGTTGAAGTGCCATAGAGGGAGTTTAGGACTGCTGTTAATGTTATAATCACGTAAGAGGTTGTTGCAAGGGTACATAATTACTCAGATATGTTACGTATTTAATAGCTGTCGGAATATATGTATGTGGTATCTCCAGTTTTGTCTACTTTCGCACTGGTTGAACCTTGGACTTTGCGCCCTCTTGCAAGAACTTTTACTAACATTATTGGTACGCTGGGTACTTTATAAGTTATTTAAAAAGCTCTAGTGGGCCTGAGTCCGACCCTACTGATTGATTTGTAACAGGTCTTGTTGCAGAGTGCCATTATTTTAATGCGAATCTTCCATGTTCAAATTTCAGAAACCCTATTTACCTAGGTCACCGATGTTACATGGAAACCTGTAATTCAAGACCGCTATAAATATGATGACTGGTTTTGTTTGGTCCCATGGTTATCAAATGCGATGCGATAGAACTGTCTGCGCCTGCACGCGGTGAGGTCAGCACACAGCAGCCATCAACACAACATCGAGCCCACATTGCACTGTCGCGGCTTAGCTGCTTAGCTGGTGTTGAATTCCAAACACTAAACCAGTGTTGCCACTTCGGATGTTTTACATCCAGATCTAAATGTTTCCCTTTGCATCTATATTGTGTTTTTAACGTCTAGATGGTAGATGCAATTCTAGATGTTTTTTCATTTGAAGTTAGATATTTTAAAGATTTTTTTTTCAGTGTCAGTTTAATAACTACTGTGTACAAATTATAAAAAAACTAAAGAACATTAGAAAAACTCCACAGAACATCAAGTTAAATTTAGGAATTCTTAGAACGGATAAAGAAATTAAGGACCAGTACAATGTCACTGTACAAAACCGGTATAATGCAATGGAAATTATAGACTATTGATGAACAGTGGGATATGTTGCGTGAGTCAATTCAGCAGACATCTGAAGAGACAATCCCACACCCATAGAGTTGCAAAAAAGAAATGGATGTCAACCGAAATTCTGCAGTTGAAAGAAGGAAGAAAAAGAATGATAAAGAAGAATACTCTAGAAAACAAAAAGAAATAGTGAACAAATGCAAAGTGGCTAAAGAAGCCTGGCTGAATCAAATGTGTACAGAGATTGGGGAAAACAACAGGAAAGACTCATATTCCATGTACCAAAAGATAAACATGTTAACAGGAAAGATGACACGTAACAACACTGGATGTTTGAAATCAAAAGATGGTGACTTATTAATGGGACATAGTAATATAATTAACAGATGGACAGAGTATATAGGGGAATTGTATGATGATAATAGACCAGATGTAGAACTGCAGACCAACAATGATGGTCCACCAATAATGACTGCAGAAGTTGAGGATGCAATACATCATATGAAGAAAGGAAAAGCACCCGGGCCAGACAACATCTCACTGGAAGAAATCGAAGCACTGGGAGATTTTGGAATTGAAATAATAACTAAACTTTTAAATGATATTTATAATAGTGGGTATATTCCAAACGACCTTTTAAAATCCATATTTATAGCTCTGCCTAAGAAACCAGGCACTATATCGCACAATAAGTCTTACGAGTCACATGACTAAGATTTTACTGAGAATAATTATGAGAAGAATAAGAAATAAAATTAAACCAGAAATCAGCGATGAACAATCTGGATTTATTGAAGGAAAAGGTACAAACAATGCCATATACATCCTAAGGACATTGTCAGAAAGAGCTATAGAAGTAAAGACTGATTTGTACATATGCTTCATAGACTATACAAAAGCGTTTGACTGTCTGAAGCATGAAGAAGTAATCAAACTGTTAGAAAAATTAAACATTGATGGGAAATTTCTAAGAATAATAAAGAATATGTATTGGCAGCGAACAGCAGCTATAAGAATTAACAACTGTTTAGGTACATTTCAAAGCATAAAGAGGGGCGTACGACAAGGATGTGTAATGTCACCTGATTTGTTTTCAATATACAGTGAATATATAATGAGAGCTTTAATTTGTATGCCCGGAATTGTGGTTGGTGGGCACAATATAAATAATTTACGTTATGCTGATGACACAGTCTTGATAGCAACAATTTAGAAAGAACTACAGGAAATGATAGACATGTGGTGTTAGAAAGTGGAAGAATGGGCCTCAGTTTGAATAATGGGAAGACAGAAGTAATGGTGGTATTAAAGAAACGAATTATTCCTAGGTGTGTAATAAAAGTTGATGGTGTTATTTTAGGACAAGTACAGAAATTTAAGTATCTGGGCACATGGATAACATCAGATGGAAGATGCATAACTGAAATAAGAAACAGAATAGGCCAGTCAAAAACTGAATTTTATTTAAAAAAAAAAAAAAAAACATCTTGTGCAATATATCCTTGTCATTGAGAGTTAGAAAAAGAATTCTTGCTTGCTACATACATCCAGTTTTAACATATGGCTGTTAATCCTGGACAATAGGTAGGCAGGCCAAACAATTCCTGGAGGCCTCGGAGATGTGGTTTTACAGAAGAATGCTTAGAATACCTTGGACAGACAAAAAGAGCAACCAAGAGGTTTTGAAAGAGGCGGCAGCCCGAAGACAACTTATCACGGACATCAGAAGGAGACAGTCATCACTTTTCGGCCACGTTATGAGAAGAGGGAAAATAGAACATGTTGTGACCACTGGAAAGATATGTGGAAGGAGAGATAGAGGTAGACAACGAGAGAAGATGCTTGACAGTCTTGTTGCATGGCATGGAGGTGTGTCGGCACACGAACTGATACATGCTGCAGGAGATCGCAGATTATGGAGAGGCATGATCGCCCACGCCAGTCGGCAAGGCACCTGGTGATGATGATGGTACAACTTTTAATACAATTTTTTTGGGGTCAGGGTATGTACATTGTGGAAGCTGCGATTACTTAAACTTTGAACTCACTGGGGTCAACGCTCAACAATCTGGCAACTCCGGTACTGATTAAGAGTGCGCTTAAATGATACTAACTTTGTTTGAACGGTGTCCTCGCTGTGTTGTGAATTACAGCTGTGATGTTGACTTTGTGTTTTTTTTTTTTAAATTGGCAAAAATTTCAGAAAGAGTGGCTGTATGATGATAGTGTGAAATTAAAGCGAAAATACAAGACTTGAAGAGTCGTGCAGAGACTAAAAAAAACAAAACTGCAGTTCCGTTCAAAGACATTATACCGCTGACATCTGTTTTCAGAACAGCATCGATTAATTAATCATCATAAGTTTAAGGATCTGTCGCAATGTTTTTAAGTTGTCATTGTGCAATTTCCAACTGTAACCATTTGTTAAATTTGTTTGAAAACACTATTTTTGACGGTAAAGTTATTGATGACATAAAAATGCATAGCAGCAAGTGTACACGTATTATAAGAAATACTTTATTATCTCACTCTGGAAAAGATTTCATCAGATATTTTTCTACAAATAAAAATATGGTTTATTATTTGACGAATCATATGCCATTTCTGTACTGAAAATGCATGGTTAGTGTAATGATGTTATAAATAGGGATAATGTCAGGGGATGATTGGCATAATTGGGGAAGTCCCTGAGAGCATGGGTTTCACGGAGATATGGTGAAACGACAGGAAAGAGTGAGTCACGTGTGAATGAGGAGATCTGGGGGATTGAGAATCAGGCGGTCATTCGGTGACTGGGCCCCAGAGAGAAAGGATGGGAAATGAAGCTGTGAAGATGAATGGAGAATGACCAGAGCATGTGGATCTGAATCGGCGAGGAATGAATGATCGAGAAGGCCAGCTGTGATGGTACCTTGTTTGATTGTTAAAGCCAGCCGTGAATATGTCAACGTCTATTGTCCGAATGCTGTAAGTGGATTCTCCTGTGATTCGTGTATTGTGCTACCGTGTAAATAAACTCGTGAAATGTGCCGCTGGTGTCAACCGTTGTTAGAAGTTGTGTGACCGTGAAGAAGATCATGTCTGCTTTGATTGAGTTGTGAACCTCTAGACATCAGAGCCAGTGTTAACTCTGCACCACAGATATCCAGTGTGGAGGAGACACAAAAAGGGCAGTCATTACATTGGGAGCCCGTCCTAAGTGCGAATACATTGTAATTTATAAGTATGAGTTACAGTGCAGGCTTGTACTAACTATGGCAGTACATTAGACGTAGTGTTTTTGTGGACAGAAGTAAAATTTAGGCAAACACCGGCAGCCGTAAGTTTTGAGTGACTATGTGTGTTGGAAGATGGAGTTTAAAGAAATGTCGGGGTATTATGTAAGACCAGGACATGCTGTCAAGGGCATTAAGTAAAACCGGGACAACTGAATTCCAGACTCTGGTCATTCTGAAACAAACAAGCTAGCCTGAGAAAAATTGGCAGAAACACAGCGAAGCAATACTGGGTAATGTATTCACTCCACGTGTGAAAAAATTGTACACGTTTCATCCCGCGACGTGGGAACGCTTGTTCGTCGCTGGAAGAGACTGTGTAAGCTGAACTTTTGACCCTTGTGGTGGGTAATCCACGACGGAAAATTGTCAGCAGCGGTATCCCTGTGATCGTTGTTTGACGTGGGTTTTGTTCGTCAAACAAGAGGTCATAAACCAGAGATACGAATTTCGGACTAGATTTCACCGCAAGAACACTGCATTAGTTAGTTAGTTAGTTAGTTGGGTTATCATCATTGCACTCCGGACATGTCCATAGGTGCTCAGATCCTCCCCTCAGTATGAATCCCAACGTCCGATGGCTAATAGTACCAGTTCTATGTTGATTAACAAATCTTCTGACGTGTCCGGTGTGCGTCTCGTTTTTTGCTGTGCCGATCTTAATTCCCAAGTCTGCCATTCTGGCGAGTGATGTGGATTCACTGCCACCAAAGTCCTCTATCCTTCCCATTTCTCTGAGGGCATTGATAATATCAGCATGATCCATAGGCCGACCGTCGGTAGTGATAGCGGATCCAGCCAGCCTGTCAGCTCTTTCATTTCCATCGACGCCTGCGTGTCCCGGAACAAAAATAAAGATGACTCCTCGCACAGTGGACTTCTGAATTGATTCAAGCCATTGTCTTCGCGCTGAACCTGCCTGAACCCTCCGGATCATACTCATTGAATCACTGAGTATACATATGCGGGTGTATTTTTGTGTTTCAAGCCAGGCAAACGCTTGCGTCACTGCCATCACCTCCATCGTCATGCTGCTGGTTGTCATGGAGAAGGCGCCGTTGGCTTCTTTGACTGTTCTGCCCGCTGAGCGTGCTGTAAATGCCCATGCGCTTCTTCTTTGGCGTATAACGGATCCGTCTGTATAGATTAGTGCATCTGCTTCGTCTGAATTTTCACCGATGAGAGCGTTGACCTCTGCATTAACAGCAACAGGATTCTCTTCTCTACATCGCCTGTTGAGTGTGACAATACAGGAAAATGTACAAATAAACGCCTGAGGCACAGGTATCCATTCTGCACCAGGTATGATGTCGGTTAGGCTGCATATTTGCCTAATAACATCTTCTGCCCGACCTAGCCATGATTTTCCCCTCTTCAGTCTGTCGCCTTTTTCACTAAAAAGTGCTTGATGCAGTGGGTGTTTCTTATCAGCACATATTTTGAGGTATGCCCGAGCCCTCCACATCCTGATCCTTTGGTTCATTGTTGGAAAGTCAAGTAGATACCTCATTGCTCCACAGGATGTGTCTCTTGTACATCCCAAAACAATACGCATGGCTTCATTTTGCACCTTCTCGAGGCGTTCAATTGAGGCATTGCCAGGGGCTAAGACAGCACTCAGTTACAGCGAGCAGGGTCATCAACAACGGTCAAGTACAACACAGTAGCAGATAAAACGTCATCAGCGACAGCTAACTCGAGGCAACCGTACAGCACACCGGCCACAAGTGAATGCCTCAGGTCAAGAATACTTGTCAATAAAAAAGAATGGGGTCCACTCAGTTCCAAAAGTAGTACTTTTACTACTAAATGTTTGTAATACGTCCGTATAGGTGAGTTCAAGTGTTTATTGTGTAGGCAAGGAAGGAGTGGTGTTTATCAACATTAATTACGTCACGAAATGTTTACAATTTATAATGGATAGACAGTAAAAACAGTGATTAATGTGATAGACTATGACTATTCAGGTTGTAGGGTAAAACTACATACATTTTCTGTAAGAAAAGTATTTCAGTGAGAATCTAACATTTATCAACAGTTTGTGGTGACAATTAAAGTGAAATTAATATGCGCTAACTGTGAACATTTAGTGATCTGTGCCAACTGATCAACTTCAGTGTAGATTGTTAAACTACGTGGTATAAAGACTTTTGGACATATTTGAATTATTGAATGAGCATAAACTAATGGTAGTCTTTTAAGATCATCTACAGACTTAGACCACGACACAAGACAAGAGCAGTGTCCTACAAAGATCAGAAGAGCGTGTCTAGAGACAGTAAAGACGTGCAGTGGAGCATCAAGGGCCACAAACCTAATCAAGTCCATTCCAACAGCAGAATAGCAAGGGAGCCATCACCAGGACCAAGAAAAAAGAATTAAATCATTACATTGTTTACATGTTGTCTTTTTTCTAGTTTCAGGTTCTTTGATTGTGGTATTCTATTATTCTATTTAAGTAAAATAGATAATTTTTTTTTTGTTATTAGTTGAGTATAAAAAATTGTTAGGGGATATAATTAAATTTAAGCTTTCAATTATTTAGTTAAAGAAGGGTATGAAATAAATAATACGGGATTTATCTTAAATTTAAACAGTTTCAAAAGTAATAAGCTACAATAATCAGTTTTAAAATGTCAAACCTAGCAGAATACATAAATCTGGGAAAACAGTTAGGGTTATCAGGAGAGGAGTTGAGAAAATTCTGTGAAGGAAGAGAACAGGAAGATAAAGAGGCACAAAGGGTTCAACAACAATTGGATCGTGAAGAAAGGGCCGCAGCACGCGCCCAGGAAGCAGAAGCACGTGCCCACGAGGCAGCAATGAAAGATAAACAGTTGCAACATGAAGCAGCAATGAAACAACAGCAATTAGACCATGAGAAAGAAATCAAATTACAAGAATTAAAACTTGAACAGGAGCGGTTGGCAGCACAAATAGATGCAGACAGACCAAAGGTTGAAACACAGATAAGAACAAAAGAAATGTATAATGAATCCAAAGCAGAACTGGTAGCATAAAGGGAAAGAGCTAAAGAAGAAGAACATAAATTTACAAAATACAAAGGATTAATACAGAATTTTGGTGAAAAGGACGACATTGGATCATGGATTTCAGCGTTTTTACTACAAGTTCGGTTTCACAAAATTCCAAAAGAAGATTGGGCAATACTGTTCCAAAGACACCTTGGAGGAGAACCGTTAAAAATATTGGAGACAGTGCCAGAAAATTTACGACTTGATTTTGATTATATTAAAGACCGGATAATGAGACACTATGACCTACAAGAAGCAGGATACAGATTGCAATTTATTGATTTAAAACCAAAATCAACTCAAACATTTGTTGATTATATGTCCGAAGTTCAGACAACTTTTCAGAAATGGGTGGATTCAGCCAAAATTAACAACGACTATGATCTGTTAGTTGATTTACTATTAAGAAGTAAATTGCTAGAATCATTACCAAAACCTATGACCACATTTCTGAAGGAACACAAACCTACTTCGTTAAAACATCTTGAACAACTAGGAGAAAATTATTATGCAGCACATCGTGATATTTTTCTCATACCACAAAACACTGATATATACTCAGGAGCCAGTGCCGAAGGACAAAAGTCATATGAAACAGGATATAATAGATCAGCATATCCGTCCAGAAGAAGATTTAATGGAGGAAGGAAAATAACAACAATAGATTGTGACACATGCAAAAAAAAAAAGGCATGGTAATGAAACCATATGCGATGCCAATCAATTGTATGAACAAGAAGTCAGAAAGAAAATTGAAAACAGGAGGAAAAAGGTAAAGAGATATGATAGTACAAGTAAATGCTGGGCTTGTGGATTTTATGGACACACGCGTCAATTTTGTAAATATAGGAAAGAATTTAAAGCAGCAGCAGTTTGTGAAACATCAGACTCCGAGTCAGGAAGTGATATATCAGAAACAAATGCAGCAGTGCTACTAGAAGAAGACAAATGCACAATATGTGAAACGTTTCAAGAATATGGAGACTTACCGTGTGGACATAAGATACCGGTGCATAATGCAAATTCTGTGAAGGACTGTGGGAAATTAAACCTACATAAAGGAATAGTTGGTAATCGAATCGTCTCAATTTTAAGAGATACAGGGGCGACGGTCTCAGGTATACATAAGTCATTAGTGAAACCAGAGGATGTGACTGATAAAGTGGTTAGATGCAGAACATTCGGAGGTAGGATAGAAAAATTTAGAATAGCATCAGTATGGGTCAAAACGCCATATACCACTAAGAAGATGGACATGGCTGTATCAAGTTCACCGTGTGCAGAACTTATCATTGGTAACCAACCAGGGCTGAAAGAGATGACAGATCATGAAATAAAACAGTGGGAGAAAGAAAACATACCTGAGATGACAGAAGAGGTGATGCTAACCACGCAGAAACAAGAGACAAATGCGGTCATGGAAGAGAAAAATGACAGTGTAAATCTGCAGGAAATAGAAAATGTAGCAGCAGTCACAAGGAGTGTAACAAAAAATCAACAAACTCAAGAGCACTCAGTAAACATGCACAAAGAACAAATACCAGTAACTACAGAAGATAAAAACAGATTTTTTCCAAGTCTATCAACAAACTACAAAAAACAAGTAAACTTAATAATGCAGTGGCTAGTAACATTAATTGTGACAGTGTTAATGTCAAGTGTTAGTTGTTATGTTAAATGTGTTAGGAAAGTTGCAATATTAAAGTATCAGTTATTTACAATGCAATTGAACAGGAAGCCAACAAAATTAAACTGTGATCAGGGAAAAATAATAAAAAATAAGTTTCGAGCAAGAGGCATTAAATATTGTGATCAGTTTAAAAAAAAAAATGATAGAATTTCCTAATTAGAAAAGAATTTACAGTCATTACACATGACAACGCTAGTTTACCATTAGACATTAATACAAAAGTTTAAATTTCATATTAGGCATGTTAAAGGGGTTAATAACCACATTCCAGATATTATGTCTAGGTTATAAAGATAGTAAGCCGAAATATTCACAAGGGGAGTTAAATAGAAAAGGGAGATAATTATAGGTAACAAGTAAACAGAAATAATCACAAGAGGATTTAAATAGAAAAGGGAGATAATTATAGGTAACAGTCTAACATTACTAACGAATGTTTAATAAACGTATTGTTACTAACAATTAATATTCAAATAAAATAAATGTTGTATGATGTGATGATATGAAAGTTATGATGTGAAAGTGATAATGAGGAATGGTGTATGAATTCAAAATAACACAGAGAGAATGTGTATGAGTTCATAATAAAACAACAGACACATTAGGTTATAATAGAAATTTTATTGACAAGAAATTACAGATGTATTGAAATATAGAAATTTGGAAATATCTATGATATAGTGTACAAACAGAAAATGAAATTGCCACAATGCTAAAATGAGGAAATTCTGGCAAAGCTTTGGTATAAACCATGGTGAATGACGAAGACCAACAAGGAGTAGCAATCACTTTGAATGAACTGTCAACAGGAACTTGGTTCTATGGGGGACATACAGAACTGTGTGATTTATAAGTCTAGTTTTGGAGCCATTTTTGGACTTCCGCGTTGTTGAGGAACGCTTTGGGGTGTTGTTCAGTCTTCTTTAGGTAGACTGACTTCAGGACTTGATAAGTACGTCACAGAGCCTATAAGGTCATCCGCGTTGTTTGAGGAACGCTTTGTGGAGGTGATTCTGTTAGCATATTGCCAAGAACTGTCAAGGGGAGTGACAAGAGATGCTGCATATGTTGTACAAGTCAGAGAACCGATGGTAGAATTCCAGCCAACAGTAAAAAAAAAAAAAAAAAAAAAAAAAAAAAAAAAATTAGTAAAATAAGGCAATATATTCTTATATGAAAATTTATATAGGTTTATGGAAAAAAAAATTATTGCATATTTTTTTTTGTTTTTTTGTTTAAGGGGAGGAGAGATGTAATGATGTTATAAATAGGGATAATGTCAGGGGATGATTGGCATAATTGGGGAAGTCCCTGAGAGCATGGGTTTCACGGAGATATGGTGAAACGACAGGAAAGAGTGAGTCACGTGTGAATGAGGAGATCTGGGGGATTGAGAATCAGGCGGTCATTCGGTGACTGGGCCCCAGAGAGAAAGGATGGGAAATGAAGCTGTGAAGATGAATGGAGAATGACCAGAGCATGTGGATCTGAATCGGCGAGGAATGAATGATCGAGAAGGCCAGCTGTGATGGTACCTTGTTTGATTGTTAAAGCCAGCCGTGAATATGTCAACGTCTATTGTCCGAATGCTGTAAGTGGATTCTCCTGTGATTCGTGTATTATGCTACCGTGTAAATAAACTCGTGAAATGTGTCGCTGGTGTCAACCGTTGTTAGAAGTTGTGTGACCGTGAAGAAGATCATGTCTGCTTTGATTGAGTTGTGAACCTCTAGACATCAGAGCCAGTGTTAACTCTGCACCACAGATAGCCAGTGTGGAGGAGACACAAAAAGGGCAGTCATTACAGTTAGTGTGTGTTATATATTAAAGCAACCGTAAAGACAAAATAGTTTCTACATATCTTGGACTAGTTAAATTGGAAAAGTGTGAGGCAGAAAGTATAGTTTAGGAACTGAAGAAACTTTTGATCAGCAAACAGTTAGACTTGAAGAATTTGGTTGCAATTGGTACCGATAATGCCTCGGTGATGGTTGGTATCAACAAGGGCATTTATGCCAAATTGAAGGAAGATGTCCCATCTTTAATCCTTATAAAATGTGTGTGTGTCGTTCCTTGCAGCTAGCATTATCATATGCTTCATCTGAATGTTTACTAAAGAGTTTGGAATACATTATTTCTAAAACACATAATAACTGGTTTTCCAAATCATCTGTCAGACAACAGAAATACAATAACTTATTTAAAGCCCTAAATTATGGTTTCACACCAATGAAAATTCTATCAGACTGCAAAACTAGATGGTTATCGATTTAACCAGCTGTTGAAAGAATTGTGAACCAATGGTTGGAGTTCAAGACACACTTCGAAATAACAAGACAAAGTGAAAAGTGCTACACAGCTGAAATATTGTATGGAATGTACAGTGGTGAAAAATATGTGACACTCCTCTTTTTACAACCTACTCTAATGGAAGTGCAAAAAGTTAACTAACTGTTCGAATCTAAACATGTTGATAAAGTTAAATTACTTGACGATCCCACTTTGCTATTTCACTTAAAAAGACTGGTATTGCCTACTTCTAAAGATGATTTGCTCACTTGCACCATAGGGAGCTTTTTGGCTTCTAAACCACACCTTGAATATCATTTCGAAAAAAAAATTTTGATGATAAAAAAAAAAAAAAGACTGTCAACAGAAAATGAAGAGAACAGCTTAAGAAAGCGCTGTCGAAAGATTTCACTAACTCATTATTCAAGCAACTGAAGCAGAGACTTCCTAAAAAATATTTCACTCTTTTCTGTGAGCAACACACTTCAGCCAGTAAAGGACATACTTAAATATTGTAAAAGTTTTGATATTTTTAGGAGCTAGTTTGGCGGAAGCAGAATATCAAGTTACCAAAATAAACTTGTTTGACTGTACAAACAAAACAGAAACTGAAGCGTTTTGGAGTGAAGAGAGACAATTTAAAGATGCCCAAGGAAACAGCCCATTCTGTAAGCTGTTTAAATGTGCCATGTCTGTCACGATACTACCCCATTCAAATGCTGACGTAGAAAGAGTTTTAAGTGCTATAATTTACATCAAATCTAACCTAAGAAATAGGATGAAACTTGACCTCTTGAATGCCATCTTGACAATAAAATTCCGCCTTATGAGAGTAGGGAAAAAAATGCTTTTCAACATATCAGCTCCCTGATTGTGTATGAAAAGAAATTGGAACAGCTAAAGCATACCAGAGTCGTTTTGGATCTGAAGCTCCAATTTCATCATCCAAGCTAAGTTTATCCTGTAGATCTTGTGAGACAGACAGCAAAGATGAGGACATGATTTTATAGAGTAAGTCATATCAATAGCTACGTAATTTGTGACTGTCCTCCATTTGGATGTTTTTTTCCCATAAATTTTTCTCCGCGCAAATCTGAATATTTCTAGATATTTTTTGACACTTTTCTAGATGTTTTCTGTCAGAAAAAAAAAAAAAGTGGCAACACTGCAGGAAACCTGTCCGGATAGTGAGGCCATTATAAGTTGTTGATACGCAGTAACATTGGTAATACAGTTCACTGTGTTAATACTAGACGAAGTACAAAAATAAGACAATTGGTGCTTAGATGCTAGATTAAGAAACAATTTAGTTTAGTGCGGTTTTAATTCTGTCATTTGAGTTATTTACAAAAGTTTTTAAGAGGTTTGAACGTGTAAACTAAACAATCAGAGATGAGAGAAAACTCCTTAACTCTTTTACTAGCTTTAGCTTTAGGCAGTGGTATTCATTTACACCTACAGATGCTAATTCCTTTCTGCCAGCAGTATAAATGGGGTTATTTTTATTAACGTGGTCGTCCTATGAAATTAAATAATTAAGTAGATTAATTCGTTATTTTGTCATATTTTTAGTGTTTACTTACTCTGATATCAAATAAATCATATATAATATAGATAACTGCTGGCAATGTAGGAATACAATTTGTGTAATTTCAATATTTTTATATTGTGTGTTGGAAAATTACAGTAGTTTATCTTTTCAAGAGCATTACCCAAAAAAAAAAAAAAAATCTATAGCTTAACTTGCACAAACATTGATAATTATTTCAAAAGTTTAGGCAACTGTTAATAATTTATATATTTGGAAAAAATTGTACCAGAAGGCATGGTACCAGGAAGGAGGGGCAGGGGCCGACCGACACGAAGATGGGCACAGGACATAAGTGACTCCTTGAGTATAAAAGTACATAAGGTTGGAGAGCTGGCAACAGTTTTTTTTTCAAGCAGACGGTGATGAGAGCGACGTTCTGCAAAGGACCTGCTACATGATGATGATATTTTGTCAAGGACATATTTTCATTTAAAACAAGCTGTGGGTAATAATACTAATAAATAATTAATATAGTCACAAATATAGAGTTTACTAATTAAAAAGTAAATACTTCTCTCCATATATCTAAAAATTAATAATGAGTAAATAAACATGTATTAGTAATAACCCTTTGAGTCCCAGGAGGTTTTGCATCAGAGGCCCAAAAGGGGAGGGGGGGGCAATAATGATTTTGACTTTTAACAAAAGCAGCACTTTAAAACAAACCACAAAACTGCAGCTGATGTCCAACATACACATATCATACATGAAAATAAACATAAATGGACAAGGATTAATATTAGCATACTGCTACAAGAAACAATTATACAGTTAGTTAGTATTTAGTAGAGAAAACAGTGACTTAGTTTGAGAGGTAAGTAAATTATGAACAAGTTTTTTCCACTTACCCAGAAGCTGATCCCAAAATTCTTGATATAGTATATCCAAAATGCATCACAAAGGAAGGTACACCACTTATAAGTATGCACAGCCAATATTAAAGCCAAATGTGCAATAGTTGATGTGCTATAGCAATTTTAATAACACTACCATAACACATCAAAATATATTTTCCAGTGGCACAAACAGTGAGTTTTCTAAAAAAACAATTGAATTCCTCACATAGAAAAAAAAATTTAAAGTCACTGTAAACATGTCAACCTGTTCATAGATATATATCTATGGTTTTAGATGATATGGATAGTAGTACTAGAAGCGCTGACATTTGGACTAGCTGGTGTCGCATTACGAGGTGCTTCTCTTGTGTTGCCATGGCAGAATTAGTCAGTTTTGTCCTCTTAACAGGAGGTAAATTACGCACACATCCTCATCAAAACTTGACTTGTCAACGGTTTGGGGAAATTCCACATCGCTACTATCATTATCCAACTCCACATTACTTTAATCGATCCACTATTTGATCAAATTTAATGATTCTAAAGCAGTAAATCGCTTTGATGGGTATGAAGACGATGACTGATCGGACATATTGTTTTTAGACAATTGTTGGTAACGTAGTAGACCACACAAATATCGATTTAAAGCGTTAAAAACTCACCAGATCCAAACGAATGCACTCCACGTGTGTTCACTACACACTTGAGAACCGGAAAGGAAGATTAAATTGAGCGGTTCGCGTGTAATTACCGATAAGTGGTAAATTAAAAACTGTCACACGCTGTTTAGGCCGTGATGCGTTCCTTGGGACTCAAAGAGTTAATGAATTTGTTGGGACATATGGCTGAAAAAAAGATCTAATGTTAAATTTTATATTGTAGGTTTAGGTAAATGAAAGACCTGACTAACTTAGTAACTGACTGGTGCTGATATATGCAAGATACTAAATAACATGAAATTTGGCACACTTCCAAATACCGGTCCCAAATTATTAACTGTGAAAACATCCCTTTGAGAGCCTTAAGAGGTTATGTAGCAAAAACACTTACACCATCATCATCTATTTCCACTTTTGCCTTTATTGCTTGATGGATAGCAATGTTTAGACGTTAAGCAAAGTTATCACCCCGCAGGGATTCGAATACCATTCACCCGCGTGACAGCTGTAACGCTTACAACTACACTAACCAAGAGTCGAAAATTCGGTTCATATTATTTTTAACTATATGACCTTTTGAGGCCCTGAATGGGATTTTTTTAACAGTGAATATTTTAGGACCAGTATTGGCAAGAGTGCCTGAAATTTGAAAGCTGTAGTTACCATACAAAGGAGCCCGCATGTGGCCTGTAGAGAAGGTCAGGATCTTGCTGCAGGAACAAGTGTACTTCTGAGACTTCAACAAATGGCCAGCTAGACACCTCTTAAAAAATGTCATAATTTGAAAGGTCAGGTTTACACCTCAATTAACAACTAGAGTATGTAATATGAGTTCTGGATGACATATTTACCTTATTTCTTGTGTTTGTAAATGTCGTTATTCTAGAATGTGCCACTTTCAGTTCTGTTAGTGCTTTCTCTGTTTCTTTAGATAGTGTTAGAGCCACCCGTTTCACCATGAGTATCACTATTCTCTGTATGCTGTGTGGCCTGAGAATAGTACTATTTTACTTGCATTGACTTTCTCCATGTGTTCTTACTTGTTTCACATTATCTCACAATACTTATATTTTATTTTCACGGCATGTTCTGACTTTCCAAACTTGTGTGCTTGTTCAGTCCAAATGTGCCAAGAGCAAATTCTGTAGTTTTCCTTGTTAAAAGAAAGGAAGTGGCAATCTAGACTTTGTACTGTTTTCCTTTCAGTGTATATTTTGCGTGGGGGGGTGGGGGTGGGGGGGGGGTGTATGTCTATGACTCTTGTAGTTCTAGCGAAATAAATATATTATGACTTTTTCTAAATAGGTGACTGCACAGATTGGGTTCACAGTGGAAATATAAATGAAAGCACCATTTTTATTTTTGTTACCGCTAAAGGACACTTGTAGAATTTGCATAAGAAGCACAGAAACCTTTGTGTAATCTACACCCAGAGTATATAGTGGAGATTCTTACATTTTAAGGCACTCAGGTTTAAAGCTTGCCTTGTTTGTTTTAGCAGATTCGTGCGGAGTTAAATGCTGTGGTTGGTACAGAAGTTAAAAGATGACATCATCCTTAAAATGTTAATCCTTCTCAGTGGACAAACAGGGCTTCAAAAATTAATTTGCAAAAGACCCTAGTGGTGGCTAACACAGTTTGTAGAATCAGCAATGGCAGGTGCCAAGCCAGGAGTACACCTTGTTCAGCTTCGCCCAATTGCAGTGCCAGAATCACTCACAGTTGGCAATAAGTTCATTATGTTCAGTGATGTAAGTATCTGTTAACTCTTTGAGCAACAAATAACTTATTTCTAGTGTTTATTTCTGTTATTTCCTTATCTCTCCATTTTGTATTAGGATTTTTACTGGTTTATTAAAAAAAAAAAAGCAATATATACATACACATGGACGAGCAACACCTTTCCCCCACACTTCCAGCTTCACCGCGAATGGGTTGCCCCATATTTGCTCCATTCCTGTGTGAGTAGAAATCACACAAAATGTCCTTCATGATGATCCTGTTTCAAAACTAGCGTTAAAAATGTTAGTTCCAGCAGAATCTTGAAGCTCGCACACACAAAGTAATTGCAAAAGGCAGCTGTCAAGTGTGTCAACAGTAACAGTCTCACACAAGATTTGTAGCTACTGTTGATGCAAGCAGTCAGTTACAAAAGCCTGCATTGTACACAATACTGCATAGGTACACGTCATTCTAAACGTAATCAACCAAATTCATTTTCACTGCACTAACACCACAGAGCCAAAAAACGGGGAAAAAAATCTGCATGAAATATACAGCTCAGTGTCGCACTAAGCAAACAGCTCAGTAGCTGAGCAATGGAACCTTTAGACACCTGATTCTGAAATTTGTTTGAATCATTCTTTTCAATGATCTGTGAGTGTGCTGAAATAATTCTGGCACTTATATTGTAGAAAGATGTTTGATGGCTTCAACACAATATCATTTTTCCTGTTGTTTTCCATTTTAAGATCTTCATTGGTTAGCTGTGATAAATAGGATTGGAGAAATTAATTTACATTGGCCTAGCTACATCCTCAGATCCAACAGATCTTGCCTTTGTCATGTGCAAGTTTAGCATGGAGCTAAACAAATACTGAATGGCTCAAGTATTGCGTAATCTGTTGTGTAATCTATATTAATAAAAATGTAAATTTCCGTTGGTTGTAATTAGGGCTGTACCGAATATTCGCTTTTGGGCCAAATAGTGGACCTAATAACTATTCGGTATTCGGCCGAATACCTGCGGTCGGGCCGAATACAAATAGTGGTTACCTTACACCCGTTTCTGCATACACTGCGATAGACTGAAATACCTCACTTATTAACACAATAGTTGCTGTTGCCTAAGTCTGTCGTAGTGGGGGAAACTGCAACCCGGTTGCGTGGTAAAGCATCCATTTTTAACATATGGCTTCAAGTCCTGGACAATCAGTAGGCAGGCCAAACAATTTCTTGAGGCCTCAGAGATGTGGTTTTACACAACCATGCTTAAAATACCTTGAACAGCCAAAAAAAAAGCAACCAAGAGATTTTGAAAGACGCGGTAGCCCGAAGACAACTAATCACAGACATCATAAGGAGACAGTCATTATTTTTAGGCCATGTTATGAGGAGAGGGAAAATTGAACATGTGGTGACCACACTGGAAAGATCTGTGGAAGGAGGGATAGAGGAAGACAACAAGAGAAGATTCTTGTTGCATGGCATGGAGGTGTGTCAGCACACAAACTAATACATGCTGCAGGAGATTGCAGATTGTGGCAAGGCCCACCCCAGTCGGAGAGGCACCTGATGATGATGATACACTATTCGTATTCGACCGAATAGTTGGTCCCTCTATTTGTATGCGGCCGAATAGTGAAAATCCCTATTCGGTACAGCCCTAGTTGTAATAGCTAATTTCCGAAACTTCTTCACCGATTGCTTTCAAATTTTCGCACAACATTAAACTGACTGCACACATGTTTTTATGTAAGTGTGTCACACAAACCACGAACTACATAGCTACAACAATGATCACATCGGTTTTTGTTTTGTTGCCGGCCCAGAATTGTTTTTAGTTCACCTGGTGGGCGACCTTTGACTGTTGACCTCAGACCTCTGCATGAAGCTACGCCCAAACGCCTTCACCGATTACTTTGTAAATTTCACACATATTTGAATATGCAGACGTTTTTATGCAAGAGCACAAGGCTTGAACTACATAGCTCTAGCGACGATCACATCGGCATCTTGATTTTTTTTTCCGACGATCTGATTTCTTTTTCTTTTTGCAGTGTTTACTATGCAAGTTTTATTTACACTGATAGGCAACTTTTGACTGTTGATCTCAGAATTCTGCATGAAGCTGGTCATTATGGTATCGAAGAGTTCTTGACAGATTGTATGGACATATTAGGATGTGGGCATAAATTGTTAACTGAGAGAGCTCAAAGTTAATTTTAGTCTGGGAAGATACGGATGCCAAGGTCAATTAAAAATCGTCAGGTGATGCATTTCAAATCCTTTGGAGAGGGGGAGAGAAGTATGGGGAGGGGGGGGGGTGGTGTGATTACAGTCACTGTTAACTGAGAGAGCTTAAAACATGATTTTAAAGTTCTTGTTTTAAGAATTTTTAAAATTTTAATTATGCTTCCTATGCCATTCTCATGTTTTGTTGTTGTTGTGAGTCTGTCCGTCATTTAAAAATATATTAGTAAGCTTTACTTTCAGCTGCTAATAGATCATTACGGTCTGAGGAGAATGGTGCTGTTACAAGAGGACCTGGCCAATGTTCAACACTCAAGAGAAAGGCGAGACGGATATACAATCAGAAAGTTGCTGGTGCAATTAGAATTGGAACTCTTAGCTTGCTGCTGAAAATGGGGTCCGAGTGCTGTGATGTTGATTCTTAATTCAACATTCAACAAAGATTTAGTCTGGATTAGAGCCCATCAGCTTGCTGAAGAAAAGTTTAAAATTTTCTGCACAATAGATTTAATAAAAGAAAAATTAATTTAATAACATCTTAAAATTTTAGATCAGAAAGATCCGAAGTAAGAGGACATGGCATGCATTGTGTCACTGGAAAGGAAATTTGAATAAACGTTCAGACATACGCAGATGAGCATTTAATAGAATTAATTGCACATTTGTATGGGAATGGTTTCCTTGATCTTACCATTATTTCCACTTTCTTATTGTTCAAGCAGAGGACCCTGTTTTCCATACAGAATACAAATACTAGGTTAAACAGCTGTGTCATTAAAGGGTTGCTTTGTGAGTTTGCATTAATATTTATTAAACACACGATTTAGTCCGTGGATCTTGTATAGGATGCTACTGTGTAAATATGTCTGTTAAAATGAAAATTCATTAAACGATAAACATGTCGTGTAAGAAGGTGGATAAGTACTCTTCCTCTTTAATTTTACTGACTGATCACAGGTCTCAGTCTCGTGTTTCTTGTTCATTCCTAGGTGCAACAGTGTGTGAATTTCAAAAAAACTTTTGACCAGCCGCTTCTTTTCAATTAAAATTAAAATCACACTGCCTGGTAAGTATCATGTGCCATGCCAATAAACAAAGGCGGTCATGATTTGTTGCCCAACACGATCAACAGAATCACTGATCCTATCAGTGCTCTTGTCGCACCCCATGTATATGGCCATGTCACCAGGGCATTAATCTCTTAGCCTCCCTCTGTCCCTGCTCTCTGTCAGTTTTCCAATTGCCCCAAGCTCTCAAGTCCATTCCTTATTTTGAAATATACTGTCTGTAATCAAAGAAACAGAAAGATACAGTGATACATTTGCCCCCTCAGTCACGTCCTTGATTTTTCCCATTGAATTACAACATAAGTCAGAGCGCTGACTGACAAAAACACAGATGAAGGTGATGCTTTAGGTTACATGAACGGATCAGTAATTTGGGGCAAGTGATAATACGTTAATTGACTGCGGCTCTGTAAAAATCAAATGTTATTTTCTATGATATTCATGCAGGTTCTAAATACATAGACCTTCATTGTCTGTGGTTAGAAGCGCTTGTAACCTTGTATTTTGGTTAGCTGAAAATATTGTTCAGGTTGAAACAAGTTGTTAAAATTATTTCTTGTTTTGAGTTTCTCAAACTGGTTAAAGAAGAAAATATCAAAAATTCATTGGAACTCATTGTTTAATACACAGACATTCCCTGACAGCCAAAACTTTGCCACAGAATCTAAACGATGCACTGACAAAAGTTTTAAAAGTGGTGAATTATGTGAAATAAAGCCCATTGAACACATGACTCTTTGTGATGATCTTCAAGCCACACATAATGTTATATTCTTTTTTTTAAAAATACTGAGGCCTATTGGTTATCAAAGGTAAATATGCTGGTTCAATTGTACGAGTTGAAGTCTGAGGTCAAAGTTTTTCTCATGAGTAAGAAGGATCTGTATCATGCATTTACTGATAACCCATTTGTAATTTGTTTTTGAATAACCTGAACATTAAAATTTCAAGGAGAAGGTGGCAACATTATTCTGTCGTACAATGCTATTAGACCTTTTGTGGAAAATTAATTTTATGGAAATGATGAACTGAATCCAAGAAATTGGCATCATTTTTCCTATCTCAGTTAAATGTTGGAAATGAGAAGTGGGAAAATAATTAACTTGCAATTAAAATTCAGTCACATTTAGTTTTTCAGGTGAAAGTTAAGTTTCTATTTTCTTGATTTAAAGACTGTTCTTGCAAGTTAACCAGAAATCCTTTCTTTATTGACATTGATATACTCCTAGTCTATTCAAGAAGAAGCGACTGAGCTAAAGACAATTTCCCATATTTTGGCGTAGATATTGTTTTGGGCTTGCTTTATTTTAAAATGTACCCTCATGTGGCCAAATTAGCTATAAATGTTCTTTGGCCATTTCTCTCTGCATACTTTTGTGAATCTGGATTTGCGGCTCTAACAGTCATGAAAACAAAACAGTGTTGACAGCTTGATGTGGAGAATGATCTCCGTAGTGCCTTATCCAACAGACCAAAAAAATTGCGCCTATCATTTAAAAAAAAAAACTGCCAAACATCACATTGGTATTTTGACACAAAATCACAACTTGTTGGTGGCTGTTTCTTTTGTAATTTGACACTCTGATGGTGGGTCGAAGTCCATGCATCATTTGTTAGGTAAGAACAGTTATGCTCTTATTCTTACTATTGCTCAGAAAAGTTGCAGCTGTGTTCTTTTTCTAGCCTTTGTCTGACGATACAAGACAGAATACTTTCTCAATAAAAGCATTATTAGCTGCTGTTAATAAACAAGTCAGAGCAGAGGTGGTAAGCTCTTTATATGACTCATGTTGAAAAACACTAGTCCAAAACTTTTCACTATCTGTTGGAAATTCATCTTTCTTAAATGGGGCTTCTTCTTTCCAATCAACTCAAATATCTTTCTGTATTGTTCTTCTGTTGCATTTATGATTTCTCCCGCAGTGTTCATACATGCAGTTCTGGAACAAACAAAAAAGGTTTTGATGGTTGATTTAAAATTTTCATATAGCTCAGTTTTGACAAGCACTAATACGCATCTCTGACAGGAGGCAGACGTATAATTTGGTGGAGAGCTTCTTCTAACGAAAGTATACATTTTGCTTTTGCGTATTCTACTTCTTGACGAGCATGTGAGCTATTATTGGTTCTTTTGTAACAATTCCCCCAAAACAGGGGATATCCACGGGAATTCAATAGCTGATGGGACAGTCGACTATTTCACCCGATAATGATGATGGTAAATGAAGCGTGTAGTTAGTAATTGTGGATGTGGAACACAACGGGAAACTACCACATTACTATCTCAAGAAACTCATCATGGAATAGGGGCTTTTGAGCTGAAATGCTGTAGAAAGATTCTCAGAATATCTTGGCAAAAGAAGATGAGAAATATTGACATCTTAAAAGATCTGAACATCAAGGAGGACTGGCTAATAAACAGCATCCTTTCTCGAAAGCTGAAATATTTTGGTCATATCAAGCGCCACGACGGATTGGAACAATTATAGCAGAAGGCACGGTACCAGCAAGGAGGGGCAGGGGCCGACCGACACGAAGATGGGCATAGGACATAAGTGACTCCCTGAGTGTGAAAGTTCATGAGGCGGGAGAACTGGCAAGAGACCGAGTTTCTTACAGGCGGACTGTGATGAAAGCGACGTTCTGCAAAGGACCTGCTACATGATGATGATGAGTTAGTAATTTTGCATTTCATTTGCCTTGCTGTGGGCGTCTTGTGCATTTTTTTGGTGTGCAGTTTTCTATGTGTTGGTGCGCAATCGGCTGGTATACAATACTGGTCTTGTTTTCAGTTCTCATTTTTATGTGAATGTCTAGTGTAATTGGTATCACATCTGCCTTAACAACCGAAAGGTGACGCATTCAACCCCTACATGACCTTTTGTTTTTTTCTCTTGTATTTTTTTCAAATGTAAATGTTAAATTTAGGCTCTTAAGCACACTTTCGGCAACAGATCACCCAGGTATTAAATATAAAAAAAAAAAACAGTAATAACACAAGTAATACAATTAATTATGATTTATGGATCAGATTTGGGGGAGGGGGGGGGGGGCGCTAGGCTGTGGTTTGGGTTAGGGCCAGTTGTAGATGTTTTGGCACTCACAGCATGGAGTATAGAACGCTCGATATGGCCAGCAGCTGGCATTCAAGTTTAAACAAAAGTGTTTATGGGTGCTGGGTAGGAGGATGCTGTTTTGCAATATGTATGTGTGACTCTTGGAGAAACTATATCTGCTAACCCTAACCCTAAACCTTTGAAACCGCCATCGGTCCTGTCTTTCCGTCAGCGATAACAGCATCTTATGCTTGGACTTTGTTGGGTCTCATTGAAGCACAGCTCTCTCCTTTGTTGCTTATGTTGATGTCACACCCAGGTTCGTCTTTAGGTTTGCTACAGGAGGAGTCGATTGGAAGGTTATAGACGAGGAGAAAGATGGTTGTGTTGATAGTGGTGATGATGATGTCTTTGCTAGCTGCATGCTTCTCACGTGACTCTGATGCTTGTATACAAAATGTCTGGAAACAACAGTTCTTGTCTATACTGTCTTTATTATGGTACTTCAGCAATGTCACAAATACATCAATGATATTCTGAATAGCACTGTGTTATCTCTATGGCTAAATACTCGTAAGTTCGCGTTGTGTTCTTTATCTCTAGTTACTTAGTTAACTGGTTCTAGTGTCTATAACTGCAACCTGGCTTCTAGTGCTGTTTAGTACTAACGGCTTGATCGTCGACTCTAACATCTCTATAGTTCCTACCTAACGTGTCGCTGTTAACCATGTATCTTGTGTGTTGTCTCTGTAGCTCAGTGTCTTGTTTCATGTCTCTTCTCTAGTGTCTATCTTCGAGGCTCGATATGACCGGCTGCTCTCCTTCTAGTGTTGAGTTGGCATCTCCACAACTACGAGGATCATTGAGACTAGTCGCTCGTCCTCTAATTCTCAACGACTGAAGGCATTCTTTGAGCTGAGCTGCCATCTCTACGACTGAAGGCTGCTTTGAGAGTCAATGTGACTGGTCTCTCCTCTCTTGAGTCTTGTGGACTGAAGAATTGCTAAGGTGCTTTGTTACTCGTTATTTATACTTGGATGCTGGAATGCTAGGTATTTGTTTTCTTCTCGCTCTTTCTGCTTCTAGAATATTCTAGTACGTCTCAACTTGTTTGCTAGGTACGTTCTCACATAAGATTTTATAAAAATATCTCGATTGCATCGAATTTCATCATCCTATTCTACGCCAATATTGTAGTTAAACAGACAATTGACGTCAAAAGACTCCTACAAAACAAGTGCTACTAGGTTTTCTCTGAAAGGGCAAGGCCAACAATGACGTCAGATATTATTTATAAAATATTGTTGCCAAAACCTGTTGACGTTCTTTCTATTAACCAAGATGCAAAATTATATCTCTTAACAAACAAATGATGACGTAAATTTTCAGTTTTGGCGGGAAAAATGAAGGTTACCAAAACTTGTTGATCTCCTAATATTCTAGCGTTGCGCCTCCTAACAAACAAGCTATGATCTTACTCTGTTACATCATCAGGTTAGACTTTTACCAAAAATCTGTTTACAGAATTTTGCTTTTTCCTTTTCTTTGGGATGTTTTGAAAATGTGACAATGTGTGTGTCATTCCAGACAATGCTATTACGGCTTGTTTGGGCTTTGTTGGGATGATACTTCTTCGCAAAGTCATTGATATCTGCCCGTGGCTCTGTCTCGAGAGATGTTAACAAAAATAGTGCTTTGTGTCATTACTAATTTTGATTCACACAAGTTCTAGCACGTGGATCATATCTCCCCCCCCCCCCCCCCCCCCCCAAAAAAAAAAAGTGGTATACCAGGTAAATTTTTTCCTGTCAGGATGTAGGCTATACTCGGTTGGAAGGTATAACAAAGCGAACGTATACTGAGGTGCTACAGTATTTCTTTTTTGGAAAGCCATGATTTTTTTGTAACTCTAATACTAATTACATGCCTGACATCTTTAGAATGATTGTTTTATTCCTTGCAGAATTCAACAACAGGCACCCCAGTAACGCTGAGAGTTGACAAGAAGGGTTATTTCCTCTTTTGGAAGGATCAGAATAAGGTAATGACAGTTCACATTGTACAGTGTCACAAATATCAGGTTTGAGACAACAAGCAGCTTAGATAATTAGGTTTTGTTAATAGTAAGTCAGTCACAGAAAAGGTCATTTTCTGTTGTTATAGATGCCAAGGTTTATAGAAAGAAATATGAGCAATAAATGTAACACAAAGACCCACATTTTTTTTTAATCTTTAAGGTCCATTAGGTCAGTCAGGATAACATAATAGTGGGTGTTAGATTATTAGCTTCATTTGCTGGTTTATTGAGTGATGGGGTTGGAGGAGGCGTGTGGAAATTGATGTTTTTACAGCTACCTGTGTAGGGGTAGATAATATAATAGTAAGTGTTGCAAATTAGTTTCTTTTGCTGGTTGATAGCCTGTTTTGAGGCCTTGTGAATGTCAGGAGGGAGCAGGGGGTGGGAATAGACTTATTGTGGCCTCAGGGAAATATAAAAGCTGGTGCTAGAAAATTAGTTTTGTTAACTGTCTGGGTGAATGCTGAGTGCCATGGAGGGAGGAAGAGGGGTGGGAATTGATGCTTGTTGTTGTTGTCTGGAACAGTGAAATAATAAAAGACAGAGTTTTTTTACAATACATATATGTTGTACAACATGTAAATCAGATGCATAATAATTGTTTTTTATATATATTTTATTTTAACAGTGTACGCAAAATTAGACGCTGAGAGGTTACATGGTTATATTATTGTTGTGAACAAGCCTTTTGTGAACAAATGTGACAGGGAATTTATATTATGGGTGTGTGTATAGATAAACTGAGGATTTTACATTTCACATTCCCCCTTGCCGAGCTTGTTGTATAGTAGGAACGTCCAAAAAGTTTTTTGTCTAAAATGTTGTTTGGTGAGCCCTGTCATGCTAGTCTTATAGAACCAATTGAAACAGTGATAGTTTTACTACATAAAGTAACTATCACATACACCTTATATTTTAGTTGGAAAAGCCCAGGGGTTTTCTTCTGGTGCAGTTTTTTATTTTGGAATTTCTAATATTCGAATCAAATCACCAGCAGAAAATGATGATGGTGTAGACAGAATTTTGAGGGGAACCATTGATCGTATAGTTTAAAGAATTATTTTTGCAAACAAACAGGGCCAGTCATTTTGATTGTACTTTCTGCCAAGAAAGACTGTTTCTGTACGTCTCGCACAGTCAGAGGTCGGGTTGGTCTACTAACCTTTTCTACTAACAATTTTAGAGGTACCACTAATAGTCTGTATATCCTTTTCGCCTTTCCCCTGAGTTTTGGATGTTGGCCACATCCCCTCGTCACTCCCAGCAACATTCTACTAAGACCGTAATGATGGGCCCTGGCTTCTGCACTGTTCACTCACCACCAAAGGGCCATTACAACATCTAGCTTAATCTGCTGACCTGAAACTCCCAAAACTTCTGCAGTAAACATTGTGCTAGTGGGTTTGATCCTAACAAGTTTGTATGTGCTATGTTGAATCGCTACCTGCACATGTGAAGTTCTGCTGGGTGCCCAGAGGACCCAAAGCAGTGGTGCCAATAGGAGTTTCCCATTTTTAACTCACAAACTGTCTGGTTTAAGTTCACACTGTGACAAGCATTAAACTTCATTTCTTTATTACGATTATATGTGTAGTTCCAAATGCTGTTATCAGTAGGCTTTTTTGTGTGTATTTTGTTTAGTTTGTTTTCTGTTGCGAGTTTTGCCTAACTTTGTCCCAGTATGGGAAGCATTTTTTGGTTATTTAAAGTCCCACCTTGGCAGTTGTCAGGAGCCCTGATATAACCTAACCAAATGGTTGCACAGGGTTTCTGGGACTTGTGGCCGGATGTTTCTCATCTGAATGGTGAAAATGTTTATCACTTTTTGTGCTGTTCTGGAAGAGTTAAACTTTATTCACTCTGTTGCAATAATTGAAATTGAAATATTTTGAAAAGTTACTGGTTATTCCTAACTCTTTACACAACTGAATAATGTATGGAGTTGTCAGCAGCTTATGGCAGGGAATAAATTAAAAATGAGACTAGAGACATTTATAAAGCTGTTTCTTCTACCATTGAATATTTTCTGTCCAATTTGTTCTGACATTTTACATGAGTTTTGGCGTCCCTAAAAAACCTACAACCACCACTTCTACTTTCTCCCTTTTGTTCCCATTATCCCTAGGTCTCCATTTGACATGTCTAGACTAAGGGTGGCATATCTAGACCATGCGTTCCAGGCATGTCCAAGTATAAAATTTATAGTCTGGGAATGTTGTCTCTTGTCGCATAGCTTTAAAACTCTGACTTTGCGAGGTATGGCTGGCACGTGTGTTAGTGTGTCTGGTGAGGTGTCCCACTGCCAAGTTTAGAGAAGGTCTGGCATGACTGGTACTGCCTTTATTTCATATTCATAATTGATAGCATTGCATCTGGTCATACTAAATCTTGCTTATTTATCTTTATTACAAGGTGCACATTATACAGGTGTATAGTTTATGAGATTTGTATGGGTGGGTGAGAGAGAGAGAGAGCAAAACTGACACCGGTCTTTTTTTTTATGTTTCAGGAAATAGGATTTTTGGATATATCATTGATTAAGGACACAAGAACTGGAAGTCAGGCGAAGTTGCCTCGAGTAAGTTAACAATCTTGTGGTCATGTTGACTAATAGTTTTTCTGTAAGCTAGAGTATGCAGAAATACACACTTTCTATGACCCAGAGAAAAATATTTGAAAGCCTATGCATATTTGTAATGTCTGCCCTTACCAAACCCACAATCATCAGTCATCATCATGTACAAACAGATTAGGGCTAAGAACACTAAGGGAGCCACAGTAATGCAGTGGGTAGATGCTCTTTGAGTCCCAGGGGGTTTATCCTCAGAATCCCAAGGAGTGGTAATCCAAGTTTGAAATTTTACAAGTGTTTCACAATTAAACATACCATGCTAATTCAGCTGACACGCAACATACACAAATTATACATCAAAGGGACCATTTATTGTTGAGGAAAATAGGATAATACTACAAAAAATACATTGTGTTGGTAGTTAATTATTAGGAAATAAACAGATGGTATGTTTGGAAAAATTAGTAAAATTTTTTAAATATTTTTTCCCACTTACTTCTGTGGCAATTCAGGAAAAACTCAGTAATATCCAAAGTGAATGGCAAATGAACATGAACCACTAAGTCATCATCATCATCAAATGCCTTCCTTGCTGACAGGCATGGCGATCATGCCTCTCCACAATCTGCGGTCTGCAACTGAATGTATTAATTTATGTGCTGACACCCCTCTATGCCATGAAAAAAGTGTCAGAAATCTTCTCAGGCTGTCTTTCTCTCCACAAATCTTTCCAGTGGTCACAACATGTTCTTTTTTCCCTCTTCTCATGACCAAAAAAAAAATTTTTTTTTGGGTGTGTGTGTGTGATAATTTGTTTTCGAGCACTCACCTCTCTCAAAACATCTGGGCTGCTCTTTTTAGCTGTCCAAGGAATTCTAAGGATTCTCCTGTAAAACCACATCTCTAAGGCCTCAAAATATTGTTCGGCTGGTTAATTAATTATCCTGGCTTTACAGCCATATGTTAAAACTGGCTGTATATAGCATGAGAGAATTCTTCTCCTAACCTCCAATGACATGGATTCATTGCACACAATTTTCTTCTTTTATAATCTTTCAGTCAGATGTTATCCATGTGCCTTGATACTTAAATTTCTGTACTTGTCCTAAAATAATGCCTTTGACTTTTATATTATACACTAGCTGTACCCGGCCACACGTTGCTGTGGCATAGTTTGGCTAAATGGAAATGAAAGAAAATAGAAATTGCACGTGTCTAATATAATCATTGTCTGCTCAGATATAGAGATAGTCTTTGATCCCCCCCCCCCCCCCCCACCACCACCACAACTAAATCCACCTACTACTCTCTCCCTCATCAAAGGTTTTTGGAAAAGAAAGACAATGGAAATCGCACGTGTCTAATATAGGTAATGTCGCAATCATTCTCTGCACAGATATAGAGATAGTCTGGTTTTCCAACTTTAGAACACGCACCTTATAATTGTGTCTTTATATTAGTGGTCGTTTAAATGGTGTTATTAGCACAGTAACAAAAATGGTTATTTGGTTATCACATGCTAAAGCTGTTTGTATTTTTAAAGGGGACGGAAGTAAAGCTACAACTGTACTTGTGAATAACAAAGTAAGTCGTAAAAAATAGAAAAGCGGAGGTAGCGTTAGTAAAATATAAACAAATTAGGTAATGAGAACTTGAAAATCACATGTAAAGCTCTTTAAGTTCTCTTAAATTTAAGTCATTACCCCCTCCCCTCCCCTCTTCCACCGACTACTGCTCTCTCCCTCTTCAAAGGGTTTGAAAATCACTACCTGGCGATATTGTTTTGTTGCTGTAACTGACATTGACATCCCTGTCTATCTGGACTAAAATGGGGAGCAGGAATTGTAATATGTTGTGAATGGGGCTAGTGTAATATTTACCACATCATCATATCCTTCAAGTACCAGTACAACTACTACCACGACTACCACCACAGTAGCTAAAATAATGTCACTGCTATCTGTGTTACCATCGGAGTAGACAGAGAGTCGTGAGCCAGACGATTTGGTTCCGCATGGCTAGTGCTGTCGCCACAGACTGGTCAGGTTAGGATGTATAATTTCACTTCCCGACAGAAAAACGCCATAACCTTACCAGCGGTCTTCACATGAGAGCACTATGGTGTAAGAGCCCAACCACAACTATTACTGCTGCTGCTACTTTAAGTGGGTAAAGCAGTTACTGTGACTTAAAGCTCTCTCAGTTAATAGTTTGCCCCCCCCCCCCCCACCCCCCTCTAAATTCACTGACAACTCTTTACCTCATTGAAGTAGTTGGAAGAAAAAAACAACACTTGAAAAGCAAATGAACACAGGAAAAAAACACCGTAATTAGGAAATGAACGCCATGGTAAACAGCACAGCTTAAAATTCCAACGCAGATGAAATAACTAAATCTAAATGAAAATAAATTGAAATCTTTGAAATTTCAGCGTAACCATGCAATCGTAAAGTTTAAAAATGCAATCATAAGTATGCAAAATGGTCGAATTTAATTATCAAATGGTTTACCCATTTACTTGTCTTTTTTTTTTTTTTTTAAAGTATTAAGGCAACATGGCTAGTGCTGTCACCACGACAGAGCAGATGAGGATATTATTTTAGTCCGGGATAAAAAAAAAAAAATTAACTACTGCGGATTCGAACCCTGGTCTCCCGCACAGGAACCCAGTGTTCTAACCATTCGACCAAGCAGCCACTTAATCGGATCAACAAAAAGAGAACTTAACTATTAGAGATGTGTGTCCCTACTACTGTGTCCCGATTATAACACAACCCAAAACCGCAGGCAATTGTTTTCTCGTAGACAGATACTCCAGATATATTAATGAAACGGCACAACAATAGAAATCGCACGTGTCTAACACGGTTAATGAAGTTAATGTCGCAGTCAATGTCTGCGCCGACGTCAGGATAGTCCTTGATGCCCCCCCCCCCCCCCCCCCAATCGAAGGTTGTTTGAAAAAAACCAATAGAAAATAGAAATCGTGTTTAATTTGGTTATTGTGGCAAATATAGAGATAGTCTTGTTTGCTATACCACGACCTACTCTATGTATTAGAGAAGGCGTTGGCTGCACGTAACTCGCTGGCGAGTGGTGGAAGCCTTGCGTTCTGACTACGGCGCATGCGCAATTACTAACGTGGCTATAATTAGAAATCACTAAAATTATAAATATTAGTTTCAAATATTATGGCTTAAATTGTGGTCACCTATCTCTAACAGTGACAGGTTGAATTTCAAACCATGATGGTTCAACATCCAGTATCAAAACAAACATATCCTGAAAATTTCAGCTAAATCGGTTCAGTAGTTTCCGAGTCTATAAGGGGCAAACAAACACACAAACATTGATTTTTATATATATAGATTTAGGCACAATTCTTTTCTTGGAAATCACCATTACTTCTGTCTCTCCATTATTCAAACTGAGGTCAATTTGATCAATTTGTAGTTCTTTCTGACTTGTCACACTTGGTAATGTATAAATAAAATATAACCACAATCTGTCCATTAGATCTCATTCCATAGAGACTTTTAGAACATTATAACAGCACCGTTTTTTGGGTAAAGCAAAATTACCTCCAAAAACAGTATTTCTCTCTCTCTCTCTCTCTCTCTCTCTCTCTCTCTCTCACACACACGCACACACACACATCTATATTAATAAAAATGGTAATTTTCCATGTCTGTTAACTATAGACTCCTTAACTACTGAGCCGATTGCTTTCAAATTTTCACACAATGTTGCCTTTGACTCAAAGCATGTTTTTTGTCATAAAATTGCACAAAGCACGAATGATGTAGCTCCAGCAATGAAATCATTATTTGTTTCGTTGCCGGCCCGGATTTGTTTTTAGTTGATTGACCATTTATTTTTGATTGCTTAGCAGGGCTGCCAATAATAATTGAACTTTGCATTATTATATAATTTCATTTCCACCAACTATTTGAGTCTTTGGTAGCGTAGTTGTAAATATTCTGCCTATCATGCGGGTGACCCGTGTTCGATGCCCCGCTAGGTAATATAATTTTTTTTGGAGCCCTTAACTGGGCGACTGGCATGTTGTGTTGTGGTTTATGGCTAGGTTGCGATATCTATGCCTTTTTTCGGTTTTGGGGCTTACTGCTAGCCTGTTATAGCGGCGATGTGATGCTCAATGATAATGTCACAGGTAATCTTCGTTCGCCCTTGAGAGGGCCGTTGGCATGCTGTGTTGTGGTTTACAGATAGGTTGCGCTGTCTGACCCAAACACTTTAGCCTTTGGTAGTATAGTTGTAAGTATTCCACCCTTTATGCGGGTGACTGGTGTTCGATTCCCTGCTAAGTGATAATTGTTCTTTTTACCTTAAAAGGGTGGTTGCCAAGTTGTGTTGTGGTTTACATCCAGGCTGCGTTATCTGCGCCGTTTTTCGGTTTTAGGGTTTACAGCTAGCCTGTGATAACCGCGACATGATGCTCAATGATCATGTTACGGGTAATTTTCGTTCGCCCTTGAGAGGGCTGTTGGCGCTTTGTGTTGTGGTTTACAGCTAGGTTGTGATATATGACCCAAACTCTTAAGCCTTCGGTAGTATAGTTGTAAGTATGCCACCCTTCACGCGGGTGACTGGTGTTCGATTCCCCGCTGGGTGATAATTGTTCTTTTTCCCTTAAAAGGGTGGTTGCCACGTTGTGTTGTGGTTTACATCTAGGCTGTGATATCTGCACCTTTCGTCCAAAGACATCCGATTTCAGTAAAGTCCCGATTAGCCTCCCCGGTCGCGCTTTACTCGATCAAGAACTATTCAGCAATGACAGAAACTGTTAACTAAGACGGCTTACAGTCCAGTTTAGTTTGGGTGGACACGGATGCCAAGGTCAGTTAAAAATAATTCCTTCAGAGAGGGAGAGATGACAGGTGCGGGGTATTTTTCTTCGCTCTTTGTGAGTATAGTGTACTTTTTACTGTGGGTTCCATCACTGGTTAGATGATGAAGTTTTTTTCCCCATGTCGGGGGCAAAATTAAACTAAACAGTCCCTGGCGACAGCATGCGGCGCTAACACCTCTGGCTACACCGACCTACACAGACTGTAGTGACAGTTATTGTTGTTGTTGTGATGGTAGTGGTAGCAGTAGTACTGGTACTGGATGGGTGATGTGGTAGCTGTTACACTGGCCACATTTACTTCTCAGTACAAATTAATGCTACCCATTTTAGTCTGTGTGGACACGAATGCCAAGCTCAATTTAGTTACAATATTTCGTCAGATGATGACTTTTCCATCCTTCGGAGAGGATGATATGATTAGTGGGAGGGGGCGAGGGTAAGGGGGTTAATGCCAGACACTGTTAACTGAGAGAGCTTAAAAAATTATTTCAAAGTTCTCATTTCTTAACTATTTCTATTTTAAAATTTCACCAGGTGATGATTTTTCAATCCTTCAGAGAGCGAGATATGAGAGGTGGGGGGGGGGGGGGTGGTTATGCCAGACACAGTTAGCTGAGAGAGTTTAGAACATTATTTTACAGTTCTCATTTCTTAACTATTTCTATTTTAATAATTTCCGCCAGGGGTGATTTTTTAATACTTCGGAGAGGGAGATATGACTGGGTCGAGGGGGGGGGGGGGGGGGGGGGGGGGGGGGGGGGGGGGGTATGACAGACACTGTTAGCTAAGAGCTATTTTTTTTTTTTTTTTAAATTTTACCATTCTGGGCCACAGCAACACGTGGCTGGGTTCAGCTAGTACTTTATATAACACTCAGTTTGCCCGTATTTCTATAGCTTGTGTTCCTAGATAATAAATGAATCACAGTAGTCCTAACTGACACTGAAGAATATTATATTTTCACTAATATTTATTCTTGACTCTGTCAGTGACTGAAACAGGTTTACTTTATACTTTCTTTGTAATAAGTATGAATATGCTCAGTGTGACATGTACATTAGCTGAAAACCCCCAAACTTTATATGTTCAGTCTGTCCCAAATTTTATATTTCTGGTGACAGTTAATCATTTCCTCTCCTGGATTTCCTCTGGGTAATTAAATATATTAAACTGAGTATATGGTGGGCTAGCAAAACCGTCACCACATGGCTGCACATGTGGGCATCATATCCCCACAATCAAGGCCCATGATTTTATTAATGTTTGGAACATAACTTCATTACATTTCATTAAAATAAATATCAGTATTCAAGTCTATTTTATAAACATGAAAACACACTGAAAAACATGTAATATAGGCATTAAATATATTGGAATGGTTTACCAGCTTCCTAACTGAGATAGCTAAATATTCACAAAGAACTATATTCAATCATACCTGATAAAATTCCAGCAATTTGCAAAAAGGACTCGCACAGCTAGGATTACTTTCTAGTGCAGCTCTTAGTTGGTGGTATTGCTGGCAGCAATCTGAATTGAATACGATACTCCTCACTGTATTTTTCTTTTCCCTCATCTCAGTTAGCATAGTTTAGCCCCTCCCCTCAAACTCTTTCCTTGAGGAGAGCCTTTAAGATCCACCCCTGAAAGTTCCTTCAGACTACCAATATCTTTCCCTGTGGATGTCACTCACTTAACTGCCCACCTACTGATCAAACTTTCTAAATGTTCACAGTTAGTTAGTCGACAGATTATCATCATCACACATTGAACATTTCAGTCCATAAGGTTTCAAATCCCCTCTTCAGTATCTCCCTCAGCGTGTAGTGGCTTATGACACCAGTTCTGTTTCGGTTTACTATTCTTCTTTAGGCCCCTGTGTAGCACTCTTGCCTGGCTTCACCCCTATAAATATTATGTTCGTGTAGTCTCATCAAGTGTTGCAGATTCACAATCATTATTTGATTTGTTTAGTTGAGTTGCCAAACTGAGGGCATTCAGAATATTAGCCCTATCCATTGCTAGTCCATTTCTATCACTTGCAAGTCTGTCACTTGTTCATTGCCCTTTACATGAGAATGCCCCGGAACAAATATGAAACTGAATTTGGTCAGCCCAGATCTATTCAGGGACTTCACTCACTGTCTTCTTATGCAACCCTCCTCGATCTTCCTGAGCATATTTATTGAGTCGCCGAGGAAGCATGCCCAGGTGAAAGTCTGTTTTTCTAGCCAGGCTGTTGCTCTAGTTGCTGCCATGACCTCCACAGTCAAACTGCTTGTCGTCAAGGTGAAGACACCACAGTCTTGGTTGACAGTTCTCCCTCCGACCTGAGCAGTAAATGTAAATGCCCACTAGCTCCTGACATTTTCAAATGACAGATCCATCTGTGTAGATGATCACACCGCCCTCAGAAAAATCCTCACACATCAAGGCCTGCATTTCTGCCTCGACCACTACTGGTCTCACTACCTGCACACATAAAAATACTTATAAGTAACATTAACCTATGATACAATGCATATAAGAGTTAGTGTTATTTTGTATTTGTTTATTTATGACTTTATTATTGAATCACCCCACCAGGATCAGAAGCTGAAAGAGTCTTTGATGATTGGACAGATGGATGTGCCTCTAGAGGATAAAATGATAACAGTTGTATATGGCACTGATATGGTCAATATGGAATTTGTCCACTTTGTCTGTGCACACAAAGAAATAGCTCAGGTGAGAGTGTTGACTGAAATGCCTAAAATTGGTAGTCATGCATGCCCTCCCTCAGACACGCACCATTGTCACTTGGTTAGATATAATCTTATACACACCTCCTTTGCACGACGCCTCTTTTTTCCTGTGCTTGCATTTTGTGTGATTGAGTGATAGAGCTTGCAAAGGAAACAACAAGTTTCTGGGCTATCCTCCGAATAACGGTCCCAAATTATCGAGGCCGAAAATATATCCTAACAGGACCTTAGTCACATGTCACTTGCGGCAGATTTCCGGTGGCTACACAGCATACCGTGAAAAAGCTTCTGCCGAGTTAGTCACTGCCAAGAGTATCTCCTGCGCCGCTACGCACAGTGTGGAGCGGGGCTAAACTAGATGGCTGGGGCTCAGGAGCAGCAGCTACCACATCTTTTTCATTTTATTTGCTCGTGAGTCCCAGCCATCTAGTTAAACCCCAGTCGGCGCCGCTTTGCGCGGCGTGGGAGATACTCTTGGCAGTATGCTGTGTAGTCGCCGGAAAGAGTCCGCAATTTACATGTGACTGAGGTCCTGTTAGGGTATATTTTTGGCCTCGATAATTTGAGACGGTTAATCGGAGGATAGCCAGTTTCTGAAATACTGCAAAATTGATTTTAAATTTTGTTTTTTTTTGACTGCATAGTCCAGCGTCATACTGAATGCTGAATTAAAAATCAACGTCACAGCACTTGGGTCTTTCCTACAAGCACTCTGTCCTCAACTTCGGCAGCAGAGTTATGTTTTTGCTGGTACCAGTAAGAGAGAGTGTTGAGCCTTGACCAGATCCACTGCTCACTGCTCACAGCACCATTGACCCCAGACTGTGATGATCTGTTTGTGCTTCCACAGTGTTCTCTCACTCCCAAAGGACTCTTACAACATCTAGCTTGTCATCTATTTGTCACCAGGTGGTGGAAAACTGACCCGTTTGTTTTCCAGCGTGTTAGCATCACCTCAAGAAAATATCCAAAGTTTCTCAAGCCAGCGGAAGGCTGCAATGACTGCCTTCCACCTTCATTCTAAAACTAGATGTTGTGGTATCATTATGCCAGGATTTTTTGCACTAAGCGACTCCATTCGCTTTTGTAACTAACTCCAGTGCACCTTGTCTCTAAACAAAAGCCATCTGTATCACATAACCTGGGCAGGAATTATCATGAATCATTTATTGACATTCTCTTCTCATTCTGCACCACTCGCTGGTCAGCCCCTACACTGCATCATACTTTACAAATGTAATGAATGAATGGAACATTAAAGCTTTCTGAATGTGGGTAGTTAGTGTAGACAGTGTATTTAGGTGTAAAAAAGATTGAAAGTCATATTTGCTATGCTATGTTTTACTTTCTGATTTAATCATTTATATATTTGTCAGGAGATAGTAAGTGATATGTTTCTATCTGTGTGACCTGTGCATATTTTGTTTGTTTTGCTTTCTGCAGCCAGGTTGCGGCTGTGGTGTAGTGGCTAGACACTTGCCTGTGGGTCAGGGTTCGGGTCCTGGTTTAAAAAAAATATGACATTGGCTTCCAGGTCGATCCAGCCTTGAGTGGTACCAGGTAAAATCCTGAGAAGTAAAGGTGGCTGGCATTATGTTGACCACATCACCCATCGAGTGCCCTTTGGTCTATCTAGGTCTAGCTCTATATGGACAGTACACCTGAAAGTGTGGAAAAGGGTCCTTTACCTTGCCTCTGCAGCCTGTTCTGTTTTCCTGTGTTGATTGAACTACACATTTCTATGTTGTGTGACAATCCTGTTTGTGTTGTATATGGTAGGCAAAAGAAGTTGTCATTTGTGTGTGTCACATATAGGAAGATTGAGGTTAGAGAAAGAGTTCCACAGAGCAACATCAAAATTAGGACTTTAACTGGCAGAAACCTTGGATCGCGTTTTCTCAGGGGGCCTATCCAGAATGTGTCTTTTTAGGTCTTCCAGTTTCAAGGATTGCTATACCTTACACACAAGTAAGGTTCAGATACCAGTATTGCACACTCCACTTGTTCTTTTGCTTCTTGCTTTGAAATGGCAAGGAGAGCTCTGTAAAGCTTTCCCCATAGGGATGGCGTTTCTTTACCATGTCAGTTGATCTCACTTTGACAGACACAAGCCCTTTTCAAGTAGCATATGATAGGAAATGAAAAAAAATAAAAATTTGACTTGAGAGATATGACTCAGTCTTCCAGAGGATGGCAAAGGAACCCCTCACCCACCCTCCCATTAACCCCCCCCCCCCCCCCAACCCACAATTTAAAATGAGATAATTAAATTTATTGCGCCATGTTTTATCCCACCTAATTTGGTCTACATTTGTTGTTGGCTGTCTGAGAGCTCATTAGCCTCAGTAGCATCTCCAGGGATCTCGAAAATACTATACTTGTGAGCCAGTGGCTTGACCAGTTAATCATAGAAACTCCAACCAAGCAACCAGCTATCCAGCAAGTAAACAGATCTATACATAGCACAGATCAACGATGCTTGTAAAATAATATTATCTCCATGTAGTTTTGTAATGATGATTGTCTATGCTTGCTTCTGTATTTTCACTCGAGACCCAATGTGATCATAATCCTACACAGGTCAGACTTTTCCTCTGACCATCTCCTCTCCTTGCCCAATGTTCTCCCGCATGCATACCTGTCTTATAGTGTCTTCTGCTTGAGCCATCCACAATTTCCCCCTTTTCAGCCTCTGTCCCTTACCTGCAGCCAAAGCTCCATACAGAGGGTGCTCTTTGTCTGCAGCTATTCTGAGGTATGAATAAGCCTGCAGCATCTTTAGCCTATCTGCAGTAGTCGGCAGTGTAAGGATGTTTCACATGCACACAATTGGGGTGTCTCTTGTACATCTCAGGATCACTTACATAGCTTCATTCTGTATTCGCTCCAGTTTCTCTAGCTGAATCTTCCAGACAATGAGTAACCCCAATCCATAATCAGTCACTGAGATGATTAAGTGCTGGTAAAATGTGAACAGCATTTTCTGCTCCATGTCTATTTCTGCCATAATCTTTAGTGCATTAAGGCCCCACCATTTATTTTGAGTCTGGGAACATCTGCTCTAACAAAGAACATCACAGGACGGTTGCCTTTTCTGGGTTGATTGCAGCATTCATCTCTATACACCAGTTGATCACCTTATCTACTGTCACCTGGAACTCTTCAGCTATTTGATTCTGATCTCTCCCCTTCCTATATACGAGAAAATCATCTGCAAATGCCAATATTCTGCCAAGTCCGGGTGTTTCCAGGTATGCAGTCTTGCTCGTAAAAACATTGAACAGCACAGGTGAAATTACAGATCCCTATGGTTGTCCTGGAGCTATAATACATGATTCAGAGGTCCATGAACCCAGTGGAGAGCTACCCGACGATTACAAAATGGCTGCTATCCATTTTACCAACCAAGGACAGACTCCCTTCTCCATAAGCGCTTTCATTCAGATACAGTATCTGACTCTGTTGTAAGCATCTTCTAAATCTAGTGCTGCTGCCACCCTTTCCTGTCTGATCTGAAAACCTTTGAAGGTGTCAAAGACAAAAGTGGCTGCATTTTACCATGTGTGTTTCCCTGACCGTTAACTTCCCAGACCTCCTGGAAGGAACTTTCTCTGTTCCAAAAATTCTTGTAGCTTACCCGGCACTATCTTCTCCAACACTTTACCAAAGGTTATGATCCTAAAGCCGCTGAGTGTTGAATGATTCTTGCCAGGCTTAGGAAGTAGAATCAGTAGCTGTGCGTCCACTCTTAGTTAGTTAGTTAGTTAGTTAGTTAGTTGGGTTATCCTCATTGCACTCCGGACATGTCCATAGGTGCTCAGATCCTCCCCTCAGTATGAACCCCAACGTCCGATGGCTAATAGTACCAGTTCTATGTTGATTAACAAGTCTTCTGGCGTAGCTGGTGTGCGTCTCGTTTTTTGCTGTGCCGATCTTAATTCCCAAGTCTGCCATTCTGGCGAGTGATGTGGATTCACTGCCACCAAAGTCGTCTATCCTTCCCATTTCTCTGAGGGCATTGATAATATCAGCATGATCCATAGGCTGACCGTCGGTAGTGATAGCGGATCCAGCCAACCTGTCAGCTCTTTCATTTCCATCGACGCTTGCGTGTCCCGGAACAAAAATAAAGGTGACTCCACGGACAATGGACTTCTGTAATGTCTCTTGTGGGACTGAAGCTGTCTTAATGCTCTGGTTGAAACAAGCAGTCATCTCCACCAGGTCTGCATCGCTCATGTCTTTTATGTGGTAATATCTAAACCTGTCGAGCCCGGGTGCAGTGTCTTTCACCCTTTTCAGAAAACGTTTTACATCTCCCACCTGCATGATTTCTTCATAATATTTTATGTTCTTTAAGATGGCTGCCAGATCTTCTCTAACTGTTTCTCTTTTATCTCCATCATTGTGGTCTGTCTGTGAAATTAACCTCTCCAGGAAAGCCTTCCCCTTCTCTTTGTCTGTGGTTAACAGCATACCATCATCTCTATGAATTTTTCCTACTGCACTGGGCCGATCTTTCTTGAGCATCTGACTATGTAGCTTCCGAAACTTTCCCAATGTCTTATCGCTCCCTAGTCCCATTAATAAAATGTTCCCATTTTGCTTTTTTGTTCTCTACTGCACAACGCTTGAAAAGCTCTATCCTATCTTTCTTATCTCTTTCTGCACACTCCAATTCTTCCTGCATACTTAGGGATGTTTATCGCACTGTCTTTAATCGTTTTACTGCAGCTCTCTTTAAGTTCCATGCCTGTTCTACCTCTGATGTCCACCATGGAGGCTGCACAAAAGTAGATCTGATATTCCTCTTCCATGCCCTCTGTCGGAGGCATCCAAGAAGGTTGTTTGTCTGCTCATAATTGAAAGACCTACAAGCTTTTAAAGCCTTGACTTTACTGGATTTGGAGATCAATCCCGAACATGGCAGATGATCGCATCCATGATCTCCCAAAACAGTTCATTTGGTATTCAGTACTGCTGACTGGGTAACAAACGGCAGGTCAATAGCCGTGTCTGGCCTACCATCATTTCTGCAGACAAAATTTGAGTCGACCATGGCATCAACAATGGAAACTCTCTCTCGATTTTCTCCAGTAATGCCCAATTCATTGTTCCATTCATTGAAATCCCCAAAAATAAGGAACCTGTTGCCAGCGATCTCCTCTAGGTCTTTTAGCCAGTCCCACTGTTGCTTTGTGACTAATGAACCCACGGCAGCATATATATTTATTGTGTTCCAGCTTAGGCCACCAATCTCCATCTGTATTCCCTGCACCTCCACAGCATCATGATTCCACCAAATCAGGTCAAGCATCACATGTTTCAATCCCTCCTTCACTAGCAGACATTGCTCATGTCCAGCGGGGTTTACATAGCTGACATATCCAGGGCAGTGATATTTGTCTGCATTCAGCTCTTGAAGCATGATTACATCAAAATCATATATCAACCTCTCTAGTATGGGCCCTCTCTGTCTGGCACTGCGACAGTTCCAAAAGCCCACTCTTACATGATTGAACCCAGCCGTTCTGTTTTTCGCCTAAATCTCCTGGCTCCTGACCTTCTACATCTCTGCTTTCTTTTCTCACCATTTCCTCCTTTTCTCTTCACTATCTCTTTGCTGCTCACTGAAGATGACATTAAGCGCAGAGCACGTGCTCTGTAGCTCCGGCGACAATTCTTATGAAATGAAAAATCCAAATTAAAAATGTATTGTGGCGCAGGAAGTAGCAGGTCACCTAAGAAGAGGCAGTGGATGTCCCTAAGAAGTCCACATGCCTGGCGCCGTCCCTCCTGGTTACCAGACGTCCACGTTCATGATTGTCTATCCCACAACCATTCAGGCTCTCACCACGTAGATCCACTTTAGGCTTGGTTTTTTTTAATCGAGATTGTCTCCTTTAGATCCATTGTGTTTTGTTCCGGGACTGCAGGGTCTTGGTTAAGGGGGTCACATTTTGAAGGATGTGCCTTTTTGGTCACGCACAACGATCTTGACTGTAGAAAGGTTTGCCGGGTCAGAGGACTTACCACCTGAGTGCGCCTTTTTCACCTGTATGGCTAGACCCAGAGACTCACGAGGGAACAGCTGGTGTGCTTCACTGACCGAGAGTCTTAGCCACTAGTGCCCCGAGTCTTCATGACCCTCGACCCACTTTGAGTATGTTGTTAGTATGGTTGCAGCTAAAGCCAGTGAGAAATCATGATCTCTGTTCCCACCCACTGCTTTATCTTCAGTGAAACTGATAACACCTCATTCCCCTTCTGTATGTGTAGTATCTTGCTTTGCATTTTCCATCAGAGTGACATTACAACCTCCGCTGATATAGACTGAGAAAAGATGACCAGCTGAACTCACCCGCAAGTTCACTTTGTTCACCCTGGTTATGTGATTATTTATATTTATACAGATGGCACTGTGTTGAGAGGCAGGCAAAGTGCATGGGGGTTCATAGCAAATGTGAATGGACATTGCGTAGTGTGACAAAGCCTGTCATAGGATTTTACAACGTCTATTTTAAGAATGGCAGTTACTTCTTCCTTCCGCTGGCTTGGAAATCAGCTGTACACAAATGTCATAATTGTAACTGACTCACAGAGCATGTTGATATATTTGGAGACAGTCATGCTTTATACAGGGTGACACATATCGCTTCAGAGAACCCTTATATTTAGCATCCTTTGAATATTTTATGCAGGTTATGCCAGTGTATTTGGAAGCAAGCAGGCAAATAGACTGGCCCCATCTGCACCACTTGGTGGTGAATTGATGTATGACAACCTAGATTTTGTGAGGGCCCTTTGGGATCAAGTGAAAAGTGCAGAGGCACAGATAGATCATTGAGGTCAGAGGAGAATGGCGCTGCAAGGAGTTGTCAGGGGATCTGGCTAACTCTCAACACTCAAGGGAAAGGGAAAGGCAAGGCAGATATACAGTCAGACAGTTACTGTTGCCACCGGAAACGGAACTTTTCACTTTCTGCTGAAGATGGGGATTGAGAGCACTTATGAGTGTGTCCCGAGTGCTGTGATGCCGATTCTTAATTCAACATTCTGTATTCGATGGCCAGTATTATTCAGTTGTCTGTTGTCTATTCTGTTTTTCTATGTTGTGAAGTTTGTTCTGGTGTTTTTGTACGATCTGTTATGTTTTTCTACATTGTATGAGTATCTAACTTTTCTAGAGTTAAAAGATAAATGTTTAAAAAATAATGCAGACAAAATTATTTTAATACTAGACACAGATAAAACAAAGAATTGCCATATGCACTTTAAAAAAACACAGAAAAAAAGAATAATCATTGTTGTGGAAAAATAGAAATGTGGCACAAACAAAAAAATCACTATCCCCATCTACCCGTGTGGGTTCCGGGGCCCTCTTATAGGGAAAACAAGAATAGACCCACTGCCTACCCAAAAGCATGCTGTAAGAGTCGACTAATTGGGAGCTTCCTTCGAAGTCGGAGTGCATCTGCCTGAGAGGCAAGGAACTAGCAGTCTGCATGCCAGTGAGTCAGATCTGTAAAATGGATGCACACGTAACACTCAAGATCTGGAACAGGACTGCAATCCAGAAGTTGACGAACAACCAGAACTTTCCGCCACAGTTTACAGCTGGGAAAACGAAGAAGAAGAAGAAGACTATACCCATCAGTAACCCATTCTTTGAAATCTGTTAGTTGATTATTTTTTTGAAAAAGGCATGGTATCCATTGTCAAAATGTCATTCTTTTTTTTCAGGAATGGGCTGATGAGCTTCTGAAATATTCAGTGAATCTTCTGGCTTTGAACAGCAGTAGTTTGACATACTTAGATAAGTTGTTTACTCGGTTTAGCTTGATGCTGGACTCTGATGGGAAAGTGTCCATGAAAAAGTGAGTAGGAAAGTTACATTTTAATGATTAATGAGGGCTATTAAAATTGTGACAGTAGAAATGAAATGCCTTAGAAAAGCTGCAGGTGTTTCAAGGAAAGACAGAATATGAAATCGTGAAATCAGACGAATGCTAGAATGCCAATCTTACAGGTCATTAAAGAATAACAATGAAGTGGTTTGGACACCTAACAGAATGCCCTGGTTCTATCTACCACAGTGAGCCACACTGAAATATTACAATGGGTATAGAGTGAGCGGAAGACCTAGGAAAAGATGAAGTGATGGCATTAAGAATGGCCTTACAGAAATGAACATCAATCTTAAAAGTGCTCTTGACAGAGCTTATCAACGAACGTTACATCTCCCCCTGACACTTCGCTGAGGTACAAGGTGGACGAGAAGAAGAAGAAAAAGGGCTGTCATTTTCTAGGAATCATATGGAGGATGTTGCGGTAAAATGCCAAAAAGAACTCAGTGCTCTCAAGATTATGGCAGCAGTGGACATGGAACAAAGAATGCTGTTCACAATGTTCCAGCATGTGATCCTGTCAGTGATAGATTATGGGCTTAGAATACTTACCATATCAAAGAGTCAGCTGGTGAAACTTGAATGCATACAGAATGAAGCTATGTAGGTAATTCTAAAGGACAGGCTTTTGTCGAAAAGGATACACAGGTACCTCAGTGTACTTCTTCTTCTTCTTCTTTCGTTCCCATGAAATAAATTATCTATATCTGCAAAGCTGTCTCTAGTATGAATTTCACTGTCTTTTGTAATTCACTATGCGGCCCGTAAAGTTTGACTTCCACAAGTGTCTCTTTTGGCCAAAGGTTTTGCCTGAAAGCGTTGAATCTGGGACAGTCTTGAAGGATGTGATCTGTTGTTTCAGGTGCCAGTCCACAAGTACACATGACTGATTGGCCAATCTTAAATTTGTTGTACATGTGGCAGCGAAGTCGATAGTGCCCTGTTCTAAGGCAAAGGATAATGACTTGCTCTGGTCTGTCCATAATATGGTAATCATCTTGTGCCAGTTTCAGTGGCATTCGGATTGATTTGATCATTCTCTTCTTCTGTTGATAAGAGACTGGAATGTCAGGTTGTTCTTCAGTTGCACCTTCCTTAGCTAGTTTATCAGCTCTTTCGTTTCCGGGAACTCCACAGTGGGAAGGTATCCACTGCATTACTAAATTACAACGGTTGTCTAGTTCGGATAATAGTGTCCGTATGCTTGGTAATTTTCCAGACTGGAGTGACTGAAGTACTGCTTTTGCATCTGTCAGGAATACCACTGGTTGTGAAAAATACCCTGTATTTAGTAGTTTCTCTTCCGCTATATTGATGGCTTGAACTTCTGCATCATAGTTGTGACAGTGCTTTCCTTTTGGTATTTTGGCTGTATCCCTGGTATTATTAGGATACTTAATGTACACTCCTGCACCTCCGTTTCTGACTGCGCTTTCTGCTGACCCATCTGTGTAAACACGGACCCAAAGGTTCTGCGGGTATTCATCATCAAGTAGACTGAGGGTGGCTGTTTTGTTCTGCACACTGTTTTGTTCTTCCTTGTCAAATACCCCTTTCACTTCAGTTTTGATGTGTATCGGAAACTTATACTCCTCTCTCCAGGGGGTCCGTTCTGGGACAGCATTTAAGGATCTATCAGTTGCAGGTAAATCAGTGGTTTGTCTGCCGAGCCGTTTAGCCTGGTGGATAAAACTACTTCTCTTTAGTCGTCCCAAAGCTAAATTTTGGAATCTTTCATTCATAGGGTGATTGGGCATACTAAGAAACTTTTCTGCTTGTAAAAGCATGTTGGTGTCTCTGCGTTCACTCAGTGCTTGGGTCATCCCCATTTTCTCCAGGTGTTGATTTCATACTGCCTGTGGTAACTCTGAGTGCTTGGTTTTGCACTTTGTCTAATTCTTGCAATGTGGTTTTTGATGCCGAACTCCATGCTGTTGATCCGTATTCAAGATGTGGTTGAACACTTTGTTGGTAAACTTTCCTAAGTATTTTCCCGCTAGCACCCCATGTGGTTCCACTTAGTTTTCTCAGAATGGCTACCCTCCTTCTGGCTTTGGTAGCTGCCTTGTTGATGTGTTTTCTCCATGTTAACCTATCATCAAATGTTACGCCGAGGTATGTGGGCTCCTTATCCTCTCTCAGGGGTACTCCATTTATATGCATGACACCTGATTTTTGTTTAGGAGAAAGGGTAAAGAGGGTGGTGCTGCATTTGCCTATGTTGATGCTGACACACTATTTGTCGGCCCAATCAGCCAATGCATCTATGGCTCTTTGTAGCAGTCTGGTGGCCACTGTCGCATTTTCATCTGTACACCAGAGTACCAAGTCATCAGCATACATTGCAGCTTTAATTCCATGGGGTAGTTCAGAAAGCAGGTCGTTGATATAGACTAGGAAGATGTGGGGGACAGGACACCTCCTTGTGGGACGCCATGGCGCAGCAAAACTTTCTTACTCTTAAGTCCATCTATCTGTACTCGGAATCTTCTGTTATACAAGTATGCTTTCACCCATTTGTACATACTCCCATTCACCCTGCAGTCTCTCAGTTTCTTCAGTAGCCCTTCTTTCCAGACCTTGTCAAAGGCTTTCTTCAGATCTATCTATGCCGTTAGCACTAACTTCTTTTCCTGGAAGGCATCCTCAGTTTCTTGTGAAAGGTAAGTTGTCTGGTCTTCTGTGGAGTAGCACTGTCTAAATCCTGCCTGCTGCGGCATGAAAATGTTTTCACTTTCCAAGTACCATTCGAGTCTAAGGTTGACAATACGTTCCATTGTTACAGAGGCAGCTGGTAAGACTGATCGGTCTATAGCTGGAGGCATCAGAACTGTCCTTTCCTGGTTTAAGCAGAGGTATTGTAATTGCTTCTCTCCATATCTGAGGAACTTTGCCACTGGTCCAACAATGATTAAAGATCTGTAGCAGCTTTATTGATGTAAATGCTGCCACCAGCCTCAGGAATTATATCATTTTGTCTTGTATACTGTTTGTTCTCTTGAACCTCTCGCTGTTTCTCTGGGCTGACATTAATGTTGCTGTCTTCTGCAAAGGAATCTGCAAAGTGGTCAGCTGCCTGTTTTCTTGTTAGGATGGCTCCCTCTTTGCATAGTGCAATATTACCATTTCTTCCTGTATTCTCATCATTAATTGGTTTAATTAACCTCCACAACTTCCTTGTGTCTCTTTCAAAGTTTAGAGACTTTGTCTTTTCCTGCCAGCTTGTCCGTCTAGCCTGCAGTTTGGCTCTTTGAAATTTGACCTTTGAATGTTGGTAGTTGTTGAACTGCTCTTGACAAGGTCTGGTCTCAGCTTGCTTTCTTTCTGTTTCCATATTGTTGTGCAGTTACTCCAGATCGCAATTCCAGTACGGTTTGTATTGTTTACGCGCACCTCTTGGAACTGCTTCTAGGGCTGCCTGCAGCATGCCTTTGCTCAACTCTTGGACTACTTTTTCTACGTCGTTATCTGTGTTCAGATTTTCCAGCAGAACATTTGTGCGAAGCTGATACAACTTCCAGTCTGCCTTCTTAAAATTCCACCTTGGCAGTGTGCTGCTCTCTCTTACAGACTGGCTTTCTATAGTTAGAAAGACTGGCCGGTGGTCACTGCCTCCTAGTTGCTTTCTAACAGTTTTGGTAACATTCAGTTCCATGTCTGCTGAGTGAAAGGCTAGGTCTGGTGTCGAGGTGGCATGCCATGCTCGTGAATAGAAGGTGAGTGGGTTGGTTGGCTTATTAGCCTCTGATCTTAAAGGCCATATCTTGTTTGAGATACGTCTCTTGTAGGCAGCATACATGTATATTCTCTTCGTTGAAGACGTTTTCTAATTCTTATTTCTTAGTTTTTACTCCCTCCGCGTTCCAGTGCATTATTTTAAGACTAGCTGTATTTTCTGCTTTTCTGGTTCTACGGGGTATTAGGGGGAGGCTTCGAGTATTTGAAGCTGGACTCTTTCTTCTTGTCGTAGGCCGGTAAATCGAACCACGTGTGCGTGAGTGGGTCACATGGTGAAAATCATACTTATTTGCAGATATAGAAATATTCCCTGTTGCGTTTGTGCGTGGCATCCTGATTGCTGTCGTGCGCCTCCTAGCTGGTTGCCTCCGACTTTAGCACCTTGTTTTGCTAGAGTAGACTGGGGTCTTACCCGTGGACTCCCATGTTTATAATAAGAGCGTGGCTCCTACGCTGTTACATTATCGGTATTAGGACACGGCCGCCGCCGTGGCTATTTTGTGGGATAAATTCCATTATAACACCACGAACAAGAGAATATCCATCGTCAATAAATTAGTAATAATCACACTCTGTTATCAAAAGAAAAACACAAATTAAGTGAAAATTTAAAAATAAAATCGCGTGTCACCGCAAACACGTCTTCACGCTGCCATTTCTAAACCGGAAGTCCCTCAGTGTACTGTCTCTTCTGATGTTATTTTCATTAATTGTGAGGCTTGAAACATTAGCTCTTACAATTCTATTGTCCAGAGAGCACCACAAAACAGCCGCCTCTTCTGAATTGATGATAGCACCCATTTCTGCACACCCGTCGAACACTTTGTCTACAGTTCCCTATAGCTCTAGATTTCATCGATATCGCTTCAGACCAACGAGTATACAGTCCATAAAAGTTAATGTGTAGTGATATCCTCTTTTTGACATAATAAAGACAGTTCTATTGATGTCAACAGCTACTCTCTTGAATGGACGAAATGGTATGTATGTCCTTTAGATTGGAGCATTTTGCGATGCATCCTTCCTTGCCAATCATTGACACTCCTGACATGACCTGCAATATATCATCGTGTCTTTAGAGAAACCAGGCCAGTAAAATTGTGAAAGAATCCTCCTTTGCCTTTTACCCGTATTTAAGTGTCTTGCAAAAGGAGTATCGTGTGCAGTCGTAAGAACTTTGACCCTGTATGCTTTAGGTGCCACTTCTTCTTAGAGTCTTCTGTAGTCATGTCTGTCCAAATTCTTCTGTCTCGTGTACTTTCAGTAAACTATGACACAGATGATCTTCCATACCATGATGTCAGACTGTCCAGCATCTGTTCTCTTGGTCTCCCTCTGCTTCTCCTCCCCTCCAGCTTTGACGATGTACTATTGTTTTCTCCTTCTTATCACATGACTAAAGAATGTGGATTGTCTCTTTCTGATGTGGGCAATCATTTCTCTCAGGCTTTCTCAAAACACTTTTTCAAAGTTGAGCCTGTCTTCTGCGCAACCATGAATGATGCCGCAGTGATTGATAGTGGTGCTGATACTGGTGTGTTCTCAGTCAACCAACATTCAATTATTTTCTTTTCAGTCTGTGGTGCTTCTCGTAATTGGTTGAGAGCACTATATTTGTCTGTGCGTTGCTGCTGTCCTTATTTAACAGCGATGGCCACTATGTTGTTGTCTTTGTTTCACTTCTTAATATCTTTGATTGTGCAAAATCTATCTCACACCTGAACTGTACCAAGAATGGTATCTGGTCAGCCTCAGTTTACGACACATACATCTAATTATCACACTCACTAGTGGGTATTTTTCAAGATTCCCTTTAAATGTGTGACAATAGGCATACCTACCTGTTAACCCCTCTGACTTTCTCCTCTCCTGGTACTAATTTATAACAAAACTCCCATCAAGTGATTTACATATGTGAGCTGAAGTAAACTAGTATATATAAAGACAGCTCTCATCAAATGATTTACATATGTGAGCTGAAGTAAACTAGTATATATAAAGACACTTGAACCTAAGTACACAATTTACCCAACTAAGATTTAATAATAACTTGAAGAAGATTTTATTGAATCTAAACAAAAATACAGATGATTGACAGAAACATCTTAATCACAGGTGCTATATTCTACATCACAACAAAGGGACACAACACTTTCTCAGCAGCATATTTCTGTATGTTCACTGTTATGAAAATATGTATCTTCCCAGCATTTTCAAGAGCATCACAAGTAACAGAGATGATAGAAAAAAAGTAGAGAAGGCTTTGGAGGCTGAAGGATTTCATGCTGGAAAGGTATGAATACATTACAATGATAAATGATTATAGATTTTCATTTGTTACAAATCATGGGTGAGCGTAAACAATTAGTACTATAAAACACAGGTAACACGCAGACTTTTCAATATGCTGGCAGAATAGCTAGTCCAGCCCATAAGTTACCTATCTGTCTAAGCACAATTTATAGCTGACTAGAGATTATGACTCAACAGTTTGGAGCCGTATAAATGGTTGCCCAATCTTGACATATGGGTGCCTAAGATTTTTCTGGGGAAATGAATCTGCAAGATAATTATGAAATTTATCCCTGACACTTTGTGGCAGTATTTGTCATGCAATAACTTTAACTTGATCTGTCATACCCATGCCCTTGATTAAACTTCTTTTTCTTTTTCAGCATTCCAAGCCCTTGAGGCTCATTGCTGCAGATATCACCCACCTCCATTCCTCTCCCTCGTTGGCCCTCTCTTTCCAGTTGGTGACACCAAGTGTTTGCAGGTCTGTCTAGATATTATCTCTCCATTATTTTTTTGGTCTGCCTGGCGGTCTACGACCATTCATCTACCTGGTGTATACAGTTTTTACTTCTCTGTCATCTGACATTTTTTCAGTTTGCCCCAACCATTTAAGTCTATTAGCTCTCATGATGCCAGTGATCAATGGTGATTTAAACAGATTACGAATTTCGTTGTTGCTTCTCTCCCCATTCACTGCTGTTTGCATCTTTGATGGGTCCAAAGATTCGTCATAATTCTGTTTTCGAAAATCTGTAATAATCTTGATCAAACTACAGTGCTTTAAAAAAACATTTACAAGCAAATTGTTTTAGGTGGCATGGCAGTGTTATGAATATGTTTGCAAATCTGACTTGAGTTTTTTTGCATCATAAGTTCCTTTAAAGCTCTGAAACAGATGGAGCAGTCGTACCATGTAGCCTTCATGAGCTTATCTACCTTTCTGTTTCCGGGGATGCTAATAGTGGGCTGTAATCCACTTCTGGACTTGTTCTGTTCTTGTGGACTGCGTTATTTGTGTGTGTATTTGTTTGTTTGTTTATAAATATTTTTATTTCATAAATGATGATGTTCTATTTGGAGCATGAAATTTAGGGGGTGGGGGGAGGTGATAAGGATTTTTTAGTCTTTGTTTATGACGGAGGAGCGGCTGGCCAAATGGTTAAGAACAATAAGCTCTCATACTAGAGATCCAGGTAACGTCATGGATTTATTTCTGTCGGGGGCAAAAGAAAAACTTTATAGCACTAGCAATGCAACACTAAGTTCTCAGGCTCAAAGATCTCATCCCACCCTGCATGTACTACAAAAATGGTAAATACAGGCAGTAACTAGCGTTTGCGGGGGGGGGGGGGGGGGGGGGGGGGGGGTTTGTTTGGAGAAAACTAACATAATTTGGCATTGTTGTTAGTGTTGCACATAATGAAAGTCATAAAAACAAGAACCATCATGTTGTGTCTGACGCAAATCCCCATGCCAGTGTGTGTTTGTATAAATTAAGCTACCTAATTCACACATACCAGAAGACTAAGGTTAGGCACAGCAGTAACCTTCCGGTTTCTAGCCTTTGAACATCAGTAAATGCCTCTCTTCAGATGTCTGGAATTTGAACATATGTTCATTATAAGTGTTTTTTAACACATTTAAACTAATTTGTTTTTCCTCAGTAGCACTGTTTTCTCCATTTCAGACAGACTCCTTTAATGCACAGAAGTTTACATTCTACAACTTCTTCAATTTTTACAGACACCTTCTTGGTCGTACAGAGGTGGACAAGATTTTTGATGAACTGTAAGCAGACATTACATTTTCTTTTATTTTGAGAATTTGAAAACTTTGTGTGTGTGCTCAGTAGCACTTTTCCTCCTCCATTTTAGACAGACTTATTTAATGAACAGAAATTTACTTTTGACAACTTCCTGTTTTCACAGACACTTTCTTTGTCATTCAGAGGTGAATAAGATTTTTGGTGAATTGTAAGCAGGCATTACATTATTTTTACCTTGAGAAACTGAAAACTCATTTGAGTTTTGAAATGAATAAACTGATGAATAAACATGTTATTTAACATTGATAGACTGAGCACGCCAGTGAACGAATAAATTGAATTATGTTCGTTGGTCATTTCAGCACCATCTTTATGACATACTGGTCTAGGTTCTGTGCACATTAGCTGTTGAGGATGTACACGGGACACCCAATTGTCTGCATGCTGTACATTTTTACATTGCCATCCGAATATGGAAGATATAATGTTTTACAGGCAAAAATTTACCTTAAAGTCACGATGGACAGGGAGCATCTTTTGCATGAGGCCTTAGGGGATAGCAGGGGACATTGGATGAAAAGAATCGGCTCTTTATAAGCAAAGTCACTATAAGAAATGTTTGTACTGCTAACAGAGTAATGCAATGTGCAGAATGGATCACAATGTCACCCAGAAAAACAGCCTTGCATAGAGTGATAGTTACTTTGGACCAAGGATGCTGGGAATGGATAGCTGCTAAAACAGAGTCAGGTTTGCAAGAGCTGATCATTCATGTCCAGGTGACATTATTATATATACTGATAGGTGTTTAATGAAAGGTAAGAAGGTGGGAAAACTTGATGATCTGGCCTTCGCTGATGAAATTGCTCTTCTGTCCCATTCATGGAATCAGATGCAAGATAAATTAAAAATACTTGATGCGAGATCACAGCAGCTTGGTCTGAAAATCCATAAAGGAAAGACAAAGATAATGAGAATAAATCAGGCAAATAGTAATGCAGTTTCTCTTAATGGCACCCCACTCCAAGACGTGGAGTCGTACACCTATTTGGGCAATAATGTAGATAAAGATGGAGGAACTGATTGAGATATTAAAATAAGAATACAAAAGGCAAGAGGGGCTTTCATAGCACTAGGGAATTTGTGGAGGTCAAAAGAAATTAAAAGAAATACTAAACTAAAAATTTTTTAATTATGATGTCAAATCAGTACTATTGTATAGGGCGGAAACATGGAGAACAACCAAGGCGATTACTAATAAATTACAGACATTCATTAACTGGTGCCTGTGCAGAATAGAGGGAATAAAAGGGTATAATAGAATAACTAATGTAGAACTTTGGGAGAGAACTAAACAGGCGCCAGTGAACCAAGAGGTGAGGAAAAGACGCTGGCGTTGGATAGGACACACACTGTGAAAACAGGAGAACAGCATAACTAGAATGTCTTTGATTGGAACCCACAGGGGCATAGGAATAAAGGAAGGTCAAAAAACACATGGAGAAGCGAGCTGGAGAATGAGGTAAGAAAGATTGGGAGGACATGGCGAGAGCTCCATGCAATGGCGAAGGATAGAATGACTTGGCGTGAGTTGGTTGAGGGCCTGTGCTCCATTGGGGGATAGAAAGGCAGAAGAAGTATGTAATGTGCCAATATTTTGGGATACAACTTGAAATTGCCTTGTAATGCCATCATTAAAATCTGCATTTTTCTATTAACCATTAAAATTGATGTTAGTAAGATTGAGTGAATACCGGGAATAATGGGAAACATAGGAGCAGTATGGAAGCATGGATAGATCATTACGGTATAAAGAGAATGGCACAGTAGATAGTGACCAGGGGATCTAAATGGCACTCTGCTCTCCGAGGAAAGGCAAGATGGACATATAATTAAGCTGCTACTGGTACTATCGGAGTCGAAACTCTTCCTTAGCTGGGATGGGGCACATTGAAATGTCTTGAGTGTTGTGATAATTCTTGACTTAATTCAGTGCACAACATACATTAAAAATACTTAGCCTCTTTATAGTCACGTTCATATAAGATGTTTTTATTTGATTTAGAGGAGCCAAAAAGAAACCCTACCTTACAGCTCAGCAGGTCTGTGATTTTCTGAATAAACAGCAGCGAGATCCTCGTTTGAATGAAATTCTGTATCCACACTATAGTCTGGCACAAGCAGAAGCCCTTATACATCGGTATGAGAACAAGTCGGGGATGGCACAGAAAGGTAACACTTATTTGTCTGTTTGTATGGGCATATACAGATTTAATTGTGGAGTTATTTAAAGCACTTTATAGGACATTTTTCGAGCATGGGGTTTCTCATGTTCACTAAATGATTATCTGCGACTCGTTCACAAATATAATCAGAGTTAAGGCGTAATGTGAATGCTAAAATTATTGTATGCTGACTGTTCGCAAAGACTGTTGGAGAGGGAGGGAAGGGAGATAGATACTTAGTTACCATTTTAACATTATATATATATTATATATATATATATATATATATATATATATATATATATATATATATATATATATATATATATATATATACCTTCAATTTTTTAATAAAAAAAGAGCAAATTTTGTTTATTTTGCTAATGCTCATTATATAAAACTGAATGAATTTTTACAGTTTTTTGGGTACTTTATTGCATCGTTTGGCTTGACCTGAGTTGGTTGTGGGGAGCTGTGCTCCAGTAGGGTACAGAGAGCAGCAGAAAAAAATTCTTATGCGAGGATAATGATGTAATGGCATGTTTGCTCTGTGCAGTAAAAAATCAGGATGAAGATTCTCAGCAAATATTAAAACAGCACTGCTGAACGGAAGAGTGTGAATCAAATAACTTCCAGTATGAGAACGGGGGTTATGACTGCTAAATGGCTTTCATTTACAAAGAGAGTATATTAAAATCAGTACCCAAGATTCACTTTATATGTCTCAGACTCTCAGCCAGGTTTAAGAAAGCTGAGATTGAATTGCAATGGCAAAAAAAAAAGACTTAGAATCTTCGTTAACTTGTGTAATGGTTGTATTGTTTGAATGTTGAACTAAGAATTACTTAAGACAATCTCATAGGTGCTCCTTCCCCATCTTCAGCAGCAAGCAAAGAGTTCTAGTTCAGGTGGCACCAATGACTCTGAATGTATATATATGCGATCGCTTTTTCCCTGAGTGCTTAGCATTGGCCAGATCCTCTGGTAACTCCTCACAGCGCCATTCTCCTCAGACTGTAATGATCCATTTGTACTTCTCCCCTGTTCACTCACTTCCAAAGTGCCCTAACAAAATTTTGAATGGTTGTATTTTTGAGATCATCAGAGGATGCACATAAATCAGCGAGCATACATTTTAGCTTCTGAAAATGCCTGTGATTAAAGCTGGTGTTGACAAATTACCACAGGCAATAAATGAATTTTCCTAATTACGGAATTCACATATGGAACTGAATGAAATAACTAGAGGCAAAAGGTTGCTCAAGCTTTTGCTGGGCTATGTGTGTTTATGAACAGTTTGGCATTAGTATTGTATTCATGGAAAAGAATTGTTGCATGGTAATGCTTTTCTGCATTTCCCAAACACTGTGCCAGAAGTGTTTGATAGAAGAGGTGGAATGTTCTAATACATCCGGCCTACAGTCCTGATCTTTGATTATGTGACTTTCAGCTGTTAAGACCCGTTAAAAAATTCTCAGAGTACTGTTTCACAATAGTTAGTCATGACAGCAGTTCAGTAAGCAGTCAGAATCCTTCTTTGTGGCCTATATCCATCATCTTCTGAAGAAGTTAGAAAAATGTTTGAATGCCAAATGGTGACTTGTTCTGATGACCCATGCATGCTTCCTAAAAGATGCTTTGTTTAATTCTGTCACTCCTTGCTAGAATACCTTTCATGCCTTGTATTAAAGCATTACAATGAATTTAATTTGATCATGCCTGGTGGAATGCGTCCCTCTCTACTTGGCAAGCCTAATAGTGTCTGTCTCTTGCCAGTTCTCCAGCACCGTGTGCTTTCATAGCAAATGCATCTTCAGGGATAGCCAATTATATCTTCAAAATTTCTAATGTAGGTTAAAATTCAAAACTGTTGATGAATTACAGTTAACTAATTACCTAATTTAAATACTGAAAAACACAACAGGCTAATTAGTAACTATTATGACTCTGAGCTCCCAGTGTTATATAAGCATATGCCATATCAAACATGGCAAAACACTTAAACACAAAATATTTTACAATAATGCTGTTGTCTAGGAATCCACCAGGAACAAAATCAAGACAAGAAAACTAATAAAATTCGCTTTCCTCAAGCAAATGCACTATGTGCAGCAAGTCTACAGAGCTATTGCTCACTGACATACAGATGCCTACAGTTACAATTGTGTCTACAAATCAGGATGAAACATTAACAAAAATTTTATTTAATTGGAATCAATCTAATCCTCGGACTTGGGAAAAATCTGGTTGATGGATTACGGATTTACGTAATGGATTGATATGTCTACTTGTCAGTAGCTCATGTTGCTTTAGTCAGCTCTTGGCGCAGCCTTGGAGACACTTTAGGCAGGTCAAATCTTCTAGTCCGGTCTAGACAGTGTGACACCTGCAGCTACACTGAAACTAAACCTGGAACTTCACCTAGAACAAGAGCAATTGAACAGTCCCTGTAGACTCAGTTGTGTCAGTACATTGTTACACTCACACACATATGGAGTAGGATAGTAACATGTTTTCACATTCTTGAGTGGGGTAGGAATGGTGCACGGGTTTAAAGACAACTTATCACAAACATCAGGAAGAGACAGTCATAATTTTTCAGTCATTTTATGAGAATAAATAACTGGAACATATTGTGACCACTGGAAAGATCTGAGGAAGACAGTTTAAGAATATTTTTGCAACCTTTTGTTGTGGCATGGACGGGTGTCAGCACAGAAACTCATACCTGCTGTTGAAGATTGCAGATTGTGAAGAGGCATGATATTTCATGCCAGCTGGCAATGATGATGATGATGACAAAAGGAAATCTTTGTAAAATAGCTGCAATAGATCTGGTAAAGAAAAGAGTCTGTGCAAAATTGACCACAAGACTGAACAAGGGCAATTTGTTCATGGAAGCAAAATAGCTTATACCATAAGCTTACCACATGTCCACTTCTATTCTATATTATAAACAATTGTAAAAATGTATATTTTCAGAGAAATATTTACAATAAATAATGAAATTAAAATTTTTTTTTTTTGTAGGTCATTTATCCCAGGAAGGCTTTCTTAAATTTCTCATGAGTGAGGATAATAATTTGATCCCTCCTGATAAGTTGGACATCAGTGAAGACATGGACCAACCGCTAGTTCACTACTTTATTAATTCCTCCCACAACACATACCTTACAGGTGATTTTGCTCTTTTTATTTTAAATGCGATTGTGTGGGTGGGGGGTTTGGTCGTTTGAAAAGGGGGGGGGGGGGGGGGGGGGGGGGTGTAAAATTGCAAGGATGCAGATACAGTGTTGTACATGTGTTTATCATTTCCATAATTACTGTTCATTATTTTATAACAGTAAAGCTCACTTTCTGATCATAAATGAAAAACTGAACATACCAAAATGAAACAATGAGCAAATTAATCCAGTGAATGGATAGATAATGAAAGCAAGGAGGAGGAAATTTAAATCTGAACAAGGCTTTAAGAATAAAGTGTGGTCAACGAATTAAGACTGGATCTATCTATCTATCTATTGTCTTCTTCACTTTTACCGGGTTGCAGCCCAGTGTCGTGGTTTAACATATTTGTTTTGTGCCTCTCGCGTGATTTGAGTGACAGTTTTCTGGATCTTCTGGCCGTATTCAGCTACTCCATCTATCCATTTTTTCCTGGGTCTTCCTCTGGCCTTTCTTCCTGATGTTCTACTGTAAAAGGCCTTATAAGCAATCTGATCCGGTTGCATTCCTACTAAATGGCCAAACCACTTCATTCTCTGTCTTTCAATATGTTCCATGCATGCTCTTGTTCCAACTTTGTCTCTAATGCTGACGTTTGTGACTCTGTCTCTTCGTGTATTGTTGGTGACTCTTCGGAGACATAGCATTTCACACGTAGTTATTTTTTGCATATGTGATTTGTTCATTGTCCACGTTTGGCACTGATAACATAACGTAGGGATGAAAATGCTGTTGATCATCCGTTGTTTGGCTGGTAACGAGATCTTTGGATGACGAAGAAGTGGGGCCAGTTGGTAGTTGACTGCATTGGCCTTTTAAACTCTAGCCTGTATCTCTTTATCGAGTCTTCCATCTTCTGTAAATATGCATCCTAAGTACTTGAATTCTTGAACTTGTTCTTATTGTATGTCATTGATCTTTATGTTTACATTACTGTGTTTCTTTCCTATGGTCTTTACTTCAGTTTTTGAGGTGTTTATTTTCATGTCAAATTTTGTACAGTTAGTGAGCAATGAATCAACATGTTGTTGTAGTTTTTTTTTCTTCTTCTTGTAACAAACATTGGTCATCTGCAAAGAGTAGTTCATTTATAATATCTGTGTTTTGGTTTGACTCCTGTGCAATTGTATCCATATATGTGAGGATGAGTAGGGGTGATAGGACACATCCTTGTCGTACTCCTGATGTAATGGGGAACCAGTCTGTCATATCTTCCGTTGTTCTTACAGCGCTCTGGCTATTTTGATAGAGAGCCATTATGTTTCCCAATAATTGACCCGGTACACCATATTCTTCAAGAATGTTCCATAGTTTATTTCTGTTAACCCTGTCAAAAGCCTTCTCTTGATCAATGAATATAAGATTCTGGTGTTTATTATATTCGATTGTCTGTTCACAAATTTGCCGAAGAGTAAATATTGCATCAGTGCAGCTCTTTCCTTTTCTAAATCCAAACTGATTGTTACTTAATTGAGGTTCTAATATCACCCTCGCTCTTCGTTCTAATATTTTGCAAACATCTTTACTACATGGCTTTGTAAAGAGATACCTCTGTATGTTTCACAATCTCGTTTATCACCTTTTTTCTTCCATATGGGAACTATAATTGCTCTCTGCCAGTTAAGACTGGATGAGGAGGTGAAAATAATTATAAAACTGTGGCTTTCTTCAGAAACACTTCCTGTTTCATTTGTTTCTTCAGCACAGTATCACCATCATCTACAGGTGATCCCTGGTCTAGAAACTATAGCTTTACATTTTGATGTTGTCCAGTGTATCCTCCTATGGCTACTTCCTTTTATAAGCAATAATCAGTATATTACAGTTAGTTTATAATTTATGTTCCTGTCTGTTATCTGCAATAGTACATTAATCTCATAGTCTTGTATTCGTTCTCTCTGGTTCATTTCTCTCTGAAGGCCATTTTCTTTTTTGCTTTCTCTTTCTTTCCATATGAATTTTACTTCAAGCCATTTTTATCTTTGACGAATTGAATGTTGAATTTGAATTAAGACGCAACAACACACACTTAGGACTTTCCATGAGCGCCCCATCCCCATCTTCAGCAGCAAGTGCAGTTCCAGTTCTGATGGTACTGTTAACAGTTAACAGTCATCTGATTATATATTTGTTTCTCCTTTTCCCCTGAGCATTGAGCGTCGGCCAGATCCCAGGTCAGCACCATTCTCCTCAAACCGTGAAGGATCTGGTTGTGCCTCTGCACTGTTCTCTCCTTCCCAGATGACACATACAACATCTAATATTCATGCATCATTTCACCACCAAGTGTTTTAGAGCCAGCCAATCTGGCTGCATGTTCATTTTCCAACACACTGGCATAACTTTGAAAAAATATCTAAAGGATGCTAACTACCCAGGACATCTGAATTGATACTTGCCACTCTGCATGAAGCATACCTGTCTCCACTTTTTTCAACATGCTCTGTGAGTTAGTTACAATTACAACTAGTTTTCATGCCAGCAGAAGGCAGCAGTGACTGCCTCTACCTCCATTCTCAAACTAGATGTTGTGGTATGACATAGCAGGCTTTGTTGCACTATCTGCTAAGGTGATTTCTGATTCTGTGGCCCCGCTGACTGGTCCCTGCACTCACGG